>CM046874.1:695185904-695785904 GCA_025667525.1 Glebionis coronaria | reverse complement strand
CCTTCCAAAAGAACACGAATCAGTGACTCGAATAGTCTCTTTGCCAATGAAGAAAAGAATCCATCTATAGAAAGCCTCCCAGATGAATGTCTTTACGAGATTTTTAGGCGTTTATCTAGTGGCCAAGCAAGAAGTGTGTCCGCTTGTGTCTCAAAGCATTGGTTGACGCTCTTGAGTGATGTCCGAAGCTCAGAACTCGTGTCAAACAAAGTCAACAGTGAGTTGTCGAATGGAGATGAGCTAGAGAACGATGGGTGTCTTACGAGATCTTTAGAAGGGAAGAAAGCAACCGATACTAGACTTGCTGCCATTGCAGTTGGTACATCTGCCCGAGGTGGATTGGGCAAGCTTTCGGTCAGGGGAAGTGATAAAGTTACAAGTATCGGATTCCGGACAATCGCTCGTGGCTGCCCGTCTCTAAAGGTTCTTTCTTTGTGGAATGTTCCTTTCATCGGGGACGAAGCTTTAATCGAGATCTCTAAAGAATGCCACTTGCTCGAAAGTCTTGATCTTTCCCAATGTCCATCCATTTCCGACGTGGGTTTAGCTTCAATCGCGGAAAATTGCCCAAATTTGTGCTCTTTAACACTCGAGTCTTGCAAAAACATTGGAAACGAGAGCCTTCAAGCTATTGCCCGAAACTGCACAAATCTACAATCTATCTCGATCAAAGAGTGCCCGCTTATTGGAGACCGTGGAATTGCCACTCTATGCTCATCATCTTCGGTTCTTACAAAGGTAAAGCTTCAGGCTTTAAACATAACCGACTTGTCACTTGCGGTTATCGGGCGTTATGGAAAGTCCATCACCAGTCTTGCCCTCACAAGCCTCCCGAACATGACTCCAAAAGGCTTTTGGGCGATGGGTAATGCAAAAGGTCTTGAATCTTTGATGTCTTTAACAGTCACTTGGTGTAATGGTATCACGGATATCAGCCTCGAAGCTATTGGACATGGCTGTCGAGTGCTGAAACATATGACTCTTAAAAAGTGTTGTTTTGTATCCGATAAAGGGTTGGTTTCTTTCACTAAAGCTGCTCGTTATCTCGAAAGTTTGCAGTTAGAAGAGTGTAACAGGATCACCCAACACGGGATATTAGGAACTTTATCGAATCAAAGTTCAAAGTTGAAATCTTTTTCACTTGTGAAGTGTATGGGGATCAAAGATGTAGTCCAAGAACCAGTTGACTTTTCAGAAAGTCAGTCTTTACGCTCTTTAACAATCAAGAACTGCATTGGTTTCGGTAACAACAACTTGGCAATCATCACGAAATTATGTCCGAATTTACATAATCTTGATCTAACCGGGCTTTGCGGGATAGACGATACAGGCTTATACGAGTTCCTTAAAACCTGCAAAGTTGGACTTGTAAAAGTCAACCTCAGCGACTGCATTAACTTGACAGACAAAGTGGTGGTAAGTCTGGCTGATATCCACGGTGCGTCCCTAGAAATGCTAAACCTTGACGGCTGCCAGAAAGTAACCGACAAAAGTTTAGCTGCAATTGCAGAAAACTGTTTGTTTTTAAAAGACCTTGACGTTTCAAAGTGCTGCATTACAGATTCGGGTGTTTCTTCTTTATCCAACGTTGGGCATATGAACTTACGGGTTCTATCTTTATCAGGCTGCTCACGAGTTTCTAACGAGAGTGTGGTACCTCTTGAGAAACTTGGACAGACCCTTGTAGGAATAAACCTTCAAGGCTGCAATATGATCAGTAGTAGTGCGATCGAGTCACTTGTGGTCAATCTTTGGAGATGCGATATACTTTCTTAAGAGATAAACGAACGACGAATCTTAGCGTCACGGTCCAGTTTTTTTTCAGGCTTAGATGGTCTGTTTGTTACTCATTTTTGTAATTTGAGATACAATGTTTTGGACCATGACCATGGTTTCTCAAGAGTTTTTGTTCTTTTGGGTCAGTTTGGTATAAAGTCTTGAATGATAAATGGTTGACTTTTTTGTTGTCAAAGTCAAAGAACTATTGTAGTTGACTTTTTGAAATTTTTTTGTATGGATTTAAATATAATCTTATTTCTTATACTCAACGTACATTTATCCAAACTTTTATCTTTTGCTCTCATTATTCCTTTCTAAAATTATTATTTATCGATAAAAAATACATAATGAAAAAAAACATCATTATTACAGTTTTCTTTCGTTTACTTTTTATAAAATAACAGTTTTATTCTCAATAAATTAATTTAAAACTGTTTTTAATATTTGTTATAATAACCTTAAATAAGGCCAATATGGTAAACTTAAACTATATTATGTCTTTTCTAAAAAGTGAACAAATAAATTGTGCCGAAAAATAAAAAAATAAACAATATGATACTTTATAAAATTATATCAATAAAAATATAGTTAAAACTCAATTTATTCATCATACATTTTACATTAAGTTTTATATAACACAACAAATAATAGCTAACGTCAAAATTTCCAAATAAAAACCGCAAAATTTAACAATAGAGTATAATTATAAGACTATTAGATAAAAAAAAGGAAAAGGAATAAAAGGTAATGGGTTAGCCCATTTCAACCTAGGACCAATGTCAAAAGTTAAACTTGTTTTGACCCATCTTCTAAACCATCCAATTTCATCACTTTTTTAAAGTTTTAGTTACCTATTTTAAAATTTTATAAACATATACTTCCTTCGTCTCATAATAACAGTTTACCGACTAAAAATATCACTTTTTCAGCTTTCCTTCTCTTACTTTTTACACAACGAATTAATTTACAACTTCTTTATTGTTTGTAATAATACTTTCAAATGAGGGTGATATGGTAAACTTAATTTACATTTCTTATACGTAGAATTTACATATTTTAAAAAACCCTCCGAAAAAATCGAAACTCGGTCGGATCTCGAGAACCGAGTTGACCCGGGTCATCCGAACTCGACGGGTCTAGCCAGGTTTCAAAAATATGAAACCCGAATCAATATAACTAGTTTTTTCTGTCGAAACTGGGTCAACTAGTTGACTCGGTCAGAAAACATTGCCTATGACCACCAATGTCAAAAAAGTTACACTTGTTTTGACCCATTTTCTAAACCATCCAATTTCATCACTTTTAGTTACCTATTTTTTTTTTTTTTAAACTTCTATGGATAATATGTTATAAACATATATATAAGTTATAAAAACCATGTTAAATTTATATTCCAAAAGACCTCATGCAAATGATCTCTACAACAAGTTAACTCAAAAAATGACCCATTGAGTTACCCCAATTAGCATCCAATCCCTTTTTCATCTTTCATGCAATTCCTTGCCTTTACACAAAGTTCCTCTTTAACCTTAAAAACCTTATATCTCACCTCAAACCTTTGTAACATTCCCATTCCCACAAACATGGCATCTGTTTTGTGGGGGTTCATGATCCTTTGTGTACTAAGTTCGTCGGTCCAAGGGCTCGGGGTTAACTGGGGTACTCGTGCCACGCACCCTTTGTCGCCCAACATTGTAGTCAAGTTAATGAAGGATAACGGGTTCAATAAGGTTAAACTGTTTGAAGCCGAGCCTTGGGTGTTGGGTGCACTTAGAAACTCGGGTATTCAAGTTATGCTTGGGATTCCTAATGATTTCTTGGCTCCGTTGGCTAGTAGTGTCTCGGTTGCTGAAGCATGGGTGACGAAAAATGTTTCTGCGTATGTTTCACGTGGTGTCGATATCAGGTTAGTTTCTTTGTGTTCTGTTGTTTTGCATACTTATGGCTTTTTGGTTTTCGGATTATGTTTCATAAGCTTGCTTTTTGTGACTTATTTTTAAACTTTATATAGGGTATAAGTTTATCATGGTATGATAAGCTTATATAAGCTGAAAAGTTTCCAAATAAGCCACAAAAAGCAAGCTTATGAAACATAAGCCGAAAACCAAATAAGCCATAAGCCCACTATATCAGGTATATGACTGTCTATAAAATTATTTTGCTAGGTACGTAGCCGTTGGAAACGAACCATTTCTGTCTGCATACAAGAACATGTTCACGAACCTAACTCTTCCAGCGCTTGAAAACGTTCAAGCAGCGATAATCAAAGCCGGTCTAGCCCGGCAAGTGAAAGTAACGGTTCCACTGAACGCTGACGTGTACCAAAGTGCTTCTGGCGTGCCATCAGAAGGCAACTTCAGGACAGATATTCATGGTCTCATGATATCTATTGTTAAATTTTTAAGTGACAATGCTGCGCCTATCATTATAAACATATACCCTTTTCTTAGCCTTTACGCCGACCCACATTTCCCTGTCGACTTTGCCTTCTTTGAGGGAACTAATGCTCCAGTCGTTGATGGGTCGGTTTCTTATATGAATGTGTTTGATGCTAATTATGATACACTTGTGTGGACTCTAGAGAAGAATGGGTTTGGAAATATGCCGATTATTGTTGGGGAGATTGGGTGGCCTACAGATGGTGACGCGAATGCCAATTTGCAATATGCTCGCAAGTTTAACCAAGGGTTGTTTAGCCGAATAATCCAAGGGCAGGGTAAGTTTCGTATTCTAAAATCTATTTACGGTCTCAGATAAATAGTTGTCTTATTTAATGTACATTATCAGGTACACCAAAACGAAAAACGGCTCCAGATGTTTATGTGTTTGGACTCATTGACGAGGATGCAAAGAGCATAGATCCGGGGAATTTTGAACGGCATTGGGGTGTTTTTAACTATGATGGAACTGTAAAGTATAAAATTGACTTTGGAAATAACCGGACGCTTGTCCCAGCTAAAGGAGTCCGGTACTTACCAAGAGAGTGGTGCGTTATGGCACCAGAAGCAAGCGAGTTGGACCCTAATTTAGCTGATAGTATTAGCTATGCTTGTACATACGCGGATTGTACAAGTTTAGGTTATGGGTCGTCTTGCAATGGTTTGGATGCCAAGAGCAACGCATCGTATGCATTTAACAAGTATTTCCAAACATTTAACCAACAAAAAGGGTCGTGCAACTTTCATAACTTATCAGTCACCACAAGAATACAACCAACAACAGGAAAACCAAACTGTAAATATGACGTTATGATTGATCTTGGAAAGCACGTGAAGCCACGGAGTCCAGCTATATCTGTGGCGGTGTCAAGGTGGAGACTGCAAGATTTTGGTTGTGCATTGGTTGCGTTTCTATTTTCATTAATCATTGGTTGTGTTTCATGAGTGATTTTTGTCCTGAATCGTGGAACATTGTAGTTCTGTTGTATATAACTGTGAATAATGATATCTGCTATGTTTCGGGTTGTTTGGTGGTTTAACTAAAGTCTTAAAAGGTTGATATCTTGCTAAAAGTAACAATGGCACAGCTTATAAGGACGCCGTCTCTCAAAATTCAAGTATCACACGGGAGCGAACATTTTTCTCTTAATTTATACACATTACCTTGTACAACAAAGAGATACATCGGGACATGGAGCTTGTGACAGACATCAGTAAGTCTTGGTCCGATAAAGAGAAGAATTCCCGAGTCTTGCTTTCGATTTCCATATGATCTTGTCCAGTTTGTTACAGAAGTTTTTATAGAACTGAAACAACATATGATTTTAGAAAAAGTGAACAAAAAACACGTACAACGCCTATAGATACGTAAATTAAAGAGAAGAATGAAGTTGCTTGCCTTGTGGTATTCGAGGGTATCTCCTGCAGCCTTCCGAACATCCACCATAAAAAGTGACGGTGCAACTTCAAAAACCTTAATCATCAGATTAATTACTCGGGTTATGACTAACAGTTATACATTAGCGAGGGAAGTGAAGATGATATGCAAAAGTATAAAAGTTACCTCTAAAACAACTGCAAATTGTCCAACGTGATTTACAGATGCTCCTTCAAGCCGTGTCTGTCAATTATAGTATTGAGATTAAAATTTGCGGAAATGAAACAGTTTACGTTTTGAATGTCTGTAAGCTAGAGCCAATTAATTCGTAAATGCTACTCCCTCGGGTCACAGAAAACGGTCTACAACTACATTTGTTTCCACAATGCTATTATTCTCTCGTCAAGTTTACACGTACCTTGTAGCCACGTGTTTGGACCTTGAATCCCAATAACTCAGCAACTGCTTCAATTGTTGAAATTATATCTTTAGCTGGCTTGCGGGAAACAAAACGCGTTTGTCGCTTAACATGATCCTAAATACAGGAAAGACAAATATTACTCATTCATTTACTTACGAATGGGTTGATTTCGGTAACGTTTTATCTCAAAGATCTGGATTGGTACTCTGACCTGAACCCATTTCGACCCAAACCATGACACGTGACCCAACCCGTCCATTGTGCCACAAAATCACTAGTTCAAGTGTCATATAAGGATACCTGATGTCGGTCAAATAAGACAGATAGGTTTAGCCCTTGAGATAGGGTGAGCATCTCAAATGCATTCATTAGTAAAGGGCCAGATTTCTTCAGCGACTGTTCCGTCACATATTGATCCTGCAAGTTAAGTTCACTGTCAACTAATGTCTTTAACTTTCTGCGTAATTAACTTCATATTATTGAAACAGGAATAAGATAAAAGATTGAAAAAGATCCAACCTCAATGCCTTCAAAAACCGCCTGAACATCGTCCAAACTCACATCACAGTCTTCCACATGGCTGACAGATCTATAGCTTACTCGGAACCATGGATGTTGCCTAATTTCATCAATCCGAATACGCTGCAGAAATCAAGTTACATAAGGCATTAAAAATGTGGCCTACAAAAGATGTTCTTATCGAGTATAATCCAGTAAGTATAATGGAGACTCGAAATACTAGTTAAATCAATTCCCTTATAAAAAGTATTACTTTATTAACTGTATACTCACAGTTTCAGGATTAGGATCCAATATCCTGTCTATTAATGACTTTGCATTGTGCGGAAACCAGAAAGGGTATTCAAAGTCAGCTGCATTGACCTGCACGATAATCATAATTATCAGCGTAACGCATTTGACCTGTTAGAGAACCTTTAGTCGAGTATCATTAATAATGGCCTCGGCATGCAGGTCTAACGAATCTCAACTTTTTATCAGCCCGTCTTAAAGACGTTCAGAGCTATTGCTACATGTTGACTTTTACCATACTTTCAAGGTTCGAGTTATCTTTATGCAGTGAGTGAACAATCTTGAGACCTCGAGTATATAATTGCTTAAAGAAAGTGGATAGCGTCTAACCTTCTTATACAAACTTGCTAAGTTTGATTCCTCGAATGGAAGATATCCGGCCAATAATACGTAAAGGATGACTCCACATGACCAGATATCAACAGCCGCACCATCATATCCATTCTTACTCAAAACCTACAAAATTTGGAACTTAGCAGTATGTTCGTGTTTCTAACCAGCCACGTTGAACTCTCTTATAGTTGTGCGCACTTTTTGTTCATAATCATTTCACAGAAAACTATGCTCATTTTGCGCAGCACTCATTATTCAAAGTTCCAAATATGTAAAAGTGGACGAAAGATCAGTATTGTATTATGAAACGGATGTACCTCGGGTGCAATATAATTTGGGGTTCCACAAGTGGTATACAGAAGTTCAACACCCTGCAAATAAGTACACCCGTTAACTAATGGGTCAAATAAAGAATAGAAAAGGGGAACGGGTCACAGTCGCGTATATAGAAGTCTATGTCATACACTCTCCTAATCTGCCCATTTTCAGGGTCAACCCCCTTCTGACCCAGCTCGTTTTGACCCGTACAGAAATCTTACCCATTACCTAAACCGCCCAACCCGCCCATTTTCCCACCTCTACTGAGAAATGTATATAGGATGCTTACTGCTTGCGGCAATGCACTGAGTCCGAAATCAGAAACCTTTAACGTCCCTTCATTATCCAGAAGAAGATTTTCGGGCTAGATATTAAATAGAAAGACTGTTAGCATAAACAAGACATTTTTTTTTTTTTGAACGACAGTTTGGTGCAGCGGAGCATCTTGCGTGCCACCGAGGCACCAAGTCTCTCGACCCGAGTTTGAATCATCTCACGAAGAGAATATCAAACCCCAACTGAGCAAATGCATCCATCCAACTGAGATAGACTTCATTTGCAAACAAGACATAATCATAACTTAAAAAAACATTTCTTCGTACCTTTAAATCCCTATGGTACACGCCCTTTCCGTGGCAATACGCAATAGCATCAATAAGCTGCTGAAAGTACCTTCTAGCACTCCTCTCAGAAAGCTTCCCTTTGTTAACCTGCCAACCAACGAAAGAAGCAAAAGCTCGTTTCTTAAGATGAAAATTGTCGATGGATAACACCTTATCGCTGTTCTATCAGATAAATCTTACAATTTTGTCGAAAAGCTCTCCTCCGTTGATGAATTCCAGTATTATATATATCTTAGCTTTGCTTGACAAAACCTATCAGAAGGTAAGTTTAACAATCTTATACGTAGTAATCACATATCTGATAGGTCACCTAAATTACGATATACCTCATAGAGTCTGACAATATTAGGATGCCTCATAATCTTAGTTATCGAGATCTCTCGTTTAATCTACACGAAATAACTACAGAAGTAAGTCTAAAAGTATGTATACAATCAACTGTCACGTTTTTCCTTTTGAACAGCTAGTTAATAGTTAGTTATTCGAGTTTGCAGTGACATCCAGCTGTCACGGTTATCATATACTCATACCTGATCCACCATTTTGTGCTGAAGTATGCTACTTTTATCCAGAACCTTAATAGCAACAGACTCCCCAGTCTCCATATTTCTCGCAAACTTAACTTTCGCAAATGCACCTTCACCGATCGTTCGGCCAACCTCATACTTGCCAACTTTTTTCGACACTCTTTTCATCGTTCCACATGAAATGTTTTTCCCACTGAACTATCTGAAATAAGACCAAATAAGCACAATATAAAGCTAATGAACAGCTGTTTTCATGCAAACGAAAAGACAGTTTTGTATGAACAGCATCAGATAGAGGACAATAGGAAAAAAGCACTAACCAATTATATTACCAACTCTTTTGACATCATGATAGCTAAGTTTATAAAATATATGTTAAAGTTTCCAACTCATTACACATTAATAATATTCTAAATTCTCCTATCCACACATGTCAAACAAATAAATTTTGATACCTAAGACATATACCAAACTATTTACATGGTACTAGTACTTTTTTTTTTGAACATAACATGGTACACTAGTAGTTTGAAAACATAGTTGTCGACTTGAAGTTGCAAATTTGGATATGATGTCCTGGTTAGAAAGTCATGTGAGGTTTGCCACTTTGGTCCCACTGCTTTTAGCATGTATGGTTTTGTCATATGTCAGTAGTAGTTTAACTGTTTCTCACTATAATAAATTTGTAAAAACTTTATTAAACATATTAGAAATAAATAAGTTATCTTCATTTATTCGTGGACCTATTTTATTCCATGTTGGTGCAAGATCTCAATCAGATCACGGAATCGCTAGATCGCGAGATTATCAAACGCAAGCTGCTATTTTCAAACGTAACCCGTTGAAGACACAAATAAACAAGAAGAACGACAAGACTACAAAGAATCAAACGATAAAGTTTAATTATGATCGATAGTGTAGGGTTTAATCCTACAATCCTGGTTATCTAGATGTGCGGAATACTCGATCAAAGAACACACAGCAATCGACAGAAAATAAGGCGACGCCCACACAAGGTAATATCCCTAATCCAAACGATTAGTATTGAAAGAATGACGTAATTGGTTTGTTCCCCCTCACCTCCTTTTATAGAGATGAGGGGGAACCGACTATACAAGTCCTACGGGTCGGGTTGGGCTTAGACATTGCCAACCGACCTTTATTCATAGCTATTAGGAAACTAGGCTACTTGACTCTTGATTACCCTAGACACGACTTAGGCGAAAATATAAGACTAGATATAACAATTTCCACCTTAGGCTTATATTAGCCTATCCCAACACTCAGCAATTCCAGGCAGTGTTGTAACTTGCGTCCAGGTACCACCTTCGTCAAGGCATCCGCAGCATTGTGTTCAGTACCCACCTTTAGAACTTCAACCGTCTTTGCTTCCAAGACTTCTCTGATAAAGTGATAACGCACATTAATGTGCTTAGTCCTTTCATGAAAAACATGATTCCGCGATAAGTGAATCGCGCCCTGATTATCACAATTAACTGCAACAGTGTTGAGCTCCACGCCCAACTCTTCCAAGAGTCCTCTTAGCCAAATAGCTTCCTTCACAGCCTCCGTAAGGGCCATATATTCTGCCTCTGTAGTTGAAAGAGCCACCACGTGTTGTAGCGTTGCCTTCCAGCTTACAACACATCCCTGTACTAAAAATGCGTAACCAGTGAGAGACCTACCCTTATCCGGATCCTTGGCGTAGTCTGAATCAACAAAACCTGTTACGTCCACATGGTTGCCACGATTTGTCCCATACACCAAACCCACGTTTACAGTGCCCTGCAAATATTTCATAATCCACTTCACTGCTTTCCAATGGAGTTTACCCGGATTCGCCAAATATCTGCTAACTACACTTACTGCATACGCTATGTCTGGCCTCGTGCATACCATCAAGTACATCAAGCTCCCAACCGCATTTGCATACGGCACCCTACTCATTCTTTCAACATCACAATCCCTAACCGGGCAATCCTTCAACGACAGCTTGAAGTGCCCACCCAATGGTGTCTGAACCGACTTCCCATTGTCCATTCTAAACCTTTTTAAAACTTTAGAAACATACCCGGATTGTGACACCCTCAGAATCTTGCGACTCCGATCCCTGAAGATCTCCATACCAAGAATCTTCTTTGCTTCCCCGAGCTCTTTCATGTCGAACTCCCTTTTAAGCAAAGACTTGGTAGCCGCGATCTCAGCCTTGCTTTTACAAGCAATCAGCATATCGTCTACATATAACAATAGATAGATATACTCCCCTGGTGCATAACTTCTGTAATATACGCAGCTGTCGTAATTGCTACGCTTAAACCCGTTGCTCAGCATATACTCATCGAACCTCTTGTACCATTGCCTAGGTGACTGCTTCAAACCATAAAGAGATTTCTTTAACAAACATACCTTGTTACCTTGTTCAAATCCCGGTGGCTGCCTCATGTAGATCACTTCTTCAAGATTTCCATGTAAAAACGCCGTCTTTACATCAAGCTGCTCCAGCTCATAATCTTTACACGCAGTCAATGCAAGTATAACCCGAATAGATGTGTGTCGAACTACCGGCGAAAATACTTCATTGTAATCAATACCTGCCCTTTGTGTGAATCCACGAGCTACCAACCTTGCCTTGTACCTAGGCTTTTGAACACCTTCAATCCCTTCCTTTATTTTGTACAGCCATTTGCAGCTCACCAGCTTTTGCCCAGCTGGATGATCTACTAACACCCAGGTCTTGTTCTTCTTCAGAGAATCCATCTCTTCTTTCATAGCAGCTTTCCACTTAGAACTGTCTTCACAAGCAACTGCTTCCTGGTATGTCAATGGTTCATGAGTATCTTCTTCCTCTGCTACAGCAAACGCGTAAGCAACCATATTACTCTCATCCCGAAACCTTGTCGGTTTCGTTCTTGTCCTTGGTTCTCTATCCCGAACCAATTGATAATCTGTGAGATCCGGTGGATGATCAATCTCTTGAACCCCTGCATCTTCATCATCGCCATCTTCCTGATCTGTCTGGTCTTCCTGATCTGACTGATCTTCCTGACCTGTTTGATCTTCCTGACCAGCCTGGTCTTCCTCAGGCGTATGATTATTTAACCTCTGCAGTTCCACCTCAACTTGTAGTTCCTCAACAGACTTATCTTTTCCTGCACCAGTATCCTTCAACGTGTCTTTGTACATGACACTTTCATTGAAGACCACGTTCCTGCTTGTGACTATTTTAGGCGATTCATTATCAAGCCTATATAGTCTGTACCCCTTCACACCTTCAGGATACCCCAAAAGAACGCATTTTACCGCTCTCGGCTCGAGCTTACCTTGTTTAACGTGTGAATACGCGACACAGCCGAAAACCCTCAACATCCCATAATCACTAGGATGTCCCGACCACATCTCCATAGGTGTCTTCTTCTCAATCGCTGTTGATGGTGACCTATTTATAAGATATGCGGCCGTACATGTCGCTTCCGCCCAGAAGGTCTTGGGCAATCCAGACTGTATTAATAAACAGCGTACCTTGTCCATGAGAGTTCTGTTCATCCGTTCTGCTAACCCATTTTGCTGCGGCGTCCCGGCAACCGTCAAATGTCTAGCAATCCCACTCTCAGTGCATAGCTGATTAAACTCCCGGTTACAGAACTCAAGACCATTATCCGTCCTAAGCTTCTTAACCGTCCTCCCAGTCTGATTTTCTACTAACTGCTTCCACTCTTTGAACTTCCCAAATGCTTCGTGTTTGAACCTGAGAACATAAACCCATACCCTTCTGGAATAATCATCAACTATAGATAAGAAATACCTCTTACCTCCCAATGATTCCACCTCAGACGGACCCCATAAGTCTGAATGAACATAGTCTATCACTCCCTGAGTAGTGTGCCTTCCTACACCGAAACGGACTCGATGTGACTTTCCAAGAACACAATTCTCACAAAAATCGAGCTTACCTAGACTATTCTTGCCAAACAAACCCTGCTTTTCCAGCACGTGTAGTCCCGCCTCACTGATATGTCCCAGTCTTTTATGCCAAACCTGCACAAGACTGTCTTTTTCTTCAACACTAGCATTAAGCTCACCGGCCAATGCATGGCCATCCAAAGAGTACACGCAGTTCTCCCTTCGGGTTCCAGATATAATAACCCTAGAACCATTAATCACCTTGACTTTGCCCGACTGCAATTTTACGGTATATCCCTCTTTTTCAAGAGTTCCCAGCGATATCAAGTTTCTTTTCAATTCAGGAATGTACCTGACATTGTGTAACACAAAACTTGACCCATCTTTCAGTTGTACCTTTACCTTGCCAATACCCCTGATCTTGCACTCCCTGTTGTCGCCCAACAGTACGCTGCCCCCATCGCATTCCAGAAAATCAAAAAATACATCTAACCTGGGTGACATGTGATATGAACCTCCTGAATCCATGATCCAGTCTTGCAGTCTTTCTGCACTCATCACCATCATCACCTCAGAATCATCGTAAATCGAACCACTGGAGCTTGGTTGATCATCTTTCTTGACGTAACCTTTTGACTTCTTGCGATTATTCTTCGGACAGTCTCTTCTCAAGTGCTCCTCAGATTGGCAAATAAAGCATTTGAGTCTTCCACCTCGAGACTTCGATCTTGACTTTCCCTTTGACTGATGCGAATTCCTGCGATCAGTTCTTCCCCTCACATATAACCCTTCACCATCATCCCCCTTCGCCTTGAACCTTTCTTTGATTTCCTTTGAATTTAGTGTGGCCATCACGTCCTCAAAAGTCAAATCTTCCCGTCCATAAAGCAAGGTATCCACAAAGTGTTCGTATGATGCTGGTAAAGACGTGAGTAACAATAAAGCAAGATCTTCATCCTCGAATTTTACCTCAATATTTGCTAAATCAACAACGATTTTGTTGAACTCATCTATATGCTCGGAAATCTTTCGTCCAGTCGGCATGTAGAATGTATACAACTTCGTCTTCAGGTACAACTTGTTGGCCAATGACTTTGTCATGTACAAAGACTCGAGCTTTGACCAAACCCCCGCTGCAGTCGTCTCCCCGGTAACCTCTCTCAGGACCTTGTTACCTAAACACAAAATCATGGCACTGTGAGCATTCTTGTCAAGCTTAGATTTCTCTTCAGCTTCCATATTCGCGGGTAAAGCCTCCAAAGCTGCTTCACATCCGTTCTGGATTAACAAAGCACGCATCTTGATTCTCCATAACCCGAAATCGCCAGTTCCATCGAATTTTTCGATGTCAAACTTGGCTCCCGTCATTCTTTATCCTTTTGTTGATTTGCTAAACCTTGTGAAAACCTCACAATCACAAACCGACAAAATCCCTTCGGTAACTCGCTAAACCTTGTGATACGTTAAACCTCACAATCACGAATTACGAAGTATCCTTGTGTAAAAGTACTACAAAGTATAAATCTTTTTGTTTTATTTGAAACAAAACAAAAAATAAAAACAATCAGGTTCAATCACTTAATTAGCCCAAAACCTTGGCCCAATACACACCCTGATTATCAAAACCCTTTGTAGTATTGTTGACTTTTATATAACAAAAAATCAACTTCGTCTTCTTCCCTTAGAACAATGGCGGCAAAACAGCCTCCACCACCAAACCTTCAAAGAGAAGACCAAACCTTTTTTTTTCTTTCGATGCTTACTGCAACCTTGTTGATTACGAACCAAATCAACAAGAAACCCCTCTTCGATCGATCCTAGATAACCAGCGCTCGCGAACCAAGCTCTTGATACCACTTGAAGGGTTTAATCCTACAATCCTGGTTATCTAGATGTGCGGAATACTCGATCAAAGAACACACAGCAATCGACAGAAAATAAGGCGACGCCCACACAAGGTAATATCCCTAATCCAAACGATTAGTATTGAAAGAATGACGTAATTGGTTTGTTCCCCCTCACCTCCTTTTATAGAGATGAGGGGGAACCGACTATACAAGTCCTACGGGTCGGGTTGGGCTTAGACATTGCCAACCGACCTTTATTCATAGCTATTAGGAAACTAGGCTACTTGACTCTTGATTACCCTAGACACGACTTAGGCGAAAATATAAGACTAGATATAACAGATAGGTTATGAAGGGAAAGAATATAGAAGAGTGGGTGTTTTGTGCATCACCTCCTCACCACCTTTTATAAAGTGAGGGGCTGATTAAACATACTACGTCGGCTAAGAAACCTCAGCCGACTTATACACATGCCTAAACAAGCCTAACGTTAACAAAGTAACTTACCTAATTGATATGCTAACTAGATTTGGAAATTATGTTAACTGTTTTTACCTTAATGACAAGACTAGTTAACTCTGACACAAGTATGTCCATCCAATACTTGAACTTCAAACCTGGAACCACCTTTGTAAACGCGTCAGCTGCATTATCTTTTGTGTCAATCTTCGCCACTTCAGTCTCTTTAGATTCTACGATATCCCTGATTAGGTGATACCTCATGTTGATATGTTTCGTCCTCTCATGAACATTGTGTTTTTTGAGAGATGAATTGCACCTTAATGATCACAATTCACAACCACTAACCTTAGGTTTATTCCTAGATCGACTAGTAGACTTTTAACCCAAATGCTTTCCTTAGCAGCTTCCGTAAGCGCCATATACTCCATCTTTGTAGTAGATAATGCAACAACACGTTGTAGAGTTGCTTTCCAACTCATAACACAACCATGTACCATAAACACGTAACTAGTTATGGACCTATCCTTGTCAAGGTCTTTAATTAGCATAATCGCTATCCATGAAACCATCAACATCTACGTGCTTTCCTTGATCTCTAGCATACACTAAACCTACATCATCAGTTTCATTCAAGTACTTCAAAATCTACTTCATCGGCTTCAAGTGGTTTTTACCTGGATTTGCTAAATACCTACTCACAATGCTAACAACATACACAATATCCAATCTAGTGCAAACCATCAAGTACATTAAGCTACTTACAACATTCATAAATTGAACCTTACTCTTTATTTCCACATCCCAGTTACTCGACGAACAATTCTTCAAATATACCTTGAAGTGTGCTCCCACTGACATACATACCGACCTCCCATTATTTACTCTGTAGTTATTCAGAATTTTTTTCACATGTCCCGACCGAGACACCATCAGGGATCTGTTACCCCTATCCTTGACAATCTTTATACCAGTATCTTCCTAGGTGGACCAAGTTCTTTCATATCAAAGTCTTTTCGCACCAGTCCCTTGGTATATTCGATCTCAGACTTGCTTTTACCAGCAATCAAAATATCATCTACATACATCAATAGATTTATGTACATACCTGGTGCAAACTTCTTGAAGTAAATACAACTATCATAGTTGTTGTTATTGACCATATACACATCGAACCATTTTTACCACTACTTTAGGTACTACTTAAGACCATAAATAGATTTATTCAACAAACATACCTTGTTGCACGTTCCTTTTCTAAAATCAAGCGACTGCCTCATATTAATGGTCTCTTTAAGATTACCATGCAAAAACATCGCTTTCACATCAAGTTGTTCAAACTCGTAATCTTCATAAGCAGTTAATGAGAGAATCACCCTTATAGATGTATGTCGAACCACAAGTGAAAATACCTCATTGTAGTCAATCCTTGCTCGTTGTATAAACCCCTAAGCTACCATCCTTTCTTTATACCTTGGTTTCTAAACACCTTTAATAATCTACAACACTTGTGTAACACCGCAAAGCCGCGTGTTTAGTGTTTATTTATGATAATGTCATTTAATAAGTTGGACTACGACTTTAATAAGTTTGAATGTGTTGCATGATTGGTTAGTCAATGTTTTAGGTTGGAAGTCAAACCTGTTAATCAAACCCGATAGTCAAACCATGAGTCGATATATATTATAAATGGTTTTAGAAAGTTTGATGTGTCGCAAATAAGAGAGAATAAGACTCGAGGGACTAAAAGTGCCAAATATCCAAACCTTGTACTAAACAAATAACTAGACTTTTGTCAGACATTCTACTAGTTTCTATCTTTGTTTGATGTTTTTTTTTGGGAAGTGGGAAATAAAGAGAGAGAAAAAGATGGCATGCTTCTAGTCATGATTTGAAGATGAATTAAGGTTCTGAATTCCAAGGTTAAGCCCTAGCCATATTCTTATTTAAGTAAGTGTTCCTATCTTGACTTAATTAATGAATTGAGAATTAGGGTTCACGTAATCAAATTGGAGGTTGTGAGTAATTATGTTCCTACAACATGAATTAAGGTATTCTTTTTTTTGGTAACCGTGATTTCCGACTCATTGGTCGACTAATCCACGAGGTTTGAGCCCACCGCCACACAGACTCAAACCAGGTAAAGCCCTCCCTTTTCAGGAGGTTGGCGTGGCCACTTCAAGGTTGTTTGCACCTAGTGGGAGAATTAAGGTATTCTTAATAATGGCTTAAGTCCAATTAATGATTTAAGAGAATTTTGTAACTAAAGGTATCATTATATGATCACTGTATAATCATATGATGTTAAGTAAAGAGGAAAGGAAGTAGGGTTGATGGTGATGGCGAGGATACTTTGTTTTATAGCTAAGGATTAAGGTAAGTAACATATTTATAATATGTTATGATATATAGACTATCATGTGTTTATGTATATTGGTTTAATATGTGTTTAAGAGTATGGTTATTGAGATTTGGATATGGAGATAGAAAAAGGCTAGTTATATTGACAAGTTAAGGTGAGCTCTTGATTTAGTCATAGGACTAATCATAGTAGATGAATGATTGTATTTTAATATGTGGTGTTAATATGTTTGATTATGAACATGATGCTTGTTATGCTTACGATTAAGAGATTGGTGTAGTAAGTAAGCATATGATATGGATGTATGACTAATGATTTAGTCATGACATGTATGTATGCATGCACTTGATTATGTTATATATGATAATATGTTATTGTGGGTTACTTACTAAGCAAAAGCTTGTGGCTTAGTTGTTTAATCATTTTGTAGGTACACATATGATGAAAGTATAGCCTTGTTAAAGGTATAGAAGTGGAATCTTGTATCTTAGAAGTAATTGGATTATGTGTATGAAGTTAGTTTAGATTCCGAGCTTAATCATGTTGAACCCCTATTTTGAATGTTTAGGTGCCATAAAATGAATTGTATACATGGTTTGGAGGTGTCGAAGTCCAGTTCGTGTTTAAGGAATAAAGGTCTTGTGTGTTGTGTAAGTATTTTGAGTCAAGCAGGTCAAAATGAGGTGTTTGGTAAACTCATTAAGTACGTGATAACGAGTCATTTAGACCACGTATGTTATTGAAAATGATGTTATGTTATGACAATGATTTCTGGAAAGTCTCAGATCATCTCAAGTTCTAGAAGTTTTTTTCTAGAAAATTATGTCTAAGTATTTAATACATAAAAAGTGCAGGTCAGGACCATACCACCGTATGATATTTTTCATACAACCGTATGCTTATAAGATAAATGGTTAGGAGGTTTTTATGGGACCATACGACCGTATGCTTTCGAAGCATACAATTGTATGCTTTTCCCCATGACCATACAGTCGTATGCCTTTTAAGCATGCATTCGTATGGTCTAAAGTAAAATGGTAAAAGGATCTGTGGTGACCACATGACCGTTTGTTTTTTAATCATAAAACCATATGCGTGTGGTTTCTAGATTTTTATTATTATGTTTATTTGTATAAAATGAACCGTAAGGAGTTATAAGTAAAATTTTATATCGAATCAAAGGTAATCGAGGCTTCTAGTGCATCTAGTGATCCTCAACAAACTCCCTCACCTTCTTAGTCCTCAAAAGAAGCTAACCATGCTTCTTCTTCTCATCACATCTCAGAGCTTTCTAATGAGATGATCCATACATCTAATGATGTTCCTTCTCCAAGTGGTTCACTACTTGAAAGAACTAAGGGTGCTATGGATCTACATGCTTTAACTAATTTGTGTAAGTCTCTAGCCCAACAGTTTAAAGATTTGCAAATTGATAAGGCAACACATGATGATAGGATTACCAAGTTGGAGGATAAGTATAAAAGAGTGAGAAGAAGATGTAATCCTTGGATCAAACATCAACTTGCTCTTGCTCAACATAGGTATGATCAAGGGAGGGCTGACAAGTAGCAGAGAAAGAGGCAAAAAAGAAATACATCCAAACAGGGGAGGAATTTAGACAAATCTGGTCCTTCTTCTGGATTGGCTGATCAAAGTATGGAGGATTTAGACCTTGAGGGGTGGAACTTGGATGATGAAGAGGATTTTGATGCTGGAAGGGAGTATACAATGGAAGAGAATGTGGTGGAAGAACATGATAGACAAGAGGATCCATAAGTACCACCACAAGAAGATCCAAAGCCAATAATGAGCGATGAAACTATAATGGTTGCAGAACTTCAATCTTCACAGATGCTGATGATGTGGAGATAGAGACAATTGATATGACTCATTTGCAGAGTCAAGAACCAAAGAAACCATAACAACAACAACCACCACAGTTTGATCAACATGAGCATGATTTGGAATCTCTAAGAAGAGAATTAGCTCAGCTTGGACAAGAGACAACAAAATCCACAGTTCAACAAGAGGCTCAATCATATCCTGTTGATGAATTAAGAAGAGTTGAAGAGCCTAAAAAGATCGAGAAGTTAAATGTTGAAGACTCTATATATGTGGAGCTAAAGGTTTCAGGTAATACCTTGGTTGTTGAAGAGAAGACCAACAATGTCTTAAGTACCGGTGATGTTGAAGGTACTGACAAGCCTGAGCCAACTACCGTTCAACCAACAACAAGTACCGTTGGAGTTGCAGGTACAGCTGGGCAAGAAACTGGATCAAACCAAGCTTCAACAGAAAGTACAACTTCCTCTTTTGGAGATGATGTTACATTGGTAAAAATCTTGCTAAGCTTGAAGGAGAAGACCTTAGCTGAAAAAGCTAAACAGAAGGAAGCTGAAACTAAAAGTGATGGAGATAATGATCCAAGTTCTGGACATGGAGATCTCAAAGGATGAAGCACAACCTCATGTCTCAGAACAAGAAAAAGGTGATGAACAAGTTATTAAACCACAAGAATAAGAAGAAACAAATGTAGAACAACCTACTACTGAAGCACAGTAACCAAAGAACAAAGATAAAGAGGTTCAAGCTTCAAAACCAAGTACAAAAGGCATAACCATTCCTAGTCAACAACAGCAACAAGACGATGAAGATTAGCCTCTTAGATTTAAGAGGAAGATGCCTAAAATTGATCCTAAGGAAAAAGGTAAAAAGCCTTTGGAGTCTGAGTCAGAAGAAGAAAGTAACTCATATAGCATTGATAGAGCTGAAAAGAAATTTAGACAGATGGACCATGATGAAGAGCTTGCAAGAAGAATGGAAGCTCAAATGCAACAATTTCTTAAGTACCGGTGATGGACAAAAGGTTTCAGGTGGTACCTTGGTTGTCGAAGAGAAGACCAACAATGTATTAAGTACCGGTGATGTTGAAGGTACTGACAAGCCTGAGCTAAGTACCGTTCAACCAACAACAAGTACCGCTGGGCAAGAAACTGGACCAAGCCAAGCTTTAGCAGAAAGTACAACTCCCTCTTTTGGAGATGATGTTACATTGGTAAAATCTTGCTAAGCTTGAAGGAGAAGACCTTAGCTGAAAAAGCTAAACAGAAGGAAGCCGAAACTAAAAGTGATGGAGATAATGATCTAAGTTATGGACATGGAGATCTCAAAGGATGAAGCACAACCTCATGTCCCAGAACAAGAAAAAGGTGATGAACAAGTTAATAAACCACAAGAACAAGAAGAAACAAATGTAGAACAACCTACTACTGAAGCACAGTAACCAAACAACAAAGATAAATAGGTTCAAGCTTCAAAACCAAGTACAAAAGGCATAACCATTCCTAGTCAACAACAACAACAAGACGATGAAGATTAGTCTCTTAGATTTAAGAGGAAGATGCCTAAAATTGATCCTAAGGAAAAAGGTAAAAAGCCTTTGGAGTCTGAGTCAGAAGAAGAAAGTAACTCATATAGCACTGATGGAGCTGAAAAGAAATTTAGACAGATGGACCATGATGAAGAGCTTGCAAGAAGAATGGAAGCTCAAATGCAACAATGTCTTAAGTACCGGTGATGGACAAAATGTTTCAGGTGATACCTTGGTTGTCTAAGAGAAGACCAACAATGTCTTAAGTACCGGTGATGTTGAAGGTACTGACAAGCCTGAGCTAAGTACCGTTCAGCCAACAACAAGTACCGTTGGAGTTGCAGGTACCGCTAGGCGAGAAACTGGACCAAACCAAGCTTCAGCAGAAAGTACAACTCCCTCTTTTGGAGATGATGTTACATTGGTAAAATCTTTCTAAGCTTGAAGGTGAAGACCTTAGCTATAAAATCTAAACAGAAGGAAGCTGAAACTAAAAGCGATGGAGATAATGATCAAGTTCTGGACATGGAGATCTCAGAGGATGAAGCACAACCTCATGTCACAAAACAAGAAAAAGGCGATGAACAAGTTGATAAGCCACAAGAACAAGAAGAAAAAAAATGTAGAACAACCAACTACTAAAGCACAGTATCCAAAGAACAAAGATAAAGAGGTTCAAGCTTTAAAACCAAGTACAAAACGCATAACCATTCCTGGTCAACAACAACAACAAGACGATGAAGATCAACCTCTTAGATTTAAGAGGAAGATGCTTAAAATTGATCCAAAGGAAAAAGGTAAAAAGCCTTTGGATTTTGAGTCAGAAGAAGAAAGTAACTCATATAGCATTGATGGAGCTGAAAAGAAATTTAGACATATGGACCATGATGAAGAGCTTGCAAGAATAATGGAAGCTCAAGAAGATCTGAAAGAATCTCTTGAAGCAAAAAGATTACAAGATGGGTGGTACATCAATGAGTTTGAAAACATTCAGGCTTAGATCAATGCATACAATCTTTTTGCTAAAGCTATGTATGTTGAAGAAAGGGAAGCATATGATTAAGAAGAAAAGCTTAGGTTAATCATGGATATGGTAAGAGAGCCAAAATAGGTTCTTTGCAGAAAAGAGGGAACAAGAAAGAAAAGCAAAGCCACATACTACAGCACAACTCAAAAATCAAATGGTTACATACCTTAAGCATATAGGTGTTTTCACACATGCATAGCTTAAGAGGAAGAATTTTAAAGATGTCAAAGCTCTTTATGAAAAGCATACGATGAGCTTTAAGCAATTTGTTGGAATTGGGTCTAAACAAGATAACAAAGATATGGAAGATCACATACTCAAAGAAAGACAAAAGAGATTTGGAAGTACCCCTGAATTCAATCAAAGATTGTAGATACACCAGAAGGTAGTGCTCCTAAAAGGATGACCACATATATTAGAAAATCAAAAGAAGTCAAGAAGATGTCAAAGGTGGCTGAAAAACAAGTTCTTGATGAGGAACCAAAGCTCAAGATGTTGAGAAAGTTGTTGATGTACAAACGGTACATGGACAGGGAACAGTATATACAGAAGAAGCAACGGTACATGATCAACAATAGTACATACTGAGAAACTAACAATACCTAAAGAAGGTGCATCTGAGAAGGAGTCCAAATAAGAAGAAGGTATTCTAAGGACAAAAGGGTAAAAAGAAAAGCACATTATAGAAAAAGAACTGCTAGGAAAAGGGTAAGATTAGCTGATAATGATGATGATGATAGTGATAGTGATGATGACCATAGAAAACACCTCAAGATTATAAAGTTTGATGATCAGTTCATAGATACAGAAGTCATGGGAAGGAAATCATTTATAGTTCGTTAAAGAAGTTCAATGAATAATGAAGTAGATTCTCATGGTGTTTTTAGGGCTGATGGATCATACAGGTTGTCTAGTTAGTTGGAAGAATTTTTACACCTGTTTGATAGACAAGACATTCAAGAATTATAGAAGCCCACATGAAGAGTTGAAGGTCATGTATGAGACTCTAGAAAAATATGATGAGAAGCTCTAGAAAGGTCAACATAAGTGGATTCCCACATAATGGAGGTATTATAGATCTTGTGGAGTTCATACCATAAGGATTAATAATGTTACTTACTATCTGCTACAAGAAAGAAGATATCCTTTTGAGAGAAGAGTGCTGGAAAGATTGTTGGATCTTAAGTTGGAAATTTCAGAAGAATACACAGGTGCTTTGGAGTTGATAAGATTGGTTAAGAAGTAGATCAAGGATCTTGAGAAGGAATAGGAGGCTGAAAGGGAACTATAAGTGTTTGGCTTTCAGCCACACTTCTTAAATGGCAATCAGTTCACCATGTCTAACACACATAAGAACTGGCTAGTCCATAGGTAAATTGTTTATGATAAATACTTCTCAAATCCATTGATGGCCGGTAGTTTGCTAAAAACTACATGGTCATTAACTCACCATGCTTAAATGGAAAGAGTTAGCTAGTCCAAGAGAAAACGACTCTAGGTAAAGATTGCTCAAATTCATTAATGGTTGATAGTTTACCAAACACTTGTAGGGTAATCAATACACCTTATTCTTGATGAATAAAGTATTGACTATTCCAGAGCAAACGGCTAACTGGTAAAGAATAATCAAATCCGTTGATGGCTGGTGATTTGCCAAAAATCATGTTGCCAACACAGGTTGGTTTATTGCTATCTGTCTTATGCAGAGGAGTAGATACAAGATGTTGCCATAGTAGTGAAAAGAAAATAAACTTTGAAAACTAGATATCAAAGAGCTACCCTCTATGATACCAATTATTATTCAAGTTGTTGCAGAAAAGATGTTGTAGAATGATTATTAATGTTCAAGATTCAAATACTCATAAGAAAGAAGCTTTGAAGACAAGAGTGAACTCCAAATGTTGATAATTTCAGAGTTCATCATACCAGAAGAAGGAAGTTCTACTTTGGTGTTTAAATGCATTCCTATACAATACAAGATTGGAAGATAACAAGTCTTACCCAGAAGTCTATACAAGTCATAGACCGAAGACATGAAGATCAATACATTCAAGACAAAGAAACTAGAAGATAACAAGTGATCATTCTTGTTCAGGGGATGATTGTTGGGAATAATTTGTATAAGTTCCAAGTACCGCTAGTTATGTAGTAAGTAACGCTAGTGTATGCAAATATTATTAGTGTTAGGACGGTATCTGCAAGAACCGCTAGTTGTAATGTCAAGTATTGTTAGATTGATAAATACGATTATATCTTAGGTAAAGATATGTTATAGTTATAATAGGAGTATATCGTGTGTGATATACTTATCTTAATAGAATATTCTAGAGTTCCTTGTACTATAAAAGGAACATAGGGTCGTTGAGTTTATTGTACCTCAACACAGTTTACGATTAATAAAGAATTCATAGTTAGTTAAACCTTGTTCTTCTTAGCTTTGATAAGTTAGATTCCGTATAACTTATCTATGTTCAGTAAGAGTATCTCTCGTGCTTTAGTTTGTTTACGAGCTAACGTACAACCCTTGTCAGGCTTAAGATCTATGCATTGGGATCAACATAAAATTATCATAACCATCATAATTCATAACAGAACTCTGTTTTGCATTCTTCTTGATAAAGCCATTTGATTTCTTATTGTTCCGTTTTGGATATTCTTTCTTTAGGTGATCCTTAGAATAACATATGTAAAATTTCAAGTTATAAGTTTCTTTACCTTTTGACTTCAATTGCGAACTACCACCTCCTTGATTACCCTGATGATCCGACCCCTTACAGATAACCCATCACCATTATCCTTTGCCAATGTCCTCTTCTTTAACTCCCGTTAAATAAGGGTAGATAAGACATCTTTCCAAGTGTGTGACTCCCTTCCATAAAGCAATGTCCCCATAAATTTATCATATGAGGATAGTAATGATGTAAGTAACATGATGCCCGATCTTCGTCATCAACACAACCACTATGTTCACCAAGTCACCGATTAACTTAATAAACTCATCTATATGTTCAAATAATTTATTGGCTAATTTTTTTCATATACAAAGTTTCTAAATTTAACCGAACTATTGCATGTGAATTTTCTTTGTTGACTTCCCTCAACACCTTGTTATCCAAGCACAAGAGTAATACATTATGTGCTTTCTTATAGATATATGTCAATGTCTATAACACCCCCATTTTACCTTGGCACAGCGGAATAATATTTTTGGGGTATTACTTCATGATATGAAAGCACAGTAATAGAAAAACAACTCAAAAGAATGTTTAAATAATCTTTATTAAATTTTTATAATTTATCATTCAAAATGAGAGATTTTTAATAAAATAACTTTTACATACTTTGTACAATCACAGGTTCCCGAGATCTAGAAAATAGGTTTGAACGAAAAAATTTCTACGTCTATATCTCTCCATGTCATCATTATGCTGCTCCATAGTATCAATTATCAAAACCTGAAATATATGCTTAAAGTCAACACAAAGGTTGAGTGATTCCATAGGTTTAAAACTAATTTAAATACAAGATCCTTTTTCCTGAGCTACCTTATTATTCGCCCGTAAAATCAATTAATCAATGCACTATGTTTATGATACCGCGACTAGACATATCAGAAACCCACAATTGCCCTTATGAGGAAGTCTGCCAAACTATCCTTATTAGCAAAATAAAGTATGCGAGTTTGACCACTGAGGTGCTAACAAGTGCGACTTGCCAAGACAGGGGATGTCAGTCCCCAAATAGTACTATTTACAATATTAGCACTCATTTCCGGGAAAATGATTAAAGGTTCATAATTAAAAAGGGACTTTCAAGGCAACAGTAAAAATAATGTCAATAATTATTTTTGAGAAGCATACCACATACACTTGTATTCTAGTTTTAGCATATATCCCCCTCACGGGTTTTTAAAAATCATTTATTAATCAACGCTAGTGAGGCTATGAATTCACCTTAGTTCCAGTAAATCTTGTCAGGCTTATATCACACATACTAACTTGAGCTAACAAACACAAAACTTGATCTTACACCCACCCGTTTTAACATATTTGGTATAGTATTAAGTTTTTGATTTTAGAGTTCAACATTCTTGTTATATTATTTATGTATTCTTGTAATTATGATAATATTGCATCATTGTTCAGGCAGTTATACTCATAAGCCATTATATAAACATTTGAGGAGCGAGGGCACTTTAAATCGTAAACCTGATAGATGTAGTAATACACTCTTTTAGGAAAAAGAGCGTAAATAGGGTAAGTACGACGATTTAGGAAAACCGTGCACAAATGACCCAAAGGTTGTGAGTTCATTCTCAAGGAGGCTTGGTGTGTGTGTTAAGACTTGATATAATTTGTAATATTATTCAGAGAATGGGAAAAGAAAAATGATGACGGATACGAATAAAATTAAACTACGACGAATGACGTAAACGTAAAACCGTAAAACGTGATGAAATTTAAAAATTACCCTAAAAATTCCTAGAATATCACAAAAAATCCCAAAAAATGCAATTAGAGTTTACCAAAAATCAAAAGTTACTCAAACCTTTTATTTAATTAAATAATAATTTTTTAATGCTAATTAAAGCCCTAAAAATCAATTTAATTAATAAAAATCCCAAAATAAGATTTTTCAATTTGTAAACCTCTAAAATACCTTAATTAAACTAAAAAGTATTTTTGAAAAATTTAAAACTAATTAAAACTATTTAAAATGATTAAAAATTAAAATTAAATAATAAAATAATATTAAAAATTCAAAATTTATAAAAAATTCTAAAAACTTGCAAAATACTTTATTTTAACTTAAATAAACAGAAAATGAAAGTGAAATGACCAAAATACCCCTAATGGGCCTTCAAATGGGCCAAAATAGAAAACAGTTTGCTAAATGGGCTTATTAAGGCCCAATAAGAAAAATATTAACCAAATAAGCACAAAACTTCCAGATTAGCTTAAAATTCAATTTTAAACACAAAACTCTAAAGGCCCAAAAGCTGAGTCAGTGCTTATCATAGCTTAATAGAAAACAACTTATTCTTAATGGGCTTTTTGGCCCATTAAGCCATAAGCTAATGCCATAAGCTGAAATTTGACACACATCCTTCTTATGAGATTATAAAGCTGTTTGTAAAAATAATTTTTGAAAAAACTCAAGAAATAAGCCTGAAATAAGCCAAAACTCTCTACACAAAACGACAAAAATAGTCGTTTTCGAGTTCTAGACCACTTCAAGAGCTGATTCAAGTTGCAAAAGGGTTGTAATGACAAAACTAAGCTTAATTAACAAAAAGATTTCAAATAAGCACACTCAATAAGCTGTAAAAAGTAATAAGCTATTTTGGAAAAAGACAAATTAGTCGTTTTCTAGTCAAAAGCTAAAACCAAAAGCTGTAAACATCAAAACTGAATTATAAGCTTAAAATAATAAGTTCTATCACAAAAAACAAGTTGTTGCACAACATAATAAGCTAGAATAGCTTATTAATAAGCTGATGAACAAATTACACTATTAGTGGGAACTTTTAGTGGGAAAGAGTTCCCACTGCTTGACTTTTTTGACTTGCTTTTTTAGAGTGATTCAGTTGGTTTCTTTGGACAATCAAGGCACCCTACAACCAGTGAGTTGTAGGGAGTCACAATCAAGTAGGAAGACACAAGATCACCCAGCCAAATGATACGGTTTAATCAAAGAGTGCACAGACATGACACAGACATGTTAATAAGCAGATCTGATGATTAAAAAGCAGTTTAGAAAAAAATAAGCCAACCAAAGTTTACCAAAAGCATACACAAGTTATAACAAACTTAATGAAGCATAAATAAACTTGTTTTATGCACTGATTTAAATATTTGATCTAGTTTCAAGCATATGTTAGTTACTGATGAACAAAGATGAACACAAGTGACCTATTGATGAACTACTTGACCATAAATCCAATTTCAAAGCCCTAGATCTATTACTCAGGTTGTATAAACTTTGATTTATCACTTGTTATCCCTAGTTACACATGCAATCTAGGTGTGCACAAATAATCAACTCAAAACAACCTAAAACAAGCCAGATATAGCAAATATTCAGATTTGGATTTTCAAAGCACAAGTTAAGCAATTATCAGCATACAAACACCTCAATAACAGATACAAACTCAAAACACCCTTACACAACTACTCAAACTCACATAAAAACTTTAAATCATGTAGTCCCAAACACTAGCTAAGAACTTATAACAAGATTTTTCCAAAGCAGATTGATTATCAGTTCAAGAAAATTTTAAACATGCATACAAACATAAATATCATGAACTAAGAACAAGAAATCATGCATCAAACAACACCAAACAACAGCAGGCAACAAAATCACTTAACACAAGTATTTTTGCCAGATTTTTCAAGAGAAGAAGACAAACCTCATGAATGTACATCCACACTCACGAATTTTATAGCTTATGTGGTAGCTTAACAACCACAAGCTTCCAACAAAACACCATGCTAAGATCAAAAGAGTCAGGATATAACAGATTATATGAAAAAAAAGAAAAACATGTTGATTCTTTCTAACTTTATACCCCACTCCTTGAATCTTCCCAAACCACAAGCTTCACTACACCTTGATAAGATTCTTATCAAGGTGCTATGGTCAACTTATGATCCAAAAACTTCAAGTGTTTGTACCAAATCTTGGAAAAATCATAGATTTTTGAACACTTTTGAAAACACTTGCATAAACTTCAAACTAAACTTTAAAACCTTAAAAACAAAAACTCATATCAATGATTAACAACAAATAAGTAAAGGTAGCACATGGAATTCATCAATAAACTTATACTCTTTTTCATTCATGAAACAAGGATTTACAAAGTTATGACCACAGAAAACCAAGAACAAAAGCTAATGTTGTGAGCTAAACCCTTTATATAGAGGGTGTAAAATGACCTAGAAACTAATAAAACTCAAAACCCTAGTTTGTAGAAGTCCCAAAATGCCCTTGTGAAGTTTGAATTTTTTACTGATCATGTGAAGAATTTTGGACGTATGTTGAGATGCTAGTGGTGGAAAAGTGATCTAAGGTGTCCAAATGAGCTTAGGAATGAAGCAGTGTTGTGAGACGTTGATCCTCTGCATGCTTTTTGTCTTGTACCCAAAAGTATGTAGCAGGGGTGGTTCATGTGATACTTTGGAGTTGTGAGGTGGCATGTTTAAGAGTTGGGTTATGTTTGTTAAACCCTTAATCATAAATCTGGACGAGATTAGGGTTTAGTTCTTGGTGATTAGCAAAACCCTAATTCGTGTTCTTGGTTAAACAATAGGGGTTTTGATCTTTGTTTGGGTTTAAAAAGTTGTTTAGCGCGAGTTTTATATATTAGTTAACGTTTGAAAGTTAATTAATATAAAAGGGTGAGTGGGATTATGATGTGGCAGCAGGGTGGGTTTTGATTGGGTGAGAGGGGTGAGTGGGGCACGTGTCAAGCCATGGTTGGTCTAGGTAACTTAGGCTGTCTCCCAATTTGGTCCCTTGTCTTCCTTCCTTGTTTTATTTCATGTTTAATAAGCCAATAATCCGAATTCCTTTGTAAGTAAAGTTTTGTTTTTCATAATTTGGCCACAAAAACTTTCCAAAGGTTTGAATAAGGACTTGTTTTATAATATCTTGATATTTGAAGGGCTGTTTTTGGCATATCTTCAATCTTCAAGGTCTTCACTTGTATTCTTGTCTTCATAGAGGAATAAAAGTAACAAGTCTTCAATTTTGAGGGACCATTCTTGCCAATTCTTCGAAGTTGAGGGTCCTTTTTGTAAATTTGACAAACTTTAGGGACCAAACTTGTAATTATGAATAAACAAGGGTATAAAGTGTCAATTATTCTATAATAAAGGACCCTTCTTGTACAATCTTCAATTCTTCAAGGTCTTTTCTTGGAAAATCAACTCTAGGGTCCGGTTCATTATGCGGCTTCGTTTCCCGTGTTCGTTTTTTATTGATTCTTGTGATCTTTTGTCATTTTCTCGATATCCGTACCTAAAATACACACTGAGAAAACACAAGCATATATATGGCACTTTTTATGATATTTTAACCATTTTAAGCCCGTTTTGGATGACGAGACTATGCATAAAAGTAGTCTCATCACTCCCCCATACTAAACTATTGCCGTGCCCTTACGCAATGCTAGAATAAAGTATCATAGCACCTCCAAAATTCATTTTTATAGACTTTTATTGAATCATAAACTTACTACACTACTACTACTTGCTACTACTTGCGTTTTAGACATAATGTATGATTTTCATCGCAATATATGACGTTTAGGTTCATAGAACAAGAACACGTTAATGCTTCGTTAGAAATACTTTCTTCGTTCTCGATTTTCACCCAATTCCATGCCAAGCGTGTAACGAGATCATTGTCATTATAAGTTAGTAATGCTAACACTACTCATATGCCCTGTGACAACCACGGTTTTGAGGTTCGTCACTTAGTTTTATTTTATCCATATTTCGTTGAATTACGTGTCTTTATGTGTTTATGAGTTATGTGGTGTGAATAGAATGTGGTTTGGACATTGTTTTCGGGTACGGGGTACCATGTGAGTGAAACGATGTGTGATGTTTTAATGTTCATGAGCTCACATAGTAGTGACTATGAAATATGATGGTGTTATTTAGTGGTTTTACGTATACGTATATGTGTTATAGAAAATCGTATTTTTACGATTTAGGGTTGTGCATTTGGGGGTCTCGGATGAGCTATTTAGTCACGGGAATAATTTACGGGATGGTTTTAAGTCATTTAGGACTTAATTATATAGTTTATTTCATATTCTAAGAGTTTTTATAAAACTGTATATTTTTACGTCTTTTACGGTATACGCGTAAATTTGACTAATTTTACGGTTTTGAGGTTTTGGAGGTTTTTGGAGCTGAAATAAATTAAGGTAAATTAAGGTAATATTATTAATACATTAATTAATATAAAAAAAGAAAATAAAAATAAAAATAATAATAAAGGGGGTCGGTTTGGACGACACAAGAAAGAAAGAAGGAAAAGCCCAAAACAGGCCCAATGGACTTGTAATGGGATTAGGGGGCCTTTAGGACTTAACCAAACCCAACCTATAACCAAAATAATCAGATTTTTAACCTCCATAACAACTCACAGCCGAAATTCCAAAATGGTGGCCAATTAGGGTTTCAAAAATAAAGATCTTCCATTGATTTCTAAGGTAAAACCTTCAAAGCCCTTGTTCTATTAATGATTTTAATCAATTTAATCATGTAATTGATCTTATGATGGATTAGGGTTTGTGATTTTTCTGATATTAGTGAGATTAGGGTTCATATGAATTTATTACTTTGGTTATTATGAAGATTAGTGATCGTAATTAGGGTTTAATCATGTTTAAATTCGTTTTTAAAAACTGGGCAGAATTTTTGGTCCATTGTTTTGATCATATCTAGAGTTCTACAAACTTTTAAATTTTGAATCTTATGTCCCTGGAAAGGTAATTGAATTAGCTTTCAAATGAAAGAAACGAGAACTAAATTAGAGGTTTGGAAGTGGGTCAAAAACAGGTTACAACAGTCGGAGGTCAAAGTAGTTTTGAAATAAGTCGGGTTTAAATTAATGGTTTAAGATGTTTAGGGTACTTAGAAGTATAATTGGACCTTCAAACGAACATGTGACTTAGATTATACGTTAAATAAAAGATCTGGAGGAGGGCTAAACAAATGGTTTAGGGTAAGACCCTCTGATAATAACAAACTTTTCGTATGTTCAAAATCAGTAAATTCTGGATAGGTAAAAGTATATATATATATATATATATATATATATATATATATATATATATATATATATATATATATATATATATATATATATATATATATATATATATATATATATATATATATATATATATATATATATATATGGAGGCCTTAACAGTAGCTTTAAGATTGCAGCCAAATGGGAGAGTTATCTAACACATTTAAGGGCATAGGGTTTCTTTTACAGAGCATGTTATTTTGTTTAAGGGGGTGTTCGAGCCATAGTTTGAAGTACGAAAAACGGGACTGTTTTGGGTTGAATGTTAACGGGGCGAGTTATGAACTAAACTAAGTTAAGGGCTTTATAAAGGGATGTAATGAGATGCATATGGCATATAAATGGGGTTAAGTGGTAGTATAAGGTTATATATCCATCATAGATTGATGAGCCATTTTGGCATGTGGTTCATATCTTGATTGTATACGTTTGTGTGTTTAGATTTTTGCTAGAGCACGGATACTTGGAGAAGCTTGTTTAGGTGAGTTTCATAGTCCCATATCTTTTAATGATTTTGACTTCTAGATGAGATGGAAGAGACACTCGTTATGGTTTTGTAAATTGTTTTTGGGAATGTTTTATGATTGGTGATGGACTTGTGTGTACTTATGTGATTAACTGTTATGTGATTCTTGATTGTGTTTATGATTTGGATCGGGGGACACGTACCGTCTCAGTTATTGTGGTTTGACTTGGTACCAAGGGGATGTTTACAAGGCGGGGCCTTGGGATTGGTTCATAGGTGTATGGGCGCCTATGGGACCATGGTGATTGGTAAGGCTTAGAGCCTTGGAATTGTGGTTATTGGTAAGGCTTGGAGCCTTGGAATTGGTTTGGTATGATTAATCTTGAATGCTAGTTGTTAATACATAATTGTAGCACATTGTCCATATGTTCTTTTGTTAGTGGTTGTTATTCACAGCTTATAATTGATTTGGAGTTGGAGTCTAAACCTATGACTCTCACCAACATTATGTTGACGTGTTTTAGTGTCTCTTTCAGGTGAGAATATGGTTAAGCGTGAGAATAGGAGTGGCTAGCTGGAAGGCTTAGGATTGCATTGGAGGAACCCCCTTTCATCTTAGTCTTTATTTATGTTTGTATACGTGATACTTTGTAGACACCTATATGTTTGTTATTTGTTAATTGTAAGTCTTTGGTAAGAGGTAGACGTGTTACCTACTTACCTAGACGTCTGCATTGTTTGAGATATCTTCATGACATTGTGTCACCATTTATGATATTTCCATTTCATTTAGTTATCTCTATAGACACGCTATTGTTGTGATGATATCCATACGTCGCGCCCCATATTCCGCCATGGTGGGGTGTGACAGAATGGTATCAGAGCCAATGGTTATAGAGAATTAGGTTGCATAGCCTCGTCTATAGCTTAAGGATCCCTGCATATAGGCGTCATAGGATTACGTGTGGACTTGATTGTATTTTCCTAAAATTTATTTTTGTGAATTTTGACTAGTATGAGTTGAACTGTAGTTCCCATACTTAGTCACCTGTTAATTTTTGTTTTGCTTTTGATATATAAATTACTTTCACAATAGTAAGTTATTTGGTGTACCTAATGTATAGTATTTTTCTTTTGATGTTTAAGTAATGTTCCCTAAGAATCATGTGGTGATTCGGGTTACTAGGAGTAGGTGGATAGGACGGATTTTAAGTTGTTTCCACTCTTATGGGCGACATGACTTATAACTGATTATGATATTGTGTTGGAGTTTGTCTATGCTGTTTTAGCTAGACAATGGATTTATGTATTCCAAGAGTTTGACTATATTATTTTAATAGATGGAGTTTTGGACCTTATTGTTTATGTGGTTTTGAGCTTATGTGAATAGATGGATTTATGTGTTATATGTTGTATTGATTCTTATAAGTGTCATCATAGGAGGGAGTGCATTGAGGAAAGGGTAATTGTATAAGTATGGTGGCCAACATAGTTATACAAGTACCACAACTTCAATGGGTTCTTAAGTATGATTTCATGAAAGAGGGTTAGTACATGCTTGTATATGATGACATGTGGATTTTTGGGTATATGTATAATATATGGGTTTATGTAACGATTGTCTACCATATGGCTATTTTTTAGTGTGTTATATGTTTTGGGTTATACTCATGTTGTGTGAGTATCGGGTCACACGATATGGACTGGTTTTAGTGATGGGTTTTATGCCTTGTTGTAAGATGGTGATTACTCAAATGGAAAAACAAGTGTATGACGCGATCTATTGACTTGACATGTATGATAACGAGTATGTTTTGAGAGATTTAATAGGTATATATATGCGGAGGTATATATACTAGTAGATGTTATGTTATGATATACGGTCGTTCAATAGTTATTATAACTTGAACGTACCTAGTGTTCTCTCGTGTTTAAACAGTTTATTAGTGTTGGAGTTTGATGGAGTTCCAACGACGTTTTGAATCTTTTGAAGTGTGTCTACATTCGGGTATGTATTTTAATTGATGAGAACTACCAAATTTTCTTGCAAAGGAGTCTAGCTAATTAAAGGAAAATGCTTTTGAAAATACTTTGTAAGTGTTCGGTATGATTTCCTGACTTACATATCTTTTCTTTAAGTTTATTGGTAATAAGTTTAAAAAAAAAATCTTGACAATGAATGGATTAGTTTTCTAGGTAACATGTGATAGTACATATAAAAGGTAAAGAAATTTTACGATAATTTTCTAAAAAGTGGAGTTAAAATTTTAGAAGTATTTAAATAGACGGAAATAGTAAAAAGGAAGATTTTATTATAATAATGATAATAATAACACCACACCTTCTAAACGTGTAATAGTTAGTTATAACAATCCTAAATGGATTATATAATATAATTATAATATAGAATAAAATGAATAAAAACACCATATTTTATAAACACGTATTGGTTTCATAATAACAAGTGAAATGAGTTTAATGTGAGTAAACAAGATAATGGTTAGAATAACGTTATACTATACTAACTAGTGGATACCTTGATAAAATAATGAAGATAAAAGATGAATTTATTGTTAAAGGAGATGATAGATAAAGTGAGTTTTAGTACACTAACTGAGTTATGCCCTTTGATAGTAACGAAGATGGTAAAATATAACTATGATTTCATTTATTGGTGTTAAAATATGGTTCTAATGTGAAGTAACTAATTGAGATGAAAATTTAAAATTTTCTAAGATATTGAAATTTGGTAATACAAATCGTGACGAGTCTATCTTTTGTTGTTGGCACACTCCATTAATCTTTCGGATTACATCGTTTTGTTTTCAGTTGTTTTGGCTAGGGTTCATTTTACCCTATATTTTATTTTGGGACACGATTGTTTGGAATTCTTTTGGTACACGTCATGATTTAGTTATGCGGTTGTGGAAACGTTAGGATGAGAGGATAGAGTTGGGTAGTATTACTTATGGATAGATATTAGAATGGAGAGATGTGTTTTGGTTTAAAGGTTGTGTTGAAGGAATGATTAAGATTTATGAAGTTTTGAAACTTAGATTGGTTACGGGAATAAGGGAGTAAGTAAAGTTAGTTGACTGGTCGTGGGAACGAGATGTCATGCTATGAGAAGTTGGTTGAAGTAGCATTAGGAGATTGATGAAAGTACTAGCAGATGTGAGGGTAGAGTAGAAAGTTTCTACCAATGGAAATATTGGGCAAATAACACGCAAGGAATTGGTATAGCTATGGAGGCAAGGTAGTAGTAGATACGTGAAGAAAAACATGGATGTGAAAGAATGATTGGTAAGAAGCTGATTAATGGTGAAGTACAATAAGTAAGGAAGAGTGAGCCATTGAGGGGTTGAAGTACCTTTAGAAATATTGTGGTAGATGAGTTGAAGTAAGAGGCTTCTGGGTAGTGTGAAGTTCCTAGGTAACATCATAGAGACGAGAAGGGTGCGTGAAGAGCTACATCGTGAATCAAGGAGCTGAAAGGACTACGTGCCGGCTGCTAGAAGGAAGCAAGAGATTTCGAAGGAGTCACAGAAGTTGCAAAGACTGGAAAGGTGACAAGTACTATGATGAGAATCTCCGTATGGTTCGTGAAGAAGAAGGACAGATTGAGTACCGGAGTAGAGTTACAAAGAGCTGAACTAGTGGATCGTGATGAATTGAATACATAACATGGGAGATTAAGAACTCGTGGAGGTAACAAGGGGAGTCGAGTGACTACGCGGATAAAACTTTCGTGGCCATCAATATCGAGGGATGAGTAGTGAAGCTGAGCTGAATAAGTTCATGGAGAAGTGATTAGAGAGTCGGTTTTGTGAAGGTGTTATGAAAGATCTTTGGAAGAGACAATTATACATTATCCAATGCACTAGCGATTTCCATATAATTGATGAATGAAGTATGGAATTTCTGTTGGACGGGATAGTGTAGAAATTAGGGAGAACCATGGAAGGAGAGAACCAAGTATTCCTAGAAGATGATGATTGAAAGTACCTCATGTTAGGTGAAAGATCAAAATAGAAGTATGAGATTTGAATAAGAATTTAAAATATGGCTTAGCTTAGACAAATGGAAACTAATATGGGTATAAGATGAGAGTGTGATATGCATGGGATCACATACAACTCTAGTTTGTCCATATTAGGAGGGGGTAGGAGAACTGATTGTGAGGAAAAACAAGTGAAGCTACTTGGAAATTTTTTGAGGTATAACTGACTTGAAAGACGGGAAGCATAACATCGTGATGTATGTCATGAGCTGAGGAAGAAGAAGGAAGCGTGGATAGATGGGAATCATGAATGAAATAGGCCGAGATAGGAACCGAAGGTAAAACTTTGGTATAGCCTAATGAGTAGACTAAGGCACTAAGCGTGCTAATATTGTTGTAGTGTGGAAAGAAAATGGTACTGACCTATATTGTTTGATTGGAAGGCTTAGTATCGATAATCGAATGGTTGAGGAGTTATAGATGTGATGTGTCATGAGAGACGAAGGGCTTGGTCTAACTGAGAAAAGATGAGGAGCACTATGACCTTGAAGGTAAGACATTGTGTAGGTATAAAGGAAGTGTTGAGTATCGGGGAAAAAAAATCTTTCATGGAGAAAAGTGAGAAAGAAGTGTATAGGTGCTACTAATGATCTATCCAAATTTTATGGAAGTAGTTGTAGCATGGGTTTGGATGGCAGTTGATAGACTAACTGAGATAACCTTCCTTTTGGGGATGTGTATAGATCATAAGTTGATTTGGATTGGAAGAGCCTCGTTGTGATAAACTAATCAATATGTGAAATATCGTCATAGGTCACTTGTGTAAGGAAATTGGAATTTTTAAGTAGTTTGCGGTATGGACTAAAGGGAGTTGATGAAAATGATTGGATATGAGTATATCCAGCTAATTAGAAAATGATGGACGAAGTGGGAAATTGATACAAGTATAGGAGTCATGTTGAGAGCTTGGGTGAATGATTTAGAGGGATGTGGGAAACTCGTTAGCGATGTTTATGTTTTTATATAATGATAGTTATCATACTAGAAGTCGATGAATGCCATTTGAGGCACTATATGGAAGGATATGGTGAGTTGTCCTTATGGTGGACTAAAATTCGTGAGAGAGACTACTAATGTGGAAATGGTGTTTGTGGAAAGGATGAGAGTAACAAGAGATGATATGTTGAAAAAGAGGAAATCACTAGAGTTTAGTGACAAAGTTATGTAGGAAGTTTCACCCATAGTAACGGGTGGTATGTTTTGGTAAAAAGGGAAAAGTTGATGTCAAGTTTTGTAGGTCCATTTATGATCTTTGGAAAGATCGGACCAGTAGCTTATGGGTATAGAATTATCTGGGGAATTAAGTGGTGTACATGATATATTTCATGCATTAAGATTTGGGAAACATGGTTTGAGAATGCATATTTGCATATACGGTTATTCGGGATTTGTGATAATTAGAGTCTTTGATTTTCAAAGAGTCATTGTAAGATTTATGGACTATGAGGTCAAGAGTTTGAGAATGAAGTTAAATATTTTTGGTTAATATATCTAGTAAATTGAGTCATGAACTAAAGTTCACGTGGAAATGATAGGAGTTCTTTTAGAACAAGTATCCTCATGTGATTTGTTGATTGATGTGACTGATCCTAAGGAGTAAATCTCAGGACGAGATTTCTATTAGGAGGGAGTGATGTGAAAACCACGGTTTTGAGGTTTGTCACTTAGTTTTATTTTGTCCATATTTCGTGGAATTACGTGTCTTTATGTGTTTATGAGTTATGTGGTGTGAATAGAATGTGGGTTGGACATCGTTTTCGGGTATGGGGTACCATGTGAGTGAAACTATGTTTGATGTTTTAATGTTCATGAGCTCACATAGTAGTGACTATGAAATATGATGGTGCTATTTAGTGGTTTTACATATACGTATATGTATTATAGAAAATCGTATTTTTACGATTTAGGGTTGTGCATTTAGGGGTCTCGGATGAGCTATTTAGTCACGGGAATAATTTACAGGATGGTTTTAAGTCATTTAGGACTTAATTATATAGTTTATTTCATATTCTAAGAGTTTTTATAAAACTGTATATTTTTACGTCTTTTACGGTATACGCGTAAATTTGACTAATTTTACGGTTTTGAGGTTTTGGAGCTGAAATAAATTAAGGTAATATTATTAATACATTAATTAATAATAAAAAAGAAAATAAAAATAAAAAAAATAATAAAGAGGGTCGGTTTGGACGACACAAGAAAGAAAGAAGGAAAGCCTAAAACAGGCCCAATGGACATGTAATGGGATTAGGGGGCCTTTAGGACTTAACCAAACCCAACCCATAGCCAAAATAATCAGATTTTTAACCTCCATGACAGCTCCTATCCGAAATTCAACAATGGTGGCCAATTAGGGTTTCAAAAATAAAGATCTTCAATCGATTTATAAGGTAAAACCTTTAAAGCCCTTGTTCTATTAATGATTTTAATCTATTTAATCATGTAATTGATCTTATGATGGATTAAGGTTTGTGAGTTTTCTAATATTAGTGAGATTAGGGTTCATATGAATTGAATACTTTGGTTATTATGAAGATTAGTGATCGTAATTAGGGTTTAATCATGTTTAAATTAGTTTTTAAAAATTGGGCAGAATTTTTGGTCCATTGTTTTGATCATATCTAGAGTTCTACAAACTTTTAAATTTTGAATCTTATGTCCCTGGAAAGGTAATTGAATTATCTTTCAAATGAAAGAAACGATAACTAAATTGAAGGTTTGGAAGTGGGTCAAAAACAGGTGACAACAGTCGGAGGTCAAAGTAGTTTTGAAATAAGTCGGGTTTAAATTAATGTTTTAAGATGTTTAGGGTACTTCGAAGTATAATTGGATCTTCAAACGAACATGAGACTTATATTATATGTTAAATAAAAGATCTGGAGGAGGTCTAAAAAAATGGGTTAGTGTAAGACCCTCTGATCATAACAAACTTTTTGTATGTTCAAAATCAGTAAATCCTGGATAGGTAAAAGTATATATATATATATATGGAGGCCTTAACAGTAGCTTTAAGGTTGCGGCCAAATGGGAGAGTTATCTAACACATGTAAGGGAATAGGGTTTCTTTTACAGAGCATGTTAATTTGGTTAAGGGGGTGTTCGAGCCATAGTTTGAAGTATGAAAAACATGACTGTTTTGGGTTAAATGTTAACGGGGGGAGTTATGAACTAAACTAAGTTAAGGGCTTTATAGAGGGATGTAATGAGATGCATATGGCATATAAATAGGGTTAAGTGGTAGTATAAGGTTATATATCCATCATAGATTGATGAGCCATTTTGGCATGTGGTTCATATCTTGATTGTATACGTTTGTGTGTTTAGATTTTTGCTAGAGCACGGATACTTGGAGAAGCTTGTTCAGGTGAGTTTCATAGTCCCATATCTTTTAATGATTTTGACTTCCAGATGGGATGGAAGAGACACTCATTATGGTTTGTAAATTGTTCTTGTGAATGTTTTATGATTGGTGATGGACTTGTGTGAACTTATGTGATTAACTGCTATGTGATTCTTGATTGTGTTTATGATTTGGATCGGGTGACACGTATCGTCTCAGTTATTGTGGTTTGACTTGGTACCCAGGGGATGTTGACAAGGCGGGGACTTGGGATTGGTTCATAGGTGTATGGGCGCCTATGGGACCATGGTGATTGGTAAGGCTTGGAGCCTTGGAATTGTGGTTATTGGTAAGGCTTGGAGCCTTGGAATTGGTTTAGTATGATTAATCTTGAATGCTAGTTGTTAATACATAATTGTAGTACATTGTCCATATGTTCTTTTGTTAGTGATTGTTATTCACAGCTTTTAATTGTTTTGGAGTTGGAGTCTAAAACTATGACTCTCACCAACATTATGTTGACGTGTTTTAGTGTCTCTTTCAGGTGAGAATATGGTTAAGCGTGAGAATAGGAGTGGCTAGCTGGAAGGCTTAGGATTGCATTGGAGGAACCCCCTTTCCTCTTAGTCTTCATTTATGTTTGTATAAGTGATACTTTGTAGAAACCTATATGTTTGTTATTTGTTAATTGTATGTCTTTGGTAAGAGGTAGACCTGTTACCTACTTACCTAGACGCCTGCATTGTTTGAGATATCTTCATGACATTGTGTCACCATTTATGATATTTCCATTTCATTTAGTTATCTCTATAGACACGCTATTGTTGTGATGATATCCATACGTTGCGCCCCATATTCCGCCATGGTGGGGGTGTGACATGCCCTAATCACGTACTTAAACTCCCTTAATCCTAATTGGTATCTCTTATATTTTATTTTTGTCTTGAATGTTCACGAGGATACATTTTTTACTTATGCGATGATAGAGATTAAGGTCCAAAAATAGAGTCATATCGGTGTAACCAAGACCATCGAATTAATAACCTCCCCTAATAGACAACGATGTCAAAAAATTAAGTCAACAAGAAGGATCAATAAACACGGTTTTATAACTGTTTTGAACATGAGACTTATTACCAAGAATTTTATACGCCCCCTAACGGATGGGCCTTATTATCGTAGGTTTACCTCCATCTTTTATTCAACTCCGCCATGGAGCTTTTATTATGACTTCGGTCTTGCCTTGCCTTTTATTTAACCTCGCCATGAGGTGTTTATTATGGCCAAAGACGTATATCCTCACGCAATGCGAATTTTGGATCTTTAAAGCTTCAAAGATTAAGGCTTAATCACTTTCAATTTTGCATAGATTTTTCGGCCTTATGAGCTTCAAATTTTTACTTGATTTAGGTGAGCACTTGAAATCTTATTATTGGGTGAAGCTTTTGATTATTCGGGGTGCCAATACTTCAAAACCGTGACACTGGCGATACCTTAATGTTTTCCCAATTTAATTACATGGAAGCTACTAGAAAAGAGTAGAAACCAACAATCAAGACTAAACCGCTAAGCCAATACTTATTAGAAAAATATATATACAAGCGAAGGGAGAATAAGCAAACAACTAGAACACATGAGTTTTTGAAAGAATACGAGTACTCTACGTTTAGCATAGTAACTTATAATTAAATCTATCATTTCTCGTTCTTATTTAAGAGACTTAGCCTAATATAAGTTAAGGAATTGAAGCTAAGTGCTCAACACACACGGTCGAGTAAAAAATTACTCTTATTCTCGCCATCGGAAAATCTACATTCGTGTCTTCAAACACTTATAAAACATGAGAAAAATTTTAAAATTTGGCCATTTTTGGCCTTATTTTGCAACAAAACGATAAACAAAAAGATAAACTTTGGAAAGCGTGAAGGTTTGGCAAGGCAAGTATCTATTAACCCCCCCATACTAAAGTTAAACATTGTCCTCAATGTTTTTAGTCTAAGGGTAGGATACCCCCATACTAGAGACGAAGTCGAATGCTTAATCTAGCATGGAAAGGGTGGAACCATTAAATCAATAGCCGTTTATGAAGTGTGCTAAAAGACCTAAGGTTAGAACATCAAAGGATATATCATATGGATATCGAGAAATTCTTCAAAGCAAACGATCGAGTGCTCACGTAAAACGAACACGAGAGGCTCCAATCGTGAAGATAATGATCATCTATAAACCACAGTTCACAAACAACCACGGAACAAAGGTTGGAAGGGCACAAATCCCCTCACGTTAGCTACATTAGAAAGCGATAATATGTACATGGAAAAGCATGGGAACTCCCACACGAGGCACCTCGTTTTTGATTACCGAGTCATGAGCTCGACTCGATCCCCTCAATTCTAATTATCATTGGGGAAGGTGACTTGGTCGAGGTAGTGCAATGAAGGAACTTCCCCACCAAAGTAGTGCTTCAACCTATGGCCATTCACCTTAAAGTTAGGACCATGATTTTGAGCTATCTCGATGGTCCCATAAGGAAACACTTGGTTAATGGTGAATGGACCCGACCAACGGGATTTCAACTTGCCGGAAAATATTTTCAATCTCGAGTTAAAAAGCAACACTTGATCTCCAATGTTAAAAACCCGGTTTTTAATAGAATCGTGAAAATTTTTAGTTTTCTCTTTATAAATCAATGAATTTTCATAAGCAATGTCTCTTAATTCATCCAATTCATTCAATTTCATTTTATGGTATTTTCCCGCGGTCTCAATGTCATTATTACAATGCTTTAGGGCCCAATAAGTTTTATGTTCGAGTTCAATGGGCAAGTGGCAATTCTTCCCATACACAAGCTTGTAAGGAGTGCACCCAATGGGCGTCTTATGAGCGGTACGAAAGGCGCATAAAGCATCATCTAACTTATCCTACCATGATTGTCGGTTCTCTCCTATCGATCTCTCCAAGATCCTCTTCAAAGCACGGTTTAAAACCTCGACTTGCCCACTCGTTTGCGGGTGATAAGCCGTAGAAAGCCGATGTGTAACCCCATATTTCTTTAGAACCCTTTCGAATTGGTCATTACAAAAATGGGTTCCACGATCGCTTATGATAGCACGAGGGGTTCCAAACCGAGAGAACAATTGCTTCAAAAACTTGACTACCACACGAGCATCGTTTGTGGGCAAAGCTTTAGCTTCCACCCACTTGGATAGGTAGTTGTTAAACACGGAATTAGTCATAATTTTAGTGTTAAATCCCTTCATTTTTGGTATAATAAATAGCAAAACGTGTATGTTATAGTGCATTTATCGTTTATATGTGTTGTTTATTATTGTAGGTACGGATATGAAGAAAAGGAACATAAATCAAGCCAAAGAGCCAAAATCGAGCACGAGAAATAGAAAGAAGACGGAAAATCGAGTCCGACGGTGTCTTCGTCTTTTAAATGGGCCGACCCGACAACATTTAAATGGGTCGGACCGACCCATTAACATGTTACTCACAAAGCTTCAGGCCCAAAATACCCAACAGCCACAACAATTAGAAGTATTGGGCCTTCATCATTGCTGGCCCGAAATGGAAATACAAACAGTGGTCCAAGCCCATCAGAAGAAAAGGACGCAGGCCCGATTAAAAAAAGGATAGAAAGAGATAGATCAGATCTAGCTTGAAAAAGACGCATCTTTATTTTTTTCTCCTTCTGTTCGTTATTTTTTTAGCAGTAGGTTAGATTAGATTTATTATAACTACTTTCTTAGATTCCTTTTATTATAGTATAACAGTTTCTCAGTTTCTTGTTCTTTATTAAATTTGTATCCAATTTGAAGTCTTTAAAATTCTAAGTTGATGTTTTAATTTTGAGTTTAATATTCAGTTGATGTTTTCTTTCAATTAGTAATAAAATCACTTTACAGGTTTGATTTGGATTCGGAAAAAGTTGATTTAGTTTACATTATAACAAACTCGCAGCTTCTATTTCATAAAACTTGTAGTTGATGAAGTCGTGGTTTGTGATGATCAATTTATACAGTTTCAGTTTTGATACGACGATTCGGTTGTAGTGATGATTTACGGCAGTAGTTTCGTTTTTGGTTCGATGGCTTCGATACTCACCATCAGCGGCTGGCCTGGATGCAGGGAGTCTCCTCTTTATTTTTTCTGCAAATTTTAAATCTGCTTGCTGTAGATTTGTAGCATAATAGCAGTTTACGGTTGTTGAATTTGTTTGTTTAGAGTATTTGTTAGTCCTTATTGTAGTATTCGGATTAGTTGTTTTAATAAAGTGTAAACTTGTTTACTATTAGTGCTTAAATCTGATTTCCTACGAGATTGAGTGGAATATTATGGAGTTGGTTTTACTTAGCGTATGGATGGGCTGATGAGTAGGATTTATGTAAAAATAATAGAGAGTGGAAATAGACAGTAGCTTAATAGAAGTTTGGCACTTGTTAATTTTTTATCTTTTATTTTATATGTGTGACTATAGGTTTATTTCGTTAGAAGTTAGAGTTAATTTAGTTCTTGAATTAAAAATGGTCGTATATCCGTTTTTTTTCACAACTGAATTTAACATCAGTTTATTTTACAACTTGTTCAATTTAATATCCGTTTATGCAACAACTTGTTACCAACTGAATTTAAAATAGGATATTAAACTTGTTGAATATGTTGGGCCTTTTTTTAGTTTTTCACTTGTAATTTGTCACTTGTTACTTTTCGTTAGTCTAATATAGTTTTGGTTGGGATGTAATCTAATTTGTTGGGCCATTTCTTTATTTGCTAAATTACTCATTTAGATTATCATATAGAATACTACGTAGTAGTATTTGCAATTAGCCTATTATTCATTGTTTCAATAATAGATTTTCATTTTTAATATTATAGATTTTATATATTCTAATTTTGAGTTTATAAGTTTAGTTGTTAGATTTTAATAAATTTAGATTTTACTTTTATAAAAATTACTTTCATTTTGGTATTTTGCATTTTATATATTGCATTAGTAGAATTAATTTCCATTTTCATTTTTTTATTTTGAGTTTTCTTAGAATAGTACGTATACGTATTAGAAATATTTTTACTTTTTACGAACTTTGTTTGCCAAGTAGAAATAGATACCAAATATCCTTTTATTAACCAAAAACAATTAAGTCGAAACGATAAAGTCTGATTTCAATTCGAGTCGAGTCGAGAGGAAAACGAACTTAAATATTAATAAAAAACGGACATTAAAATGGCGCCGCTGCCGGGGATTATTACCACGAGATGATGGGAACGGCCCCATAAAATCAATTCCCCAAACGTCAAAGATCTCACACACTTGGATGATATTTTGTGGCATTTCATCATTTTGTGAGTCTTTTCCTTGACGTTGGCATGAGTCACACGACTTGACAAGTGCATGTGCATCTCGGTAAATAGTAGGCCAAAAGAAACCGGCATCAAAGACCTTCTTCGCCGTGAGATTAGTACCATGGTGACCACCCGTTGGTCCCTCGTGACAAGCTCTAAGGATGTTAGTATCTTTGGTGCCAAAAACACAATGTCGAATAATTTGATCCACACAAGTCCGAAACAGGTAAGGGTCGTTCCAAAAGTAGAACTTGACGTCACGAAAGAATTTCCACTTTGTTTGAGTCGTCATACCCTTAATGATGAAGTTGCCCGCATGGTAATTTGCGATGTCCGCAAACCATGGGGTATATGAGTCTTCCTTGGATTTCACTACACCAAGTGTCTCGAGGGGAAATGTTTCGGTGATTTCCTTGTTCTCGTAAACACTTTGGTGAGGATCTTCCAAGCGACAAAGATGATCCGCCGCTAGATTCTCGGCTCCTTTTTTGTTGAGTATCGTGACATCAAATTCTTGTTGGAGGAGAATCCAACGAAGCAACCTCATCTTAGCATCTTGTTTAGCCAAGAGGTACTTGATTGCCGAATGATCCGTATACACTATGCTTTTGGTCAAGACGAGGTAAGGTCGGAATTTCTCAAATGCATACACCACGACAAGGAATTCCTTTTCTGTTGTGATATACTTAAGTTGAGCATCGGTCATCATCTTGCTAGCATAGTGAATAGGCAAGAAGTGCTTTTCATGACGTTTCCTAAAACGACCCCAATGGCGTAATCACTAGCATCACACATAAGCTCAAAGGGGAGGTTATAATTGGGAGCAACAAGAATGGGAGCTTCAATAAGTTTCCTCATAAGAATTTCGAAGGCTCGTACATAATCTTCGTTAAAGACAAAGGGAGCATCTTTTTCGAGGAGGTGTGTAATGGGTCGAGATATCTTTGAAAAGTCCTTGATGAATCGACGATAAAAGCCCGCGTGGCCTAGGAAACTCCTAACTACCTTAACGGTTTTGGGATGAGGTAATTTGGCGATGACGTCTATCTTAGCTTTGTCTACCTCAATCCCCGCTTTTGAGACCTTGTGTCCTAAGACGATTCCTTCTTTAACCATAAAATGACATTTTTCCCAATTGAGCACAAGGTTGGTTTCCTCACAACATTTCAACATATGTTTCAAATTTCCTAAGAACGAAGTGAACGAACTACCAAACACGGAAAAATCATCCATAAAGACTTCCATCGTCTTCTCGATCATGTCATGAAAAATAGCCATCATACACCGTTGAAAAGTTCCCAGTGCATTGCAAAGTCCGAATGGCATTCTACGATAGGAAAACGTTCCATATGGACACGTAAACGTAGTTTTTTCTTGATCACGAGGATTGATGGGGATTTGGAAGTAACCGGAAAAACCATCTAAAAAGCAATAGAAATAGTTTCCCGCAAGTCGCTCCAACATTTGATCCATGAAGGGCAAGGGAAAATGGTCCTTACGAGTAGCGTCATTTAACTTACGATAGTCAATACACACCCTCCAACCGGTCACGAGTCGTGTTGGAATTAACTCGTTGTCATCGTTTGGCACAACGGTCATTCCTCCCTTTTTAGGGACACAATGAATGGGACTCACCCAAGGGCTATCAGAAATAGGGTAAATCATTCCCGCGTCAAGGAGTTTAAGGACTTCATTTTTGATGACGTCGTGAATTTTTAGGGTTCACCCTCCTTTGACATTGGATTGCGGGCTTGTAGTCTTCCTCCATTAAGATTTTGTGGGTACAAAATTTTGGGTCGATACCCTTAATGTCGGATAATTTCCACGCAATTGCCCCTTTGTGGTCCTTCAAGACATCGATAAGTGCGGTTTTTTATCATCCGAAAGATCTTTCGCAATAATAACCGGCAACTTTTCGTCTCCTTCCAAGAATACGTATTCAAGATGAGGAGGAAGACCTTTCAACTCGAGGATTGGTGGTTCCTCGATTGAATATTTGGGTTCGATACTCATAACCTCCACCGATGGAGAAAATGGGAAATCGTTAAGAAAATCCCCATCATTGTCAAGGTCTTTGTTAGAAGTTCGAGGTGCATCAAACTCTTCCAAAGTAAAACCACCTCCTTCAAATGGAGTGAAGGATGGTGTCGAATTATCAAGAATATGATCGAGCATAGTGGGATTGCCACTATTTTCTTCATCACCAAAACCTAAAAATTCTTGTGAAAATTCTTCGCAGACGACATCGATCATATCAATGTAGTTTATGGCCGCGATAGAATAAACATGAGAAAGTTTGGAGCTTTACGTTGCGTTTATAACAAGTTCCTCGTCGTTGAAACGTAAGGTGATTTTCCTTGCATGCACATCAATCAACGCTCTCGACGTATCTAAAAATGAACGACCTAAAATAAGAGGAACTTGAGGATCCATGGGAATATCGGCTACGATAAAGTCTACCGGATAATAGAACTTTCCCACTTTCACAAAAACGTCTTCGGCCAATCCACATGCGGGAATCGTAGAATGATCGGCCATCTCGATAGACATTCTTGAAGGAGTAAGATTAGGAAGATTGAGCGACTTGAATATGGCAAGAGGCATCAAATTAATACTAACACCAAGATCGACCAAGGCGTAGTATTCTTCCATATCTTGAATACCAACCGAAATTAAGAATTTACCGGGGTCACCGACTTTTTGAGGTATGCGGTTAAGATAAACCGATGAACAACTAGACAATTTTTGAAATTTCTCCTTGTTGTTTAACATACTTTTAAAGTTGGCGGCAAATCGAGGCATCATGATTAAAGCGTTGGTGAAACTTATGTCAAAATGAAAATCACGAAACATCTTAATAAAAAGCTCGAATTGGTAATTGTCACGCTCTTGCAATTTATCCTTACGAAGTCTCGATGGGTAAGGTAAGGGTGGTGTTGGATGGGGCATAGGCATAGCCTTTGGAATCTCGGGTTCCAATGATGGTAAAGGGTCAACCGTAGGTGTGGTTTGAGCGATACTTCGTAGGCTTGGGATATGCTCCTTTTCGACCACCACCTCGGGTTCTTCCTCAATTTCCTCCACCGTAGGAGTAATTGGTTGAGGAGTCGGTTCATTAAAGGTCTTACCATTATGTGTGGTAATCATTTTCATCTCTCCTTTCGGGTTTGACACGGTGTTACTAGGAAGACCACCCGAAGAAGACGGTTTACACATTATGGCCTCAAACATTCTTGAAATTCTATCCTCAAACTTAGATTGACTTTTATCCGCCTTAAGCATCTCTTGTTTAATTTCATGTTGGCCTTGCTCCATTTTTTGTTGATTTTGTTGTAACCTTTGCAAGTTACTCTCCATTTTGTTTGTATGAGTCTTAAGTTCATTTGCAAGCTCGTTTTTCAACTCATTTTTCAAATCGCTCTTAAACTTGGATCTTAGGCTAATTATCTCCTATTTGTATATTATCAAATCTAGCATTATTAGCCGTTGAATAATTCTCAAATTCATTTGGAAGATCTTTCACGTTTTGCAAACCTTTGTTGTTGTTTTGAAAATCACGGTTTTGATTTTTGTTTTGCACTTGATTACTAGTCCCTTGATTCCCATAGTTGTTACCCTTATAATTGTTCCTTTGATTTCCTTGGTAACCAACTTGATTGTTTCGATAATTGTTAGCATTTTAATTTGGTGGAAAACCCGGTGTAGTCATTTGATTAGTGTGGGTAACTTGACCGTTTTGGTTATAAGTTCACGTGACCGCGTAAGCACTCGAAGTGTTACACCGGCGGTAATGCACTCAGAGAAACCACGACCTACACCACAATATGTAACACCCCCAAATTTTTATACAACTCAATACAGCGGAAGACTCGTTGGTCTTACGGGATAGCACATTACTCACATCATAGACAACGCATAAAAATCGCGTCGTTTAATAATAAATCATTTCCATTCATAAATATCAAAGTTACATCGGTCCCAAGTCATATTATTTCATACAAAGTTTTTACAAAGTATTTGAATGGAAAATATTGTTTAAGTGCGGGCCATGAATTCTTGTCGTCTTCCCGAGAATTACCTTCAAGTACCTGAGATAAAACATGTTAAAAGAAAAGGTCAGCGATAACGCCGAGTGAATTCATAGAGTTTAATAAAATCCATCAATATAATATCAGTATAAAATTATTACTGAAAATCATTTTGTACAAATCATTTTAATAGGCCATAAAATAGCCAAAGTCATTTTATACAAATCTTCATCAAAATCATAATATAGGCATTTGCCTTAAAAATCATTATACGAGCCAATGTCGCAAAAATATCATACAATACGTCTTATAACGTTGTATGAAAATAAAAACCGTTATATGAATATGGTTATGAAAACCAAAACACGAACATAATATCAATAGTATGACCCTGTATTGCTAGTCAGGCAATACATCGTAATTCAGAGCGTCTAGTAGTATTTCGGTGATTGGATTATTATAAGCCGCATGACATTGTTACCTTACTAAACCAACAACGGGTAGCTAACCCGATACCAATTTTGCCCATCTAAAGTAGCGTGTCGTCACAAAGGTCACGCTATGGAAATCTTCTCATACATAAATTCGCTTACCAATCAATGTGGCACGACGGGGATCAACCGTCAAGGCGCGAACTGGGGTGATCGTCCCCAAATAGTACTATTATATGCACAAGCGTCTACCAAATCCCGGTAGTTCACAATTCATGCTAATGGGAATTTTAGTGACATAACCTAACTTTAATAATCCATTTATTTTCATCTATCGGGTCCTTTAATCATTTATCGGGTCATACAATCGGGTCATTCAATCATTCGGGTCCAAATCAATAAATAAACAATCGGGACAAATGGTGTCCTATTTTATAAAAACTAACATGTTATCTCCCTCGCGGGTTTATAAAACATTTCATAAAAACATTTAAAAGAGTGCGAGGCTATGAACTCACGTTGATGTGGGAAGGTGGGTTATCGGCAATTCGGACGTACGGTACGTGCTTCAATCACGGAAACCTAGACAAATAATACTCATCTTAGACTTTTGTCCAATGACTTTATAAAAATAACAATTATGTATACATATGATGATTATTTATATATGATGATCAAGTGGGTTTACATATTCTCATTTACTCGTTTTAGTGTTATGTGTCGATAACTTTTATACTAGTTTACTAGTTTTACCGATTTACGTGTTTTAGGTCCAATAAACTTATTATAAGTTCTTTAACTTGTATAAATCCATGTTATACATATATTATCAGTATCTATACTTTACAAGTTGGGCCTAAATGGGTTAAGCCCAATAATAAGTTTATAAGTGTTTTAGTCCATTTTTGTTGTATTATTAGTCCAATAACGTTAATTTAGTCCGTTAACGTCCGTATGTCCTATAGTTCGGGTCTTATCGGTTTTTACTTGTTATATATGTTTATATATCAGTATATGAATTTTATAAAGTTTACATTAGACGGGTCCAACCGTCTAAGTTTTATTTAACAAAAACGTTAATTTTACTGTAATAGCCGAAAAAGTCGTAAAAATCATGTTTATAGTTTTCTAACTTATAAAACTTAACAAGTTACCAATTTTATAAAATGTCCACTTATTTAACCTTTTACATACTTATATAAATAAAATCCATAAGTTAGTGGGTTTTTATTTTACATTTTATACAATATAATTTTGAGTGCTTATATAATAATAATAAACATTAATTCTCAAAATCTGATTTTTATTTTCATCTTCACCAAAACTGTCATATCTAGAGTTCTATATGGAGATAGAAGCTCAAATTTTTATCACATAAACTACATGATATGTGCTCCATTTAACTCTTCTATAGCTACTGTAAAATCATCTTCTAAGTATTTTCTAAAAATCGTCCAAAACAGTAAACTCAGATTGGTACTCTAAACTTGTTTTGATCATATCTCACTCATTACAATGATTCCATTGCATGGCCAACTCTCACATGTGTACAAGACCCATAGCTTACTGTAAATCCATTAATCTATGCCATTTTTATCAGTTCATCATTTGATTCTTTACTGTTTTATACAGCCAACAAATTTAAACAAGATTTTAGCCTTGTTTCTTATAGTCTTTTATCTTTTTAAGCATGTTTATCAAAAACAAATCCCCACACAACACTTTTATCATCATATAATCATCATATAAATAAACAATAGGAAAGAAAATACATGATTACATAATCAAAATAACAAGAGGATGAGGAGAACAATCTTTATACCACCATGATGATGAAATGATGAGCTTTTGAATGAACAAGACATGGTTTTGGGTAACCAATCTTATGAGATATCAACACCACTTCTAGGATCACCAATTATTTGTAGATTCCTCCAAAAATCAGCCCTTGTTCTTCATGAAAACTCCTTGAGAAATCAGCCCCAAACTCCCTTGAAAACTCCTTTTTACATGTTAAGATCACCTCCAATCTTCATAACTTCAATGGGTTTTCATCATATGTGTGAATAACATATGATTTCATGGTTAAATCACGATCAAATGGGTTATTTAGAGTGAGAGTAGGACGAATTTTTGAGAGAGAAATGGGAGGATGAGAGTGGTTTGCATGAGTGAAAATGGTGGTTATGAGTAGCTAGTTGTTTTTGTGGGATGAGTGGAAGAAACTAGCTTAAGTGTTAAGCTAGTGCTTACACTTGTAAGCTACAAGTTAACATGATGCCACATCTTTGATGTGGTGTCATGTTGTGCCATCCCATGTGTATTAGTGGGGTGGGATAATGTATTTTGTCCCACCTCACTAATTTACGGGTATTCCTCGATTCTAGTTTCCTCGATTTGCGTGCCCTCGGGTTGTTTCACTAAAAACGTTTTTATAAATTATGAATCAACGACACAAAACGAATCCAATAAAAATTGTCTCATAAAAAACGGAGTTCAAAAACGTAAATACATAATCCTAAGGTTTCCGGTTTAGTCGTAAAGGACGTTAAATTAAAATCGTAAGTCCTAATCTCTTCTCGTAAATTTGTGAGTTTATGAACCAACTCAAATTTAAAACTCCAAAATAATATTCATGGACAAATTTATTTTCTGAAATGTCGGACTGTCACCAAAGACGGTGTATGTAAACGTAAGCACGTAACGTTGAATCCTCCGGTTTAGACGTAGTCGATGCTACTTCAAGACGTAAATCCAAATTACTTCCCAAAAATAAGTGAGTTCATAATGTAACATTAAAATAATGTTTTCAAATAAACATTGAGAATAAAATATCAACCATAAATTGACGGATTGTCACAGCATTTACCCCTAAACAGGATCTTTGTCCTCAAAGATCATCTTACTACTCGCTTCTTATAGAGTTAAAAGCCATGTGGGTATTTCCTCCACATTCGGTCTTTTCTCACAAGTGTAATCCATTATAATACGCGAGTTTCATCAAACATAACTATAGGAATAAGATCAGGCTAAATGTTGACTTACTTTCTCTATCCATGATGTTCACGGGTTTCTGATGAATGCAACTTTTCGCCGATCTAAGCTTTACTAAGAATAATCAGATTTTCACTTGATAGATATTCCATCAAGTTTGATTTACGAAACATAATTCACGCAGTTCTTGAAGTCCTAGGGTAGATCCAGCTTATATGCCTTTCAATCCCAACTTTTACATCATCTCAATGGTCCCATACAACGGGGACTTATATCCCATGATTTGTCAGATCATGAATTCATTTTTTCCAAGGTTAAAAATTGTGGCATAACTTCGCTACCCATTTGGCACTTCAAGATCTACATTTCATATTCACATAACCTCTTGCCCACTACCGGCTGTCAATAATCAAATCCTAATTTCAACAATCAATTCAGATCTCGCGGGTCGGGCATTTTGAAAGGTTAGGTTCGCCATCATAGGAAACCTTAAACCTAAAAGACATGTCCAACTCACAATGGGTGTATGTCGGGTTTCATCATCTCAACTCTTGCTTACTGATGCTCTAATATTTAGATCCTAACAAGATTCGATCTCAATCCTAATACGATGATTATCAATGATAATCCTTCCAAAGGAAAACGATTATACGGTTTATTACTAAAGGTCATTCATTCAAACATAAAACAGCACTTATATTACTTTGTATCGTTACTTTACCTCGTCCCTTCGATTGGGGTGGTACATAGTACTCTCATCAAGGTTCGTTCTCAATGATTTCTGAGCAAATCTCTAGAAATTCGATGCGAAGCGAGGATCTTGATAAAGATGTTCGATACAGGCACACTATGTTTACATAACTCTTTTGCATTTATCATTAACGGGAATGATATTAGCAGATTTGGTCAGTCTGTCTACGATGACCCAAATCGAATCAAATTCAGATGATGACCTTTGCAATAGCTAGACGTTTACTAATGTATGAGGCGATGTCTACCTTCATAATTGCCATCAGTACAACTTCTTTAGACAAAGATACTTTTAGTCATAAATGACATAAATAGAATACTTATACTTAAGAGATTCCAACATAACTATATCTCACAATCCTCCATATTTAGACAATCACAAGTGGTCTTTTATACATCTAACACCATCGGCTTCTCAATTTTAATGGTTCACATTAGCCGGGAACCCCTTTTTATTATCTATATTATCCTTTTTACAAACATTGTTTATTTTTATATCGTTCGGCAATTTATTTTGCACCTTCATTATTAAGGAACATGTCCTAACTGGTTCTTTATCTTTTCTACATAATGCGTCGGTATCTATATTCACTTCTCATGATGATATAATTATCATGTCCACAATTCACTTAGACATTCTTGCTATATTATGCGTCAGTAATTACGTTCACCTTTCTTCATATTTTCTAAGTTTCAGTTTCGTCTCATCTATCATTTTTATCAGTTTTTCTCAATCCAGCGTTTAAAGCGTCGATAATTATTACAATTAATTACATAATAATCAGTTAATTTTTATGAAACGTAAACGTAAAAATTTTAAATTTCTTAGTTCGACCAATTATATAAAATGTTCAAAAATAAATTTGAATTTAATTAACAATATTTTTGTTGATTTATCCAAAATATTTAATAAGATCCGTAATTGTTCGAAAAATCTTTGGTTTATACTTTGGTCAAAATTTTCTTAGTTGAAAAGCAAAAAGTGTCGTTTCAAATTTCAAGTCATGATTTAAATGGTTTCCTCAATTCTTCTTAGGTTGTTTTGAGGTATACACAAACATTTACCCCTAAACAGGAGTTTAGTTAAATGATTTGTGTATAAGGGAATAATCCCTTAAAAATCCTTTGTTAAAACATTTGTCAAAACATATTTGCACTTTCTTTTTGGTAAAGCCAAAAGTCTTAAAAGGGCTCTTAATTTTTGAAGAGTCAATATAGATTCCATTATCTATTACTCACATGGTCAATTAATATAAAGGATTAGTCTTTTAATCACATGTTAAATATTTAAGGTACAGGTTTTTATCGTTCGGCCAATTCAGGGCAATCTATAAATAATTATTAACTCATTCTTATTCTTATAATCAAACAAATGGTCCTTGATGATCGCAGGCATGAATTTATCAAATTACAGCCTTCACACGTGATTCACCAAATTTATGAATGCTACATGTGTATTAGTCAATCCAAACGACATCACGTGAAACTCATAACGTTCATTACAAGTACCGGATGTAGTGATTGGAGTAGATAATCTTCTTCGCGGACGCGAAATTGATGATAACCATGCCGTGGATCAAACTTTTAAAACATACGCTAGAACCTTGTAAATGATCGAACAAATCTTCCATTTCGAGTTATGGATTTCGTTTTCGATTGTCAATTTACTCAGTTCACAGTAATCCGCAAATATAAGGAATGATAACACCATAGCTCTTCATGATGACGAGCTCGGTAGAATAAAATATTTCTCTGACAACTCTCTCAGTTGTACGGTAATTCCTTTAATTCAGATGGTGCTGACGTACAGTGCACATGCCACAGGTGCAGCACCGGGAATATGATCAATACCAATTTCAACTTGCCTTAATGGAAAAAGTCTAGGTAATTCACCAGCAAATACCTCCTAAAGTTTCAGATAGCAGGAGCATCTTTTAATAAATTCATATTAGGTTCTTTCTAGATTATAATATCTATGACTAATTCACAACCATTCATGGTATAATTTCAAGTCACCTATCAAGAATTATTTAGATCACTTTTGATAATCAACATCTTATCATTTAGGGGAATTCTACTCGAGTTCCCATCAATTAAGACAATGTCGTCATGTCATAATCAATCAATCCATTCTACTGGCACTATCAACTTTCCAGTTTCATTGCCGCCGATAAGATGTGAATTTCTCAAAGGACTAATAATAACTCATAATCCTTCACAATTCAAGGATATCTGGAGACATAACTAACCTTAAAAGAGTAAGGTCAACGCATAATCTACGCGAGAGAATTTCAAATCAGATACAGACGAAAACATTTAATGAATATGAATATATCCCATGTTTTCATAATTTGAGTACGCATTCGAAAGCTCCTCGGATCGTTACCCAGGTCATTCAAATGAAATAAAATCAAAAGAAATGATAGGAACGTCGATACATCCAGTCGGGTATCAACACTCGATAATCAGATACTTTTCCTAAGAATCTCACTACGGGAGAATTGGACAAGAAAGAATTGTCAATTGTCAAATAAGACAATTTCCACAGATGAGTAAATTCGACTCAGAAGAATAGATGCTACAGGCACATATGTAGGTGTCCCTAACACTATGTCCCTATTTTCACTTCTTGCAGATCTCATAAAATTTAAATCTTTCACAATCTTTAAAGAAAATTTAGTGTTTATTCATTAGTTTTATGGTGACTACTAATCAGTTTTGCATGGTCCATTCCAAATTGTATGTAGGCGCGCAACTATATATAATTTCAAGATTAACGATGCAATACTCAGTTCTTCAAAACTTTGTCGTCATGTTTAAAATATATATATTCATGCTTTATTCAAAATGAATTTACATATATGTTCTTTATCATGGAAACAATTAAGTTTTCCAAAGCTTTTCATAAACAACTTTATTTCGATAATGATTATTTATAAATCTTACTTTGAATAATCCGTATGGTGATGAAAATTCAAATTTTCTCAAGGGATACTATTGTATCTTATAAAAACAATGAGTGATCTGCAAAGGAGTGATGAAGAGTTGTTCACGAAGAACTAACTACGATATGATAGGAAATGAGCTTAGCCAAATAATCATGAGGTTCATGACTTCGATGGCACTCAAAAAGAATAATCCACAACGTAACTCAAATAGAGATGAGTACTTGCTCAATGTTGCATCACTAATGCGAGCATTAGAATGAAGCAATAAAAGATAGATAACATCGATACATGTAGAATTTAGCAATCAAAGGTTGTCTTTTCATTAATCACAAACAAGTCAAAATTGTACCGTAAAACATTACGTGTCACTATGTCATACAATTCCAAGAACTCATCCTACCAACTGATGTCTCAGTTAAGTTAGGGATTTTTTTTAAAAGATACCACAATGAATACTAATCTACAAGAGTCATTAGGTGTTCCACATGTCCCGAAAGATCCATCGGTCCCAATTCAGAAGAAGATTTCTTCAATTTATTTCTTGGACACTGGGCATCCTCATTAGTGGACAATGGCCTAGGAACAACCCTTAACACAAACTAACAATCATTTAAAACCTTATAATTCAATCACAGGGCTCAACAACTTCCTCTTAACAATCTCATATTCCATACAAGTTAAATTTTACTTTATTCAAGTTTCAATCAACTTATACTCAATGTGTTATTCTACCTCATATTCCAATACTTTCAATCTTATTCTTACGCCTTAATATGGCAATAAAAGCTCGATATATTCAACACTTAATTTCCAATCCTATAGCTCTTACAACAATATTTATCAAATGAGTCACTAGTATGAAATGAATCACACATTCAGTTAGACTTCTCGGAAAGGTATTAGTGGCATGAGGCTTTTGGGTAATGGTTCCAATGACAGCCTCAAGTGCAACATTCACCCTTTCGATTTCCAAATTTAAGAATTGGGTGACACCGAATCATATGACATCTTTCTAGGTGGTAATGGTTTTGTCCAACTCCACTCTATAAGTAAAGATCGTCATGATATCAATATCAGATTTAATCTCGCCAATTCCTCTCCAATATCACAATCAACTAATATCTACATTTCTACGAGTATCAACCATTTGTTGGGATCATAAATATCCACAACTTGGTTTAGATCTAGGATAGCTAGAATTCTTACGAGAATAGCTTCGATTAATTTACTAGGGGATTTAGGGTTCCTTGTGACAATCTATTTCGTATAAATACCTCGTATAAATATCAAAATAATCATCAACAATCATGTAATCAAATTACATCATATATATATAATCCAAGTTATATATATATATATATATATATTAAAATAACACTTCTCAGTCTGGCCTTGTCGGTAACTCGGGAATTCTTCGGCACCGTTATAGTCAAAAGATTTTTAGACATTATTAGAAAAATGTTTATAGTTAAAAGATTTTGAAATGTTTTATTCAAAACCTTGGTTTTAAAAATCTTTCGTTCTCTATAACGAGAGCTCTGGTACCAAACTATAACACCCCTAAATTTTTATACAACTCAATACAGCGGAAGACTCGTTGGTGTTACGGGATAGCACATTACTCACATCATAGACAACGCATAAAAATCGCGTCGTTTAATAATAAATCATTTCCATTCATAAATATCAAAGTTACATCGGTCCCAAGTCATATTATTTCATACAAAGTTTTTACAAAGTATTTGAATGGAAAATATTGTTTAAGTGCGGGCCATGAATTCTTGTCGTCTTCCCGAGAATTACCTTCAAGTACCTGAGATAAAACATGTTAAAATAAAAGGTCAGCGATAACGCCGAGTGAATTCATAGAGTTTAATAAAATCCATCAATATAATATCAGTATAAAATTATTACTGAAAATCATTTTGTACAAATCATTTTAATAGGCCATGAAATAGCCAAAGTCATTTTATACAAATCTTCATCAAAATCATAATATAGGCATTTGCCTTAAAAATCATTATACGAGCCAATGTCGCAAAAATATCATACAATACGTCTTATAACGTTGTATGAAAATAAAAACCGTTATATGAATATGGTTATGAAAACCAAAACACGAACATAATATCAATAGTATGACCCTGTATTGCTATTCAGGCAATACATCGTAATTCAGAGCGTCTAGTAGTATTTCGATGATTGGATTATTATAAGCCGCATGACATTGTTACCTTACTAAACCGACAACGGGTAGCTAACCCGATACCAATTTTGCCCATCTAAAGTAGCGTGTCGTCACAAAGGTCACGCTATGGAAATCTTCTCATACATAAATTCGCTTACCAATCAATGTGGCACGACGGGGATCAACCGTCAAGGCGCGAACTGGGGTGATCGTCCCCAAATAGTACTATTATATGCACAAGCGTCTACCAAATCCCGGTAGTTCACAATTCATGCTAATGGGACTTTTAGTGACATAAACTAACTTTAATAATCCATTTATTTTCATCTATCGGGTCCTTTAATCATTTATCGGGTCATACAATCGGGTCATTCAATCATTCGGGTCCAAATCAATAAACAAACAATCGGGACAAATGGTGACCTATTTTATAAAAACTAACATGTTATCTCCCTCGCGGGTTTATAAAACATTTCATAAAAACATTTAAAAGAGTGCGAGGCTATGAACTCACGTTGATGTGGGAAGGTGGGTTATCGGCAATTCGGACGTACGGTACGTGCTTCAATCACGGAAACCTAGACAAATAATACTCATCTTAGACTTTTGTCCAATGACTTTATAAAAATAACAATTATGTATACATATGATGATTATTTATATATGATGATCAAGTGGGTTTACATATTCTCATTTACTCGTTTTAGTGTTATGTGTCGATAACTTTTATACTAGTTTACTAGTTTTACCGATTTACGTGTTTTAGGTCCAATAAACTTATTATAAGTTCTTTAACTTGTATTAATCCATGTTATACTTATATTATCAGTATCTATACTTTACAAGTTGGGCCTAAATGGGTTAAGCCCAATAATAAGTTTATAAGTGTTTTAGTCCATTTTTGTTGTATTATTAGTCCAATAACGTTAATTTAGTCCGTTAACGTCCGTATGTCCTATAGTTCGGGTCTTATCGGTTTTTACTTGTTATATATGTTTATATATCAGTATATGAATTTTATAAAGTTTACATTAGACGGGTCCAACCGTCTAAGTTTTATTTAACAAAAACGTTAATTTTACTGTAATAGCCGAAAAAGTCGTAAAAATCATGTTTATAGTTTTCTAACTTATAAAACTTAACAAGTTACCATTTTTATAAAATGTCCACTTATTTAACCTTTTACATACTTATATAAATAAAATCCACAAGTTAGTGGGTTTTTATTTTACATTTTTTACAATATAATTTTGAGTGCTTATATAATAATAATAAACATTAATTCTCAAAATCTGATTTTTATTTTCATCTTCACCAAAACTGTCATATCTAGAGTATTGAGATAGAAGCTCAAATTTTTATCACATAAACTACATGATATGTGCTCCATTTAACGCTTCTATAGCTACTGTTGAATCATCTTCTAAGTATTTTCTAAAAATCGTCCAAAACAGTAAACTCAGATTGGTACTCTAAACTTGTTTTGATCATATCTCACTCATTACAATGATTCCATTGCATGGCCAACTCTCACATGTGTACAAGACCCATAGCTTACTGTAAATCCATTAATCTATGCCATTTTTTTTATCAGTTCATCATTTGATTCTTTACTGTTTTATACAGCCAACAAATTTAAACAAGATTTTAGCCTTGTTTCTTATAGTCTTTCATCTTTTTAAGCATGTTTATCAACAACAAATCCCCACACAACACTTTTATCATCATATAATCATCATATACATATACAATAGGAAAGAAAATACACGATTACATAATCAAAATAACAAGAGGATGAGGAGAACAATCTTTATACCACCATGATGATGAAATGATGAGCTTTTGGATGAACAAGACATGGTTTTAGGTAACCAATATTATGAGATATCAACACCACTTCTAGGATCACCAAGTATTTGTAGATTCCTCCAAAAATCAGCCCTTGTTCTTCATGAAAACTCCTTGAGAAATCAGCCCCAAACTCCCTTGAAAACTCTTTTTTACATGTTAAGATCACCTCCAATCTTCATAACATCAATGGGTTTTCATCATATGTGTGAATAACATATGATTTCATGGTTAAATTAAGATCAAATGGGTTATTTAGAGTGAGAGTAGGACGAATTTTTGAGAGAGAAATAGGAGGATGAGAGTGGTTTGCATGAGTGAAAATGGTGGTTATGAGTAGCTAGTTGTTTTTGTGGGATGAGTGGAAGAAACTAGCTTAAGTGTTAAGCTAGTGCTTACACTTGTAAGCTACAAGTTAACATGATGCCACATCTTTGATGTGGTGTCATGTTGTGCCATCCCATGTGTATTAGTGGGGTGGGATAATGTATTTTGTCCCACCTCACTAATTTACGGGTATTCCTCGATTCTAGTTTCCTCGATTTGCGTGCCCTCGGGTCGTTTCACGAAAAACGTTTTTATAAATTATGAATCAACGACACAAAACGAATCCAATAAAAATTGTCTCATCAAAAACGGAGTTCAAAAACGTAAATACATAATCCTAAGGTTTCCGGTTTAGTCGTAAAGGACGTTAAATTAAAATCGTAAGTCCTAATCTCTTCTCGTAAATTTGTGAGTTTATGAACCAACTCAAATTTAAAACTCCAAAATAATATTCATGGACAAATTTATTTTCTGAAATGTCGGACTGTCACCAAAGACGGTGTATGTAAACGTAAGCACGTAACGTTGAATCCTCCGGTTTAGACGTAGTCGATGCTACTTCAAGACGTAAATCCAAATTACTTCCCAAAAATAAGTGAGTTCATAATGTAACATTAAAATAATGTTTTCAAATAAACATTGAGAATAAAATATCAACCATAAATTGACGGATTGTCACACAATACATACAAGAAACCTCAACCGCTTTAGCCGTAGCGGGAATGGGTTGTTCACCAACTTTAAAATCAATCAATAGTCCTTTAAGCTTATCAAATATCTTGTTCTCCAAATTAGCCTCTATTTGGAAAGCATCGATGGTATGTGACAATGAAGGCAAAGACGAAGCCTTGTGAACACTCGATGTGTTACGAGGGCTATAGACCTTGGACCTATTCTCAATGATCAACAATGCTTCCTCGACCGTTTTACACAAAAATTTACCACCCGCGGCGGCATTGAGATAGTCTCGTTCATGATCGTTCAATCCATTGTATCGTTTTGATGTAAGTCGGAAAAACCGTGATGAGGACATTCATGCAAAATTTCTTTAAACCTATTCCAAGCCGTTGAAAAACTCTCATTATACTCTTGTGAAAACTTTGAAATCTCGTTTTTCAAATGCGTAGTCTTAGAGGGCGGGAAAAATTGGTTCACGAACTTAGAAATGAGATCCTTCCACGTCAATATAGAATTGGGTGGCTCTTTCTCTAACCAAATTTTAGCGGGCCCCGCTAAGGAATATGGAAAAAGCATTATCTTAATCGAGTCGTTCGAGACGTCCTTAAACTTGCAAGTGTACGTAAGACGATTGAATTGACGGATGTGGTTATGAGGATTGTCCTTTTCGTCACCACGAAACTTGTTGTTTTGGATCATGGACAACAAACCCGTCTTAACCTCAAAAATCTCCGCAAGGATAGCGGGAATCACAATAGCTTCTCCATAACCCTCGGTGGGTGCTTGAAGCAACTCCATCATAGTACGATTAGCCATGGGAGCTTCTTGTTCTACGATGGGTTCCTCAATAGGAGATTCTTCACTATAAGGTGTTCCTTCCTTTCGGTTTCTACGTTTACGTGCACGTCTTGCTTGGTTACGAGTTTGCATAAACGTCACGTACAACGTGGGGATGAGCAAAGAAGATTCTTTTGGGTGTTTTTACTTTTTCAATTTTTTTGTGCTTTTGATTGTTTTTAACTTTTTTTTTGATTTTTGTCAATTACGTAGACACAAATCTCTCCTCAAATCAAATCTCTCGATTAAAGGAGCCTCAAGGAATGAAAACGATCACCTGAAGTGAATGCCTTCAATGAATTTAGAACGTTGGTGGAACACCAAAACGTTCAAGAGGGTTTAATCTTTGAAACCAAGAAAATATATATGATACGTAGATAATACTTTGGGTGACAAACCCTTGATTAGCCCTTTTTATCAAAACACACACAAGCAAGCGGAAGAAACGAGGCGGCGCGAAGCACTTAAGAGCCTTTTTCCTTTAGGTCGTGAAATACAACCGCCTTATACCCACCTTATAGTTTGTGTTTATCAAAATCAAGCTTCATGAAAGTATTTATCTATTTTGCCTTTTTTCTTTGTTTGAGATTCGAATACAATGATTGAGTGATGAAATCCCAATCAAGGTTTTGTTTTCACACTTTTGGAGTACTTGCGAATTTATTGTGATACGTATACAAATAATGAACCACAAAAAACGAAAACCGATAATACGTATGATTAGAGTGCTAATCACACAAATACTTATTATGGTTAATATCAAAACAAAATTTGTTCAAATCAAAACACAACACGCCTCCCCGGCAGCGTCGCCAAAAAATGATAGATGTAGTAATACACTCTTTTAGGAAAAAGAGCGTAAATAGGGTAAGTACGACGATTTAGGAAAACCGTGCACAAATGACCCAAAGGTTGTGAGTTCATTCTCAAGGAGGCTTGGTGTGTGTGTTAAGACTTGATATAATATGTGATTAATATTAATAAGAGAATGGAAAAAGAAAATGATTACGGATACGAATAAAAATTAAACTACGACGAATGACGTAAACGTAAAACTGTAAAACGTGACGAAATTTAAAAGTTACCCTAAAAATTCCTAGAAAATACAAAAAATCCCAAAAAATGCAATTAGAGTTTAACAAAAATCAAAACTTACTCAAACCTTTTATCTAATTTAAATAATAATTTTTTAATGCTAATTAAAGCCCTAAATCAATTTAATTAATAAAAAGTCCAAAATAAGATTTTTCAATTTGTAAACCTCTAAAATACCTTAATTAAACTAAAAAGTATTTTTGAAAAATTTAAAACTAATTATAACTATTTAAAATGATTAAAAACTAAAATTAAATAATAAAATAATATTAAAAATTCAAAATTTATAAAAAATTCTAAAAACTTGCAAAGTACTTTATTTTAACTTAAATAAACATAAAATGAAAGTGAAATGACCAAAATACCCCTAATGGGCCTTCAAATGGGCCAAAGTAGAAAACAGTTTGCTAAATGGGCTTATTAAGGCCCAATAAGAAAAATGTTAACCAAATAAGACCAAAACTTCAAGATTAGCTTAAAATTCAATTTTAAACACAAAACTCTAAAGGCCCAAAAGCTGAATCAGTGCTTATCACATCTTAATAGAAAATAGCTTATTCTTAATGGGCTTTTTGGCCCATTAAGCCATAAGCTAATGCCATAAGCTGAAATTTGACACACATCCTTCTTATGAGATTATAAAGCTGTTTGTAAAAAGAATTTTTGAAAAAGCTCAAGAAATAAGCCTGAAATAAGCCAAAGCTCTCTACACAAAACGACAAAATAGTCGTTTTCGAGTTCTAGACCACTTCAAGAGCTGATTCAAGTTGTAAAAGGTTTGTAATGACAAAACTAAGCTTAATTAACAAAAGGATTTCAAATAAGCACACTCAATAAGCTGGAAAAAGCAATAAGTTGTTTTGGAAAAAGACAAATGAGTCGTTTTCTAGTCAAAAGCTAAAACCAAAAGCTGTAAACTTCAAAACTGACCTATAAGCTTAAAATAATAAGTTCTATCACAAAAAACAAGTTGTTACACAATAGAATAAGCTAGAATAGCTTATTAATAAGCGGATGAACAAATTACACTATCAGTGGGAACTTTCAGTGGGAAAGAGTTCCCACTGCTTGACTTTTTTGACTTGCTTTTTTAGAGTGATTCAGTTGGTATCTTTGGACAATCAAGGCACCCCTACAACCAGTGAGTTGTAGGGAGTCACAATCAAGCAGAAAAACCCAAAATCACCAAGCCAAATGATACAGTTTAATCAAAGAGTGCACAGACATGACACAGACATGTTAATAAGCAGATCTAATGATTAAGAAGCAGTTTGAGCAAAAATAAGCCAACCAAAGTTTACCAAAAGCATACAAAAGTTATAACAAACTTAATGAAGCACAAATAAACTTGTTTTTTTTGCACTGATTTAAAGATTTGATCTTGTTTCAAGCATATGTTATTTACTGATGAACAAAGATGAACACAAGTGACCTATTGCTGAACTACTTGACCACAAATCTAATTTCAAAGCCCTAGATCTATTACTCAGGTTTCATAAACTTTGATTTATCACTTGTTATCCCTAGTTACACATGCAATCTAGGTGTGCACAAATAATCAACTCATAACAACCTAAAACTAGCTAGATATAGCAAAGATTCCGATTTGGAGTTTCAAAGCACAAGTTAAGCAATTATCAGCATACAAACACCTCATTAACATATACAAACTCAAAACACCCTTATACAACTACTCAAATTCACATAAAAACCTTAAATCATGCAGTCCCAAACACGAGTTAAGAACTTATAACAAGATTTTTTCCAAAGCAGATTGATTATCAGTTCAAGAAAATGTTAAACATGCATTCAAACATCAATATCATGAACTAAGAACAAGAAATCATGCATCAAACAACACCAAACAAAAACAGGCAACAAAATCACTTAACACAAGTATTTTTGCTAGATTTTTCAAGAGAAAAAGACAAACCTCATGAATGTACATCCACACTCAAGAATTTTATAGCTTATGGTGGTAGCTTAACAACCACAAGCTTCCAACAAAACACCCTGCTAAGATAAACAGAGTCAAGATATAACAGATTATATGAAAAAAATAAAAATAGGTTGATTCTTTCCAACTTTGAATCTTCCAAAACCACAAGCTTAACTACACATTGATAAGATTCTTATCAGGGTGCTATGATCAACTTATGATCCAAAAACTTCAAGTGTTTGTACCAAATCTTGGAAAAATCATAGATTTTTGAAAAAATTTGAAAACACTTGCATAAACTTCAAACCAAACTTTGAAACCTCAAAAACACAAACTCATATCAATGATTAACAACAAATAAGTAAAGGTGGCACTTGGAATCCGTCAACAAACTTTTACTCTTTTTCATTCATGAAACAAGGATTTACAAAGTTGTGACTACAGAAAATCAAGAACAAAAGCTAATGTTGTGAGCTAAACCCTTTATATAGAGGGTGTACAATGACCTAAGAGCTGATAAGACTCCAAACCCTAGTTTGTAGAAGTCCTAAAATACCCTTGTGAAGTTTGAATTTTTGACGGATCATGTGAAGAATTTTGGACGTATGTTGAGATGCCAGTGGTGGAAAAGTGATCCAAGGTGTCCAAATGAGCTTAGGAATGAAGCAATGTTATATGACGGTGATCCTCTGCATGCTTTTTGTCTTGTACCCAAAAGTATGTAGCAGGGGTGGTTCATGTGATACTTTGGAGTGGTGAGGTGGCATGTTTAAGAGTTGGGTTATGTTTGTTAACCCTTAATCATAAATCTGGACGAGATTAGGGTTTAATTCTTGGTGATTAGCAAAACCCTAATTCGTGTTCTTAGTTAAATAGTAGGGGTTTTGATCTTTGTTTGGGTTTAAAAAGTTGTTTAGGGTGAGTTTTATATATTATTTAACGTTTGAAAGTTAATTAATATAAAAGGGTGAGTGGGATTATGATGTGGCAGCAGGGTGGTTTTTGATTGGGTGAGAGGGGCACGTGTCAAGCCATGGTTGGTCTAGGTAACTTAGGTTGTCCCATATTTGGTCTCTTGTCTTCCTTCCTTGTTTCATTTCATGCTTAATCAGCCAGTAATCCGAATTCCTTTGTTAGTGAAGTTTTGTTTTTCATACTTTGGCCACAAAAACTTTCCAAAGGTTTGAATAAGGACTTGTTTTGTAATATGTTGATATTTGAAGGGCTGTTTTTAGCATATCTTCAATCTTCAAGGTCTTCACTTGTATTCTTATCTTCATGGAGGACTAAAAGTGACAAGTCTTCAATGGCTTCCTTCTAGACGTGGTTTCTGGTCTTGGGGGATGTTCTAGGATGTATATAGAGATGAATATGAAGAATGGGTAGGAGATACTAAGAAAACGGGGTGCAAGTCTTCAAGGATACTATACGGCTCTATTTATAGTACTAGCAACACTTAGTGTTAGAAGTATTTAAAGTGATGGTCATATAATATACCGTTGCGAAGCTCGTGGAAAATGCTACAGAATGGTGTTGAGAGTTCTAGTATAATGTTATGTATGTAACGGGAATTAGTCCCGAACACACAAATGAGGAAGGCCTTTTATACCTTACTCTTGTAGTATAAAAGGCACTAAACACCTCATTTGTGTGTGTGTGTTTTCCATATCATAGATTATAGAGAGAGACACCACATGTCTTTCTCTCACTAGGAATCATAACCCTTTTTGTTTTTCTCTTTTCTTCATCTTAATCTAATCTTTCTTTCTGGTTTAATCCATCATGTTATTCGTATTTGGTTAAGTCGTGTGTATAAGTCTTTCAAGTGGTATCATTCGCCAAAGGATTCGTGGATAGCGCTTTGGAGTTGTCCTTGTTTTTCTTGAAATTTGTGAGTTTTTAATCAAATATTTACCAAGACTCAATTTTTTTGGTGTTCTCGTTATTTCGTCTACATAGGTATTGGAGAGATTTGGGTTCGTTGTGGTTTGCTTATTATCACGGATTTCTTGTTAAAATCTCAAGTTTTTACATTAAGTCTCGGAAGTGTTCACATATTGCGATAAGGGCTTCTGTATTCCGATCTTATATTCCGATCACAAAAGCCTAAGGGTTTCTACATTGTGATCACGCATTGTGATCACTGATTGCGATCACTCATATTGCGATCACTCATATTGCGATCACTCATATTGCGATCACTCATATGATCACTCTTATTGCGATCACACATATTGCGATCACTCATATTGCGATCACTCATATTGCGATCACTCATATTGCGATCACTCCTATTGCGATCACTCATATTGCGATCACTCATATTGCGATCACTCATATTCCGATCACTCTTATTGTGAACACTCACATTGCGATCACTCATTGCGATCTGTTATTCCGATGATTATTCCGATGACTTTCCGATAGAACATTGCGATAGAGTGACAAGTATTCCAAGTTTTTTTCAAAAACGTCTTTTTGAAATTTTCGTGAGTTTTTGTTTGCCTTGGAATTTTTTGTTTCTCGTGCTAAATTCCTTCGTGGAATTACTCATTTTAGGGGATTTTAATTACAACACTTTGCTTTCTTCGAATTGAGATCCTATCTTACACACGACTTCTACGATGACGTCTCAACAAGATATTTATGCTGCGGGTACTGAGAATCGTCCACCCATGCTTACCAAGGAGAATTACTCTACATGGTCTAGTCGTCTCCTTCGTTATGCAAAATGTAAACCTTTGGGAAAGTTGATTTTCAACTCGATTCAAAAAGGTCCGTATGTTAGAAGAATAATTCTTGTGCCTGGGGACCCTACGAATGTTAACCTAGTGGCTGACTCTAGTCATGAGAAAATGGATGAAGAATTAACTGAAGCTAAATTCAAACAACTCGACGCTGATGATCAAACAATTCAAGTCATTCTCATGGGACTTCCTGAAGATGTTTATGCTGCTGTCGATAGTTGTGAAACTGCACACGAGACGTGGCTTAGGATCCAGAAAATGATAAAGGGGGGTGAAATAGGTTTACAAGAAAAGGAAACTAAGTTGCTTCGTGAATGGGAGAAATTTACGTCTACTGAAGGGGAACAAATTGAACCTTACTATCATCGGTTTTCAACCCTCATGAATCATCTTAGAAGAAACAAACATGAACCTGCACAAATTGCTGCCAACATCAAATTTCTTGATAATCTTCCTTCCGAATGGTCACGATATGTCACTCTTGTCAATCAAACCAAGGATCTTCATGTCGTGGACTACATTCAAGTATATGATTATTTAATGATGAATCAAGATGAAGCTAACAAAGTTAGGGCTGAAAGACGTGCCAAAACCAACGATCCATTGGCTTTTATAGCAAATTCTCCGTCATCTATGTCATATCCCATGGTACCCTATCATCAACTCTCATCAAGTAACTTCATGCCACAACAACAACAAAAACAACTCACCCCTTATGGATATCGACTTCCTGCTGCTGTGAACTATTTACAACAACCCATTGCTTGTTTTGATGACATCACCGATCCTACTCATGCGATTAATACTGGTCTTGCACTTCTTGCCAAGGCATTCAAATTTACCATTAATCCCACCAACAAAAATCAGAGAATCTCCTCGAACACTAGAATTAGGCAGATTGCTCAACCTTTCATGAATGCGAATCAAGATAGCCAATTGGTAGTTGCTGGGAACACGGGGACACAGTTTCAACAATATGGTTAGAATGCTGGGCAGACTATTGGGAATATAGGAAATCAGTATGGACAAAACCGTGGTCAGAATCCGAGTTTTCCGAATGTGGGTAATCAGAATGGGTTAATTGTTGTGCCAGCGGTTAGTAATCAGATGGGAAATATTATGGCTGCAAGGGATGAGAATACTGGTACGGGAAATGGAAACAACAATCATCAAGTTCAGTGCTACAACTGCAGGGGATTTGGTCATTATGCTCGAGATTGTACAGCTAAAAAGAAGAGGGATGATGCTTATCTTCAGAGTCAGCTTCTTATAGCACAAAAGGAAGAGGCAGGGATTCCACTTCAAGCTGAGGAATTTGATCTTATGGCTTCTGCAGCAGAATATGACGAGGAAGAAGAAGTGAATGCCAAATACATCTTGATGTCAAACTTACAGCAAGCATCTACCTCAGGAATGCATGATGACATCGCTCCCGTATATGATTCAGACAGTCCCTCTGAGGTACACCCACGTTTCAATGATAATGATATATATAGTACGTCTAATCAGGAGGAGGAGTATACAGAGATTCTTGAGCCCTACATTGAGACACACGGGGATCAAACGAATAATAATAATATTACTTCGAATGAGCCCAGTGTGGACCTTAGTGTGGATCAAGTTGCCCAGCCTACAACTCTTCCTGATGTGACCCATGCGTATTATAAATCTTTATTTGATAAGCTTGCTAAGGATGTTGACCATGCTACGGTGGTTAATAATAAGTTTAGAGAAACTAATGCCAAATTGACCATTGAGCTTGCGGGATATAAGGAACGGGAGAAAAGTTTTGAAATTCATCAGGCTAAAATTAAAGAACTTGAACAAGGTCATCCTACATCGGTTTATCAAGAAAAATGAACAACTAAGAAATTAAATGCCTTACACTTAAGTAGTGCTATAAAATAAGCGAATTGAATGATGAAATCACCTCTCTTAATAAACAGCTTTCAACTAAAAAATCTATTATTTTAGATTTAAAAGAAGAACGAAAAAAGCTGAAACATGATTTCAAAATTCGAGAAGATGTGCTTCTTGAGGATTTTTGCAAAGCTCCGGATAGGATTAGGGAATTAGACAACCTTTTGGTAAAACGTGGCCAAACTATGCAGACGATAAATATGCTCGCACCAAAAGTGAATGAGATAAATTACACTCGATACAAATTGGATTTAGGTTGTCCTCTTCCTCCTAATCCCAGATATCTTAAGCAAGTTCAGGCCACAAATCAGACTCTATATAATGGTAGTGTGCTCTTGTCTAATGAGCATGATCCTCCTAGTGTGCATGATTCTAAGGAAACTACTGATCTTGCAGTAGAGACTCGTTTAAGAATGAAACAGCTTAATAAAGAAGTGACACCCGTTTATTATCCGAAAGTTAATCCTCCAACTGTTTTTGTTTGGTCTAAAACGAGTACTGAAATGCTTTTGCTACCAAATGAGGAATTGTATGATGACCCTCCTAAACCAAGTATTATACGTCGATTTCTAAACGAGCTAAAAGATAACTTTGTCATACTTAAACGTGTTGTTAATTCCAAAATTACTGGAGGAAATTTTACATCACCAGTTCAGATTGAAGTCCAGAAAATTCTTCAAAACGCTATTAAATCCGATTATTAATCAAGTTAATGCTCGGATAAGCAATTTGGAAAATGATTTTCTAAAAGAATTAGCCAACTTTGTTGAAGACTTTAAATCTTTAGCGAAGGAGGCTGATGAATCTCTTGATAAAATCAAAGTTTTGTAAAACGATCTTGAACGCCTCTCTAACGCTCGTGATAATGTTGATAGTAGCTCCGTTGCGTTAGATACCTCTGTGTCGAATCAAGAAACCCTCCCAACTGAGCTTGAACGTACGAAAGAGAAAATGGAATATGTTGTCATTAAAAAGGACAAAGAATTTACCGATCTATGGAATAAGTATGTCAAAAAATGTGATGAATGCAAATATGACAAAATTTCGTATGATAAAGCCTACAATGAAATGCAACAAACTATAGCACGGTTGCAGGCTCAGTTAGAAGGAGTTAAGGAAAAGAATTTGGCCTCTTCAGGGTTAGAGAATGCCAGTGATGGAAATGTTTAGAAGCTTAAGGCTAAAATTGCAGATTTAGAATCTGTTGTTGTTTCATATAAGCGGGCTGTTGAACAAAGTAAGTCTGTCTATCAGAAACTTATTGATAAAATCTGTGAGAACTGTAAGTTAAAAGCCTTATTAAAAGATACGACTTCTGAGCCTAGTACGATTATGGATGCTATGATTCAGACACCAGCAACCTCGAGACCCACTCGTATTGCTGTAACACCTTTTCCCAAGGTTGATGGAACGAAAACCGCTGTGATTGCCCCGGGAATGTTTTGTGTTAGTTCTCCCTCTGTGCCTAGCAAACAACGTAAAGCAAGCGTTAGGACAAAACCGACCACTATATCTCAACCACAAGTCATTGATTTAAAAAGTGCTAATTCTAACAGACGCGTGTCTTCTTCTACAGGAATAAACAACTACACTAAGAGCAGAAGGCCACAGCCTACAAGCAATACAAGGAATTATAGGGTCCCTTTTGTCTCTAGAAGTAGTCGCCCCAAGATCAATAATATGGAAGTAGAAGAACACCCTAAGAATTTACCGCGTTTTAATCATAATCAAAAACTTAATTCATCTGAATGTAGTGACTTTAAGCTTTCTATTCAGAATGAAAAATCTGAAATTATGTGTGCTAAATGTAATAAAAGTTTCTTTACTTTTAGTCATGATGCTTGTGGCTTGACTATGAATGCTTTAAATTATGGTGGTTACACTCGAATTGACAAGCTGTCAGTCAGTGAACAACAACGCATTCCTAAGGCTAAGGTGTATGTTCCAAAAAGTACACATGTAGGGTACACAACAAGTCTTGCTAAGCCTAGTAGCCCTAGATTCACCTCTAAATGGTTGCCTACTGGTAGAAATTTTGACTGTAGTGGCAAAATTATCGACACTAGTAGATCGCATACTCACAGTGAAATGTTGGTATGTGATAAGGCTTAATTATCATCTAACCCTTCAGGAACCTATTTCATCGGTTGCCAAAATATTTTCTTCTCTTATCATTGGCATGCTGTTGAAATTTTTCTTTGGTGCATGGACTCGGGCTGTTCCAAACATATGACTGGAAATCGAAGCCTTCTCAAGAACTTTGTATGGCGTTTCATGGGAACTGTTCGATTTGGAAATGATCATGTTGCGGCAATTCTAGGCTATGGTGATCTTCATTGGGGAAATATAATTATCACCAGAGTCTGCTTTGTTGATGGCTTGGGACACAACTTGTTCTCGGTTGGGCAATTCTGTGATTCAGACTTGGAAGTAGCCTTCAGAAGTCATACATGCTTTTTAAGAGATCTTGAAGGAATCAATTTGTTAAAAGGAAATCGTACCACCAACCTGTACACCATTGATCTTTTTCAAATGTCTGCTGCTTCTCCTATTTGTCTCATGGCCCGAGCCACATCAACAAAGTCATGGTTATGGCATCAAAGGTTATCTCATCTCAATTTCGATGCCATCACCCAACTCGCGAAAGATGATCTTGTTACCGGTCTTCCAAAGTTCAAATATACAAAAGACCATCTTTGTCCTTCCTATGAGAAAGGAAAAAGTAAGAAGAAGCCTCACAAACCCAAACCTGTTCCAAACTCCATGAATAGGTTACATCTTCTACATATGGATTTGTGTGGCCCAATGAGAATCAAAAGCATTAATGGAAAGCGGTATGTCCTTGTGATTGTGGATGATTATTCTCGTTACAAATGGGTTCATTTTCATGCTTCAAAAGATGAAGCCCCTGGTGTAATTATTAATTTCTTGAAGAAAACATCAGTGCTACTTCAAGCCCCTGTCATCATTGTAAGAACGGATAACGACACAAAATTCACCAATCAGCAACTGAAAGCATATTTTGACGAAGTTGGGATCTCTCATCAAACTTTGGCTGTAAGAACTCCAAAGCAGAATAGAGTTGTGGAACGGAGGAATCGTACGTTAGTAGAAGCTGCTCGGACGATGCTTCTCTCCTCCAGTGCACCTTTATTTCTTTGGGCCGACGCTATAGCAACTGCATGTTATACTCAATACCGCTCCATTATTCACACCGATTCAACACAACACCTTATAAGATCATTAATGGAATAAAACCAGAATATTTCATTTCTACATGTCTTCGGTGCATTATGTTATCCGAAGAATGACCGTGAAGATATCGGTAAACTTGAACCTAAAGGTGATATTAGCTTTTTCATTGGTTATTCTTCAACTGCTTGTGCTTACAGGATTTATAGTCGGAGGACAAGAAAGGTAATGGAGACTATGAATGTTACCGATGAACTCTCGGGAATGGCATCTCAACATAGTTCACATCCCGAGCTTCAAAGTTAAACTTATGGACACGTAAGTTCAGGATTCGCGCTTCAATTTGTTGATCCCAAACTTAGATTGATTTAGCTTGTGCAAACGAGATTAGATCAAGTTATACACGTAGAGAAACTTTGTTTATGTATAAAGTAATTTAAGTGTTATGCGGAATTAACACTTAAACAAGAACACACAAAGGATGTAAAACAAACTTTCACTTCATTGATTGATTCGAACTTGCTTACAATGAAAGTGTTTAACGTATGAAAACTTATTATGAAACATAACCTAAAGGTCTTCTTTTATAGACATAAGAAGCCTTGTACAAGAGTCTACGTATCAACTATTCTAGGTAAAGATAATTATAAAAAATAAAATGTTGATCCTATCTTTACTAGAAACAAACTAGAAACATAATACGCGTAGACCATATCTTTCTATCAGTGCTTGTCTTCAACCTATCAACGCTTGACTTCTTCCTGTCAACGCTTGATCTGTCAGCGTTTGTTTTCTTCTTATCAACACTTGTTTTCCTCTTGTCAGCGCTCAAGTGGACTGGCTACATTTTATTCCCAACAATCCTCCCCTAAACTTGATATCTACACTAGTAATCAAGTTTCTAAATAAAAATTAAGAGCTAGGAGGAATCTTACAAATCTTATCATATTGGTAATAAACATGCCTAATCAAATCTTTGGCCACGTCACTTGAATAGTCAATCTCCAGCTGTGTTGTCTTCATCTTTTCCAAAACTTCTTTGGACATGGGACACTGACCATCTACAAGAAGATACTCAGCAAACTTTGTAGAGCTCAAGTAGTACACACCAGCAGCTGAATACAAACGCCATTGAAGACCACAGATATCATCCTCAAGATCCTTCCAAACAGTAGGATCTTCTTCTTTTGGTCCACACATTCTTTTGAATGTTGACCAAAGTTTTATTCCATTGACTGAAGTAAGAGCTTCAGTCTCATACTTGGCCTCCAACAACCTCCAAAGGTCTACCAAGTCTTATCTATCCACACTTGCAAAGAGAGACACAAGAGTAGTAAACATGTGTACCTCTTTCCCATACCTGACAATCTTCCAAAACCCACTTGCATCTTCTTCATAGCTTATGATAGGGTTTCTAGCATCAAGATGTAACACTTGTACCATATCTGAAACTTCCATGGGTGAGAGCTTGATGCTCCTTCTTATAACAGCTTCACTGGGATTCAATTTATCCATATCTTTAATGAACTCAAGTGGAACTCCCTTCTTCAAAGGCCTTGGAACAATCATTTCCTTCTGAATCTCCATCTCTTCTGCAAGTTCTTCTTTCCTTCATCTGAAAGAAGTCTTAGAGTGTTCATTTCCTACACTTTCGCCCAAATGGGATAAGCCTTGTACTCCAATTCTTGAAAAGATAATCCCTGCAATTTCTTGAAGGTCCATCCAGTTCCATGACATCTGAGTAACATGTAGTAGAGCTCTCTTCTATCCCTCTCCAGCAGTGAGAAAACATTGCTAGCCTTGTGTTTCAGAATTACCTTGCAGTCACTTTGAACTCTTAGAAGAATCTCTAATCCCCAAATCTGGTCTGAAATAGTCAAATCTGGATTATCTATAATCCTATTCTCCCAAGCATGGTACATCTGAACAACTTCTGGCATATCAAAGTCTACTTGCAATTTTAACTCTCTAAGCTTCTCCCTTGCCAAGTCATCACCATATTCAAGTCTTTCTGGTTGTTCAATTATCATCACACTTGAATCTGAACTTTCTTCATCACTTCCTTCTTGTTCCTCAGAAGTGACAACAAATGGTGATTCACCAACCTTCTTCATCTCTTGTTCCACAAGTTGTGCAGCCAACCTTGAATCAAACTCTACTTGTTCTACATCCTTTGGAACTTCTACTTCTACCATAATTCCTTTACCCTTATCTAATGGATCAATGATGGATAAGGATGATGGTAATACCTGTGACAACACTTCTTTGATGATAGCTGATGACTAGAATACATCAACCATATCTGCAGGTTTGTCAATGCTCAAATTCCTTGTGTCAGCGCCCAAATTACTCTTGTCAGCGCTTGGTGTGTCAGCGTTCAAATTTTGCTTGTCAACGCCCAACTTACTTGTCTCAGCGTCTCTTGTAAATTGCTCCAACATAGCTGTAAAAGACAAGTTTAAATTTGTAGGAGTAACCTGAGATCTATCAAAACCTGGTTGCTTCTTCAATTCAGTGAGGGCCTCAGCAATACCCAAAGATTCTCCATCATGTGAGCCTTTATCACTCACATTAATCTGCTCATCCTTCCCTTTGGAAGATTCCTCCATCCCACGTCTAGTGCTAGCATTCTCCAAAATGAGAATCCTCTCCCTCAATTGCTTGAGTTCAAGGCCTTGTGTACTGACAATTTGTACCAAGTTTGCATTTTGCTTTTGCAAGCTAATGCAGACAACCGTCAATTCCATCAACGTATATGGTTCCAATCTTCCCTCCTCTAAAATGGGTATTTGACCTCCCAAGTTAGAGTCATGGGGCATGGATGAGGTCTTAAAGATGTTAGGACTGTCTTGGCCTGCATCTAAGCTAGAACCAATAGTCCCAGCCTCATCCATAGCACCAACCACACTTGTGGTGGTGGTTCTCTCTGCTACATGGCTAGGTCCACTAGAGGAGAACACTCCAGTAGTCCTTGGGCGTTTTTGCAACCTATATTGAGGTGGGGTAGAAGATGATGTGGATTGGGTGGATGTGGGAAGGTTAAGGGGTGTTTGGGTCTGTGAAGGAAAGGTGTCAACGTCTGGATTACTTGTGTCAACGCCAACATTTAAGGTGTCAGCGTTGAAGGGTTCTTGGTCAATTTCCATGTGTTGAGGTGAAGGCAAAGGTTCTGGTATTGGGTCAAGTTATGGTTGTGGGTCTGGTTGGGGTTGTGCTGCTGCAATAACAGCAAGCATAGCTGGGGTGAGGGGTAATTCACGGTGAGGGGGTGAATTCATCTTGGTAAAAATATCTTTCTTTTGCACAGGGATCTCATAAAAATCATCATGATCCCTTGTGCAGTAGTTTTGCACATCAAAAACCATTTGCAAAAATCTGGGATAAGCCAAAGACATCTTATTCGCTTTGTTTTTACACATGCCATCAAAAATCAGTTTTGAATAATTAAACTTTTGCCCATTTGCAATGCACACAATTGCACTAGCAATTGATCTATTAATTTCATTGTGTGCAGTACATTTGGGATTCAAACATTGTAGGATGACATGTATGAGGTACTTCCAGGCTGGGGAAAACTCTTGTTTATGATATTTGTTGAAAGTGCCCTCATCAGGGAAAGGATACCCCAAAGCCCGAAGTCCTTGTTCTATTTCATTTATGGGAAGGGTGGTTATACCATCAGCATCATCAAGATGCAAAGCCTGGCGAACCAAGGCTTCAGTAACCACCCAAGTACGCCCATGAACAATAGCTGATAATGTAGTCACATTATTAATTGTTGAGGAACTGACAGTGTTCCAAAACTGCTTAATATGAGTGACAGAGATGAGAGGAGCATGAGAAAGAGCATACCTAATAGGGGATGCATCCAAATACGCCACCATCTGGGTGTATTGTGGAAATAGAGTATCATCAGCGTCCAAATAAGCAACCATGTTGTGTTGACTCCTGAATCCCAATACCAAGTCACTTGGTTTAAACTTTGGTGCCATTGTTGAAGAAAGCTGTTTGTGAATTATTGAGAAAGATGAATTATAGGAGAAAATTTGTTAGACAATAATATGAGGTACCCTGTTTAAAAATAGGAGCCAAATATATAGGAGAGATAGGCACATGTGATTGGTCAAAAATTAGGCAACTATTTTCAAAATATAATGATGAAAATATTGAAAAGAAAATAAGTTATCCTTGTGCATTAATTAAAAGTTATCTGATCCCAAAATTACGGCCCCAAAATTCGTCAAAAATAGCAATGGGTAGGTCCCAATGAGTGTCAACGGTAAAAAATAACCCATCAACGCCCAACGGTTATATTCTTGTCAACGTTTGCCAAAGCCATGTCAGCGTCTAAATTGGTCATAACAACGCTTGGAAAAATACTTGTCAGCGTCCAAAAATAAAAGTAATAAAAATGAAAAAGGACCTTAACAAAGTAATTTATCCTAGTGAAGATAACATATAAATTGATAATTATTATAGGGCGGCAAGCACTGTCCAGTTATGCACACTTGCTTATGCAAGATAGACATAACAGTCCTCTAGTGTCCCTTGCTAACCAAAATTCTTAACAATTAAGTTATCTCATAAAATTCCTTGTAACTCCCAGGTAAAACCCATTATAAATCATTCCCAAGTCTCCCAACAGACCACATCCAATTTTAGGCCAAAAATGTCTTGGCAGCATGCATAGTATATCAACTTTGCATGCTACAGTGCCTCATGATTTAGTAAACTAACTCATACTCACCTGCTTGTGATAAGAGTATTATAAGAGTACCCAAAAGTCCTAAAGGTTCCTAAAACCTCCCCTTAAACTGTGATACATATGTTGCCCAATAATATGCATGAATATATAAAAATTTATGTCAAGATAGGAATATAAATATTCCAACCATCATCCATAAACTAAAACATGCTCAAATGATTCTCCAAGGACCCATAAGCAACTCTGTATCCAATGGTACAATGCTATCAACGCCTGCACACTTAGATCAAAAACCACAAAACTAACATTGTTGCTGACAACATCACGATAAACTTGTCAGCGTTAAGGTAACCTTTGTCAGCGTTAGACAAATATAGTGGAAAATCTAACTTCTCAAAAAGACCAATAACAATGCATATCCTGTACATACTTTTACATTAAGACCCCAAAACACATATTATGTGAGATTGATCATTCCAATACTTGTGACCAAGTATTGAAACCTTCCAGCATCAAAAGGTTTAGTTAATAAATCAGACACATTTTTTTCTGTGTCAACCCTATCTGGTTGTATTAAACCCTTTTCAAAAAATCCCTTATAAAATGATGTCTAATTTCTATGTGTTTTGTTTTAGAATGATGTACAGGATTTTTAATAATGCATAAAGTATTGTTATTGTCTACAAAAATCTTGGTATGCATGAAATTATACCCATAATCCAACAGCTGGTTCTGAATCCATAAGACTTGTCCACAACAAGCAGCTGTAGGTACATACTCTGTTTCTGTTGTAGAATTGGCACCACTGTTTGTTTCTTGCATTGCCAAGATATCAACCTACTCCTAAGAAACTGACATCCACCAGTTGTGGATTTTCTATCAAACTTATCACCACCATAGTCACTGTCTGAATATGCAATAAGCTCCAATGGTGAATCTTTTAGATACCATAATCCAAGGTCTGGATAACATCTGAGGTACCTAAAGATTCTCTTGACAGCATAAAGGTGACACTCTTTGGGAGTCACTTGATGGCGTGCACATGCACACACAACAAACATAATGTCAGGTCTTGAGGCTGTGAGATACATCAATGAACCAATCATTGATCTATAGTGCCTGACATCCACATCTTTTCCATCTCCAACTTTCCCCAAGGATGTTCTCTATCCATAGGAGTAGTAGCCCTCTTTTCATGTGGAGAAAAGCCAAACTTCTTCAAGATTTCTGCCACATATTTATCCCGAGAGATGAAGATACCATCTTCTTTCTGCTGAAATTGTAACCCTAGAAAGAAGTTCATCTCCCCCATTGCACTCATCTTGAATTTGTCTGTCATAAGCTTGGAAAATTCTTCACTCATCTTTGGATTGGTGGAGCCAAAGATGATATCATCCACATAAACCTGAACAAGTAAGACATCCTTACCAGTCTTCTTTGTAAATAATGTCTGGTCTATGGTGCCCCTTTTGAATCCATTTTCCACCAGATAAGTGGACAATGTGCCATACCATGCTTTTGGGGCTTGATGAAGTCCATACATAGCTTTCTTGACTCTATACACCTTGTCTGAATGTTTTGGATCTTCAAAACCAGGAGGCTGCATGACATATACCTCCTCAACAATTATGCCATAAAGAAAAGCACTCTTCACATCCAATTGATAGACAGTGAAGCCCATGCAGGAAGCATATGCTAGAAATATCCTTATAGCCTCAATCCTTGCAACTGGTGCAAAGACCTCCTCATAGTCTATCCCTTCCTCTTGTGTATATCCTTGAGCCACTAAACGTGCCTTGTTTCTGACCACAATGCCTCTTTCATCTTTCTTGTTTCTAAGAACCCATCTTGTCCCAATAGGTCTGACATATCTGGGACAATCAACCAACTCCCAAACATCCTGAATAGCAAATTGGTGAAGCTCATCATGCATTGCTTCCACCCAACTTGGTTCTTTGAGAGCATCAAAAATATTCTTGGGTTCCTGTTGTGACAGATTACAGGCAAACAAACATGCTTGAACAAGAGGGGTATCAACCTTCTTGTGTATATTGGCAATAAATCCTCCAAGACTCTGATGAGATCTTCTAGTCTGAACAGGAGACATCACATCTCCAATAATTTGAGAAGTGGGGTGATTCTTCATAGTGGAAGTAAGAACTCCTCCCTCAAAAAGTCTGTTGTCTTCAATCTCATCATCCATGTTACTAATATCTTCTTCAGACTCTCTTCCATCAATATTTGTATGAACCTCTTCATTTCTGCTTGAAGGTTCACCTTGTTCGAAATTGGAAGAGGAAATATGCTCAAAAGAGTTGTCAACGCCTGAACCAAGGTTGTCAGCGTTTGATCCATCCACGCCTGAAATGATGTTGTCAACGTTTGAGCCATCAACGCCTGAATTTGTCCTGTTAGCGCCAGATTTTCCTTTGTCAGCGCCTGAAGGACCATGCATGTTGTTAACTGGTGATACTTGGGGACCACCATTTTCCTTTCCAGTAGCAGCAGCAGCAGCAAAAGCATCTGTCCATATGGGAACTGTAACATACTCAAGTATGGGAGATGACTTGTCTGCTTGTGATCCAACCTCTTCATTAACCCGTGTACCTGAAACATTAACAACTGGTTCTTCCACAACATTTGAAGTTACATTCACAATGTCTGGATTAGTAACAGGCATATAATTCAAAGTCCTAGATAGAGGTTCCAAGTCAAACAACCAATTTGGACCACTTTCAGGATCACTAGGTTTACTCTCTAAAAACCTAACATGTACTTTTTCAAGTATACATTTTTCCTTCTTAAGGTAAACCCTATATCCCTTGCTCTGCACTGAATAACCCATGAAATAGCCTTCATCACCTTTAGCACTAAATTTACCTAAGGCATCACTAGTATCTAGGACAACTACATGACAGCCAAAAGATTTAAGAAAACCAGTATTAGGTTTCCTTCCCCAAAGTAACTCATAAGGTGTTTTGTTATGTATCTTGTTGACCAATCCTCTATTATGAACATAACAAGCTGTATTCACAGCCTCAGCCCAAAAAGCTATGGGAAAGTGAGCATCAGCCAACATAGTCCTGGCTGCTTCAATTAGGGTTCTATTCTTTCTCTCAGCAACCCCATTTTGCTGTGGGGTTCTGGCAATACTAAACTGCCTAGTAATCCCTTTCTTGGCACAAAAATCATCCAACAGTTTATTTCTAAACTCACCACCATTATCACTTCTAAGCATTTTAACTACATTACCATACTTTTTCTCAATTTGGTTAATACAGTTAATTAAAGTATCAGCAGTGTCACTTTTCATAGCTAAAAAGAAAGTCCAAGTAAACCTAGAAAAGTCATCTGTGATGACAAAGCAGTATGATTTACCATTCAAGCTTTCTATATTAGTTGGACCAAACAGGTCCATATGCAGCAAGTGAAGTGGTTTAGAACTAGAGTGCACATGTTTAGACTTAAATGAGACCTTGTGCTGTTTGCCTTTAAGGCATGCAACAGAAGAGTGGTCATTGTGGAAAGCCTTTTCAGGCAAACCATCAACCAAACCAAGTCTAACAAGTCTGTTTATATTTTTAAAATTAATGTGTCCTAGTCTCCTGTGCCATAGATTACTAATACTGGGGTTTTTACAAACTCTTTTTATCTCTAATTATCGTTCCTCGACTCGACTCGAATTGATATCCGATTTAACGTAAAACTTAATTTGTTTTTGGTAAATAATATTTTTGGTGTAATAAACTAAAACTATTTAATAATAAAACTATTTAATCTAATTTAAGAATTAAACTAATAAAATCTATTTTAAAACAAATCTAATTTAAATTTAATAAACTAATTTGAAACTTAAATAAAGCTAAAACTTTTAATGTAAAAGAAATTTATTTAAAACTATTTTATATAGAAAACTTTAAATGGAATCTAATTGAACAAAACTATATTAATTTAAAACTAATTTAAAAATTATAAACAGTAAATAAAATTAAAATATTTTTTATCTTTTTTATTTTTTTATAAAAACTGAATTAATATAAAACTTATAATTAAATTTTAATAAAACTAAAAACTGTATTAAACTAATTAAGTACACTGACAGAAAATTAAAACCCTATATTAATTACTTAAGGCGTAAACAAACACAAGCAAGGCACTAGAACAATTGGTTGTGGTGTTGGACTGGTATACGAGAGGTCCAGGGTACGAATCCCAGGCCAGACTAAATTTTTGCTAATTAATTATTTTTGGATTTTTGGAAATTTCATACAGATCAAATGAATCTGTATGTTGATGCAACAAAACAGATAAATAAGCTAATAACAAAAATCAAATAAGCTAAAACAGTAAAAAAAACATAAGCAAACAAGCAGATTCAAAAATCAAATAAGAATAAGCAAAGATGAAATAATCGGATAAAAATGACAACAAAGCAAACAGATAAGCTGATAATAATAAACCTAAACCAAAACCGAAACTGATTATACGAAACATAAACTTAAGCAATTCCTACTTATAAGCAAACAAAACAAAATAAGCTATATAACCTAACAAAAGCTGATAAACAGTAATTAAGCCAAATAAGCAGAATCTAAAAAAAACTTACATCCAAACAGTAGCAGATAAAACAAACAGAATAACAACCAACTAAAACTTAAGCAAGCAATATTCAAAAACAAAATAAGCATTAAACCAAATAAACATAAGCAGATTCAATACTCTAAACAACTCAGACAAAACAGATACCCAAAACAGATAAACAGTAACTTATTAAAACTAAAACAAGAAAATTAAAAGGAGATTAGAACCTTGAGACGATTTCCGTTGGGTCGACGGATGGCGCTGAGCCACATTGTGAACCGAAGCAACAAGTCAAACACCACCGTTAATCAACCCGAATACTCGAACCATCCAAGAACATCAACAGTAACCAAATAAAAGGAACTTCGAAATATGAACAGTAACTTAACCGAATCAAATACTTTATAATCTTCCCAGTGGGGAAAGATATTTCACTTTCTATTATTTCTTTTTTTTTAAATTTATCAAACAATAAACAGTAATATAAAAAACAAAGCAGATTAAAATTGAATTTAAATGAGACGAAAATTAAAATGGAGACGAAATTAATAGAAAGAACTTTTCATTAATAATAATAAGAATTACATAAACTGAAAATTAAAATTACATTAATCTAAAACTAATTTGCAGAAAAATAAATAATAGAAAAAGTGCTCTGAAATTACACTAATGATGGAGTTTTTATAGGCAAAATCCCAAAAAACTTCTTCATGAAGCTTCGAGAGTGATCAATTAAATCTGAGCCGTTCTATTCATCTTTTCTTTCATCTTCACTTGATCAAAGGCTGAAAATCACCCAAGCATCACACGGATCGCCCTCGTGGCGGTTTTGTGTTAGTTGTGTTTGTTGGTGGCTGAGGTGGAATGATTCTATTGGAGGGATGGGTATTGGTGAGTTGTTTTGGCCAATCACAAGCCAAGGATAGGCCACGTCAGGATTTGGACCACCCATCATGGAGCTGCGAAAAACATGGGGTTTTTATTCCCAAGTGTGTGAATCACACACTTAAAACTAAAGCCCCAAATAATGGATGGTAATTTTTTTTACTTAGGTTAATTAGGGTTTTTTTGGATATGGGGTAAAAAAGCTGCGTGTGGGACAGAAGAAGGAGTTGGGTGGGTTTTTTTCTTGTTTTCATCGAATGGGAGGTGGGTAAATAAATGGGTGATTTATTTATTAAGTGTGTAAGTGGGATGGGGATACACGTTTGATATAAAACGTGTGTGATGAGTATTTAATTCGTGTGTTTGACAGCTAGGGTGTTTGACTGGGTTAAACGTGTGAGTTGACCAGGCACTCGTTTAATTTATTTAAGCCATTTGGGCTTTTGGCCCAATCTACCCTTTATTCATCCGTCCCTTGTAAATAATCAAATGGGCCATATTGGGCTTTATCCATTTAAGCACAAGATTAAATTTTCCAAATGGGCTTGTGGGCCCAATAAGCAAATGTGGGACCCACAAGGCCCATTGAACTCGAATAATATTAAATCCACTAAGAACGAGCTCGATTTCGGCTTTGTCGATCTTTTCTTCAAAGTCGTATTAAATTAGCCGGTTTTCGTGATCTTGGGCACACTTTTGGTTTTTGACTTTGTCTTCGTCTCTTTCTTGGATTTTTCTTCAACATTTGATCGTAAAATCCCGTGTTTTCTTTCCTTTTGATCTTTTGTACCTATTAAAAACACAAAAACACAAAAACACAAAACCACGCGTAATTCCGACATTTACGATACTAAACACATGATTAGGTCTTGTTTTTCCTTGATTTTAGTGGCAAAAGGATAAGTGTTTACACACTTATTAAATCCCCTACACTTGACCATTGCAATGACCCCATGCAATGCATTATTTCAAAGCATATATTTACATTTTTCTCATAATTAATCCATCTCGGCCTTTATTACTATTACTACTACTACTATGATGAAAAGATAAAAATTTTAAAGGAAACAAAAGTTATAACAATTTATTAACTTGGAATTATTTGATGGAATAAAATCGTAAAGGAATGAGACTCGTGGATGCTTAGCCTAATAAACCAATTAAGGTCCATATGGTTAAGGATACTAGCTAGAGTAAACTTGGATAAGTAAACTCGGGTTAAGTCAAAATATTCACGACGGGCCTAATATATCAAAGATATCTAAACTTGTTAAAACCATTTTATTCATTTATTTACTTTTACTTTATTCTTAAAATGGAAATTATTACGATACGATGACAAAAAGAAAATAAATATAAATACTACTAGGGCAAAATAGATCAAAATTTTGAAAAACGTTGAAATTTTTAAAATTTTTTCCGGTTAAATGGGGTCAAATTCATGGAAAAGCCCACTAAAATTTCGATAGAAATCCCCCTACACTTAATATAAACATTGTCCTCAATGTTTAAGCATGTGGGAGAATAAACTCCCCTACACTTAGGACATTGAGTACGTTGTTTAAAATCGAGCTAAGGAAAGGACAACTAAAGTGATTACATTTGTTCGTTTTATTTATATACAAGATTGAATCACAATAGCAAAAAATTATCGAAGGAACCGGGTACACGGGAAACACAGGAACACGGGTCGTGTCAAAAGCACCAAAAGTGGATCTTTAAGCACATGTCCCTGCACACAACATCACAACACAAACAACCTACTTGGCTCCCCCTACACTTATTGGTGAAAATGGGTGAAGGTGAAAAAGGTGGAAAAAGGGTAAAAATCTAACCTAGTTAAACGATGCTTGATTTATCACGAGTCTCTAGCTCGACTCGATTTCCCGAATGTCATCATTCAAATGGGAAAATCATGGGAAAATCGAGATTTCCAAGGGAGGAAAATCTTTATATAAGGCATACCCCATGAAAATCCACCAGGGTCAAACACATAATTTCCATCACAAAAGGAAATAAACCCCGAGGTGGTACGCAAGTCAAAGAAGAGTGGGGTATCCTTGGTCAAAAGTCTCTTATAAGGAAGGGTGCTATGGTATGGCAATGAAAGCACAAAAGTCTCTATTCCGGCATCAAACACCGGTTACTTAACGGGAAAATAGCAAGAGGTAGTGACATTTAAGCTCAAAATATCATCAAAATCCAAAGTGGGAAGGTCATCCTCTTCCAAACTTGATGTGAAAACATAAGTATTGTCGGAGTCATAGGAAAACTCTTCCTCATGAGGAAAATAGGTATTTAGAAAGATATCTAAATCCTCCTCAAATGGAATAACCTCTAAAGTCGTAATGATCTCTAAGAGTGGAGGATCCTCCTCAAAAGTCATGACTTCTAAAATTGGGGTATAAAAGTCAAAAGGAGTCTCCATAACGAAAGAATCACTCATAGGGATATGAGGAGCATTAAGATCATGGGGTGGGTCATCAAAGTTAATGAGATCACTTAAAGAAATGTCATCATCGTAGGTATCAAAGATTGGGGTATCAAAAATGGGTGGGTCAAAAGTGGGAGGGTCAAAAGATAAGTCGTCTAAACCGAAGATAGTGTGATCACTTGAAGAAGTGTCATCACTATAGGTGTCATAAATTGGAGTATCAAAAATTTGAGGCTCGAAGGGAAAGGATGGATTTATCACAAAATCATTTTGATTAGACTTTTCAATTCCAAAAGGATTAATAAAAATCTCTTCATTATCATAATTAAGAACATCAATCATATTGACCGACTCTTTTCCATTTGATTTTGTTGTGATTTTTCCCATTTTAAAAACTTGTTGTTCATCCCGAACCCTAAGAATTAACTCCCCTTCGGCCACATCAACTAAGGCTCTTCCGGATCGTAAGAATGGTCTACCAAGTATTAACGGAATACGAGGATCCATCTCATAGTCGACGACGACAAAGTCCACGGGAAAAGTGAATGTACCAACTCGAACAAAAACATCTTCGGCAATACCAACGGGTATGCGAGAGTTCGATTAGCTAACTCGAGAGTCATACGAGTCGGTACAAGGTCGGGTAATGACAATTGTTTCCAAACCGAAAGTGGCATAAGATTGATGCTAGCGCCGAGATCCGCTAAAGCCATACAATCATCGATTTGAGGAAACGAGCAAGGTAACACGAATCGTCCGGGATCTCCTATCTTTTCGGGAATCTCTTTGAGAAGGATCGCGGAACAATTCTCATTTAAACGGGTGTTAACGAGCTCAACCATTTTTTCTTTCTTATTAAGCAAATCTTTAAACATTTTCAAAATTTTTGGCATTTGAGCAAGTGCTTCAATAAGGCTTATGTTAACATTGACGTTGGAAATCATTTTCAAAAATTTAGAGACATGAACGTCATCTTCGGTGAGCACTTTAGCCTTGTATAACAGATGGATAAGGGATATTAGGTTTAGACTTGGAAGGTTGAGAAGGAGAAGGACTCGCTTCTTGAACAACCGTAGGGATAGGCTCTTTCGACAATGGAGCACTAGTACTAGGAGTGGTAGTGGGAGGAATCACCGAAGGGGGAGTAGGATTACTCATTATGACCTCCGGGCCTTGTCTCTCCTTATGAGCGAAGAGATGGAAGGTCCCACTAAAGTGGCTCCACTTCGAGTATTGATAGCACTCACATTAGCACGAGGGTTAATCTCGGTATTAGAAGGTAAGGCTCCTTGGGGTCTCAGGGCTTGAATCATTGTCAAAAATTTCTTATCGGTCGATTCTTGCATCTCTTTTATAATTCGCTCATGGTCGGTCAATTTTTGTAGAACTAAGTCCATTTGAGGATTATGCATGTTCATTTGATTAAACCCTTGATTAGGAAAACCTTGATTAGGAAAACCTTGGTTTTGATATTGAGGTTGAAAACCGTTGTTATTATGAAAACCTTGGTTATGATTTTGAAACCCTTGATTTTGACCATTAAAATTCCCTTGATTTGCATTCCCTTGAAAATTACCCATTTGAGGACCTTGGTTCCTATTTTGGTATTGGGTATTTTGGGCGGGTGGGGGTGGTCTTTGTGGTGCTACAAAACCCGGGGGAACCAAATAATTAGTACTCTTATAAGACAAATGGTTAACATCAACATTAGGTTTAAATGGAACCCTTTCATTAGCATTAAAAGAAAAAACTTGTTGTTGTTGATTGTAAACCTTGTCACAATTGAAATATGAATGTGGTCCACCACAAGTCTCACACGTTTCACTAGTTTCTTTCAAGGCATTCACTTGACCTTTGAGGGCTTGGGTTTGTAAAGCAATTGTTTCAACAAGCGAAGTGAGTTTATCGATTCTCTTGTCACTCTCACTAGAACTAACACTTGCTATAATGGCCCTAACACTTTTGGTTTGTACTTTAGCCTTGTTTTCAATTATGGCCCAAGCCTCGTTCATGGTTTTCACAAGAATATTGCCCCCCGCGGCACTATTAAGTGAGTCTTGGTCATTTAGAGTTAAACCATTGTAAAATGTATATATTTGATGCACTTTAGTGAAACCGTGTTGTGGACATTTTCTTAAAAGCTCTTTAAATCGATCCCAAGACTCACTAAACGTTTCCCCATATTGTTGTTCAAAGGTGATGATCTCATTCCTTAAAGAAGTGGTCCGTGATGGTGGGAAAAAGTAGTTAATGAACTTGGTCTCTAAATCAATCCATGTTTTAATACTTTGGGGTGGTTCCTTATCAAGCCAAATTCGGGCTTGTCCCTCGAGGGAAAAAGGAAATAGTTGTAAACGAATAGCCTCTTGTGGCACCCCATTGTATTTGACGATATTAGCCAATTGTATGAAACGTTTGATATGAGCGTGTGGATCATCATTAGTACGGCCTAAAAATGGTGTAGCGGAAACCATTTGAATATAACCCCTTTTAAGTTCAAAATGATTAGCTCCAATATCCGGCACCACAATCGCGTCATCGTTTCCTTCAACGTGAGATTGTATAATCTCAATCATTGGTCGATTATCCGTTGCCATCGTTATGTCGAAAGCTCGATTCTCAGGATCGGCTTGAATGACGGTCTTTTTGTTTTTGTTTTTCTTCTTCTTTTTGGAAGAATTGGAAGAATTTGGTACACCAATCGGTATGTATGTATGCGCGCGAGTGCGCATACAATTAAAACTTTGGAATGAGGTAGGTGACCTCGGTCGACTTTGAGACGAAAAGGATTTTCCCTCCCGAGGTGCAATATGAAAAAGCTACAAAAATATATACTTAATACTAATTGAGTTGGCAAACCAATAATCGGTCGTCCCTCTCAATATACGCACAAGCAAGCGGGGAAATGAGGTGGCATAAAGCACTTAAAAACCTTTTTCCTTAGACGGCCTTTTATAGCGCGTCGCCTTATACCCACCTTATAGTTTGTATATATCGAGTTCAAACGTCTTACTAGTATTTATCTATTTTGCCTTTTTATTTCGTTTAGGATTCGAATACAATAGTTAGGTGATGAAATCCCAACTAAGGCCTTATTTAAAAAGTAGGTAAATTTATTGTGCTACGTAATATAATATAAAAAATGAAAAATCTTTTTGATTTTTTTTAGAAAAATATATATTCACAAGAAAAATCGAAAGAAATCGAACTAAGAAAAATAACACTAATACGTAATATTTTTGGTGTAATACTTTTAGGAAAACGTATTACTTTTGGATTTTTTAATTTTTTTGGTGCAAATCTTAGGAAAGAATTTGCTTTTTGTGATTTTTTAATTTTTTTGTATTTTTAAGTTTTTGATTTTTTGTATTTTTGATTTTTGTTGCAAGAAAATTAACGTTCAAAGAGAACGGATCCCAAAATCCAAACGTCTTCACGAAAAATCGTGAATCGTACGAGCGAAGCGGCAGCGGTGCCATTTTAATACTGGGTTTTTTGCAAACTCTTTTTATCTCTAATTATCGTTCCTCGACTCGACTCGAATTGATATCCAATTTAACGTAAAACTTAATTTGTTTTTGGTAAATAATATTTTTGGTGTAATAAACTAAAAACTATTTAATAATAAAACTATTTAATCTAATTTAAAAATTAAACTAATAAAATCTATTTTAAAACAAATCTAATTTAAATTTAATAAACTAATTTGAAACTTAAATAAAGCTAAAAATTTTAATGTAAAAGAAATTTATTTAAAACTATTTTATTTAGAAAACTTTAAATGGAATTTAATTGAACAAAACTATATTAATTTAAAACTAATTTTAAAATTATAAAAAGTAAATAAAATTATAATATTTTTTATCTTTTTTATTTTTTTTATAAAAACTGAATTAATATAAAACTTATAATTAAATTTTAATAAAACTAAAAACTGTATTAAAATAATTAAGTAAACTGACAGAAAATTAAAACCCTATATTAATTACGTAAGGCGTAAACAAACACAAGCAAGGCACTAGAACAATTGGTTGTGGTGTTGGACTGGTATACGAGAGGTCCAGGGTACGAATCCCAGGCCAGACTAAATTTTTGCTAATTAATTATTTTTGGATTTTTGGAAATTTCATACAGATCAAATGAATCTGTATGTTGATGCAGCAAAACAGATAAATAAGCTAATAACAAAAATCAAATAAGCTAAAACAGTAAAAAAAACATAAGCAAACAAGCAGATTCAAAAATCAAATAAGAATAAGCAAAGATGAAATAATCGGATAAAAATGACAACAAAGCAAACATATAAGCTGATAATAATAAACCTAAACCGAAACCGAAACTGATTATACGAAAAATAAACTTAAGCAATTCCTAATTATAAGCAAACAAAACCAAATAAGCTATATAACCTAACAAAAGCTGATAAACAGTAATTAAGCCAAATAAGCAGAATCTAAAAAAAACTTACATCCAAACAGTAGCAGATAAAACAAACAGAATAACAACCAACTAAAACTTAAGCAAGCAATATTCAAAAACAAAATAAGCATTAAACCAAATAAACATAAGAAGATTCAATACTCTAAACAACTCAGACAAAACAGATACCCAAAACAGATAAACAGTAACTTATTAAAACTAAAACAAGAAAGTTAAAAGGAGATTAGATCCTTGAGACGATTTCCGTTGGGTCGAAGGATGGCGCTGAGCCACCTTGTGAACCGAAGCAACAAGTCAAACACCACCGTTAATCAACCCGAATACTCGAACCATCCAAGAACATCAACAGTAACCAAATAAAAGGAACTTCGAAATATGAACAGTAACTTAACCGAATCAAATACTTTATAATCTTCCCAGTGGGGAAAGATATTTCACTTTCTATTATTTCTTTTTTTTTTTTTAAATTTATCAAACAATAAACAGTAATATAAAAAACAAAGCAGATTAAAATTGAATTTAAATGAGATGAAAATTAAAATTACATTAATCTAAAACTAATTTGCAGAAAAATAAATAATAGAAAAAGTGCTCTGAAATTACACTAATGATGGGGTTTTTATGGGCAAAACCCCAAAAAATTTCTTCATGAAGCTTCGAGAGTGATCAATTAAATCTGAGCCGTTCTATTCATCTTCTCTTTCTTCTTCACTTGATCAAAGGCTGAAAATCACCCAAGCATCACACGGATCGCCCTCGTGGCGGTTTTGTGATAGTTATGTTTGTTGGTGGCTGAGGTGGAATGATTCTATTGGAGGGATGGGTATTGGTGAGTTGTTTTGGCCAATCACAAGCCAAGGATAGGCCACGTCAGGATTTGGACCACCCATCATGGAGCTGCGAAAAACATGGGGTTTTTATTCCCAAGTGTGTGAATCACACACTTAAAACTAAAGCCCCAAATAATGGATGGTAATTTTCTATTACTTAGGTTAATTAGGGTTTTTTTGGATATGGGGTAAAAAAGCTGCGTGTGGGAGAGAAGAAGGAGTTGGGTGGGTTTTTTTTTCTTGTTTTCATCGAATGGGAGGTGGGTAAATAAGTGGGTGATTTATTTATTAAGTGTGTAAGTGGGATGGGGATACACGTTGGATATAAAACGTGTGTGATGAGTATTTAATTCGTGTGTTTGACAGCTAGGGTGTTTGACTGGGTTAAACGTGTGAGTTGACCAGGCACTCGTTTCATTTGTTTAAGCCATTTGGGCCCAATCTACCCTTTATTCATCCGTCCCTTGTAAATAATCAAATGGGCCATATTGGGCTTCATCCATTTAAGCACAAGATTCAATTTTCCAAATGGGCTTGTGGGCCCAATAAGCAAATGTGGGACCCACAAGGCCCATTGAACTCAAATAATATTAAATCCACTAAGAACGAGCTCGATTTCGGCTTTGTCGATCTGTTCTTCAAAGTCGTATTGAATTAGCCGGTTTTCGTGATCTTGGGCACACTTTTGGTTTTTGACTTTGTCTTCGTCTCTTTCTTGGATTTTTCTTCAACATTTGACCGTAAAATCCCGTGTTTTCTTTCCTTTTGATCTTTTGTACCTATTAAACACAAAAACACGCGTAATTCCGACATTTACGATACTAAACACATGATTAGGTCTTGTTTTTCCTTGATTTTAATGGCAAAAGGATAAGTGTTTACACACTTATTAATTACTCTCATCAACTGAAGCTTTAGCATAAAAACATGACATATTATTATTCATCCTAATACCATTAAGATTCACATTATAAATGTCCTTATGCCTAGGTGTTCTATAGTCAATAAATTTCTCATCTGGTATTTTAAAATCCATGCTCAACACCAAGCATTCAGTATTAGTAAAAAGAACCTTATTTTTGTTATCACAAACTTGTGATACACTGAAAAGATTATAATCAAGTTCTTTTACCAGAAACACGTTTTCAAAACGCAAGTTTTTGGTGAGAAGAGTTCCTTTGCCTGTGATAGTTCCATATCCGCCTCCAAAGTAAACTTTATCACCATCCTTAATGGGAGTGAAGTTTGTCAGATAATCTTCCTTCCTAGTCATGTGCCTAGAGCATCCACTATCCCAATAGCCATAATCATTCACTTATTTTTGAATGCCCTGCACATAAAGAAAACAAATTAGTTTTCTTTGGGAACCCAAGCCTGAGAAGACTTGGATTCATCTGGTTGTTCCACAAGAACATACTTAGTTCTCATAACAACCCCTTGTTCATCCCTTTTTGGATGAAACACCCAGTTAACCCCAATTGGTTTTCTGATGACCTTAGAAATATAATTAAATCTGTTGCAGGTCATAGAAATCCCATTAGAATTAGGGTTTTGATCTTGCTTAGGTCTCCATGTCAAGCTAGAAGAAGCTTTAGACCTTTTTCCCTGTGGTTGCAACTATTTAGGTCTGGCAACGTTTCTGTCAGCGTTGGGTTTGGTCTTGTCAACACTGAAATTACCCTTATCAGCGTTGAACCTAGGGTTTGCTACAGGAACCCATTGCCTATTAGACCATGTATTGGTCTTCTGAAAAGGTCTTTGTCCATGAGTGTTAGACCCTTTAGTGAAGAATGGAGCTGGTCTAACAACTTGTGGACTTTGCTCCACAAAAGTTTTGGGTCTGACAGTGTTTGACCTTTTGTCAACGTTGACCTTGGAAGCGTTGACACACTTATAAGCTAAATGTGAAAAGCTACCACAAGTGTAACAAGCTTTTCTAGACACAACTCTAGGTCTAGAAGAAAAGAAACCTGTTCCATTATCACTAACTTGGCTTTTTGGTGACCTAGTATTCCTAAACATTTCTGCATACTTAATGCTAGGTTTTCTAACAGTGTTTGAGCCAAGGTCAATAGTCTTGCCAGTGATTGGGTTTGTTACTTTGATAGGGGTCGACTCATTTGGACTATCACAAAGCATGCCACCCTTGACAAACAAGGTAGGGTTGACTTTCTTCCATTCATTCAGATCAGTCAACTTTTGCCTATATTCCTCTACTGGGGTAACGACTCTTGGTGGAGGAATAAATTCCTCTTCTTGGAGTTCTGGTAAACCAGTCCAAGATAATCCTTTCTTTGGACACCATAGAAGTCCCCAGCTGCTGGTGGAACACCAGAATACTCTTTCATCCCAATCCCAGTCATGTCCCTAGAATCCCTCTGTTTACTAACACATTCTCCTAGGGTTTGTGAGGCCTTATCAAATCTCTGAATTTTAAGGTCTACATTATCCTTATTCTTGATAGCCTCATCTAATTTAGCCTGTAATTCAGCATTGACCCTTTCCATGATGTTTCTAATATCATTACTAGCATTTAAATCATGTTTTAAGATATTTATTTTATCTTTTAAGTCAAGCTCCATTTTCTTATACTCAGAAACTGTCTTTTCAGTTTGAGTGAGAGCAAGATGATAGTTAGACAACTTGCATCTGTCAGTATTCACATCTCCTAACAATCTTAAAGCCTCTTTGTTAAGTCTTTCAGTATTTAAACGACAACCCTTACTACAAAAAGCATCATCATATACCTCATTGTCTGATGAAGATGAGGAGTGTGCCATAAGAGCATATTGAACATGCTCTTCTTCTTCTATCTCAGCAACCAAAGCTTTATCCTCTTCCTCATCCTTAGCCAAATAGCTCCAGTCCCATCCAATACCATCAATTTCTTGCACTGCCACCATGGCCTTAGGATCCTGAGCCTTAACAATTTGGCTTGAGGGTTTTCTAGCATCAGATCTTCTTGGAGATCTGCATTCTCTCATAAAGTTCCCCATACGATGACAATTGTAGCACTCAACCTTGGATTTATCAAATCCAGCAGTGTCCTTTGCATTAAAGGTCATCTTCTTTTTGAATCTTCTATTCCACCTGTTTGCTCTTATACTAGCAAGAGCCATGTTCCACTTTATATCCATCTCCTCCAAATGCTCATCACTTATTTGCTCAAGGTCCTCATATGTAATCACTGAACCATTGGGTAATGAAGCAATGTATGCACACACAGTATCCAGATCCAAACCAGCATGCTTAACTCTTGGTGAGTCAATTTTGTACGTGTCAGCGTTTGAATGTGAGGCGTTGACATGATATGATCCAGCGTTGACACATGTTGATCCAGTAACTGGGTGCATGTATGAATCCTTCTGATCAAATTGGCCTTCACTATGTGAAAAGAAGGCCATGTTACTATTTGCAGACTTACTTCCATGATCCAAAAGAGTTTCATTATCCAATAGCCTCAGTTTGTTGTAAACATCATTAAAAGTAGAACTTTTGTGAGTGTTGTTGGCAATTATAGATCTTGCCTCAATCTTCCACGCATCACCAAGGCTTTTAAGAAAAGTGGCAATAATGTCAACATCACCAATTACTGTCCCCATGAAGGACAGCTTGCTTGTAATGTCAAGAAGTCTACTTCTCACACTACTTAGCTTCTCATTAGTTTGAGCCTTAAAAACAGCATACTCATGTAAGAGTTGCTTCCTTTTCTCTTCCACAGTATCAGCATTACCACCATATGCAACTTCAAGGGCTGCCCAAAGATCTTTTGCAGACTCATAACCTCTGTATTTGTGCTGATTTTCTTGTCCCAAAGAAAGTTTCAGAATGCTTAGGGTTTTCATATCAACCCTTTTCTTTGTTATGTCATCAGCAGACACAGCTCTACCATCTTTAGGTTTTTCTTTCTTATCTGCTTCAGAACATCCTTGAACAGCTGATCTTATAGCAATGGAATCTGCAATCTTTTGAGCTTTATTGAATGTGTTTCCATATTCAATAATCTCCCAGAGATTGTAGTCATGGATTTGCAGATATTGCTCAAAGTTGAACTTCCACAGCTCAAAATTGTTTGCATCTAGCATGGGAATCTTGATGTTGTGGTTTGAGGAGGAGGTTACTTCTGGAGTGGACATGATGTTTTTAGGGTTTTGTGAAAATTGGGGTTTTTTGTGTTCTTTTAGATCAAAGTTTCTCAACAAGCTCTGATACCACTTGTTGATCCAAACTTAGATCGATTTAGCTTCTGCAAACGAGATTAGATCAAGTTATACACGTAGAGAAACTTTGTTTATGTATAAAGTAATTTAAGTGTTATGCGGAATTAACACTTAAACAAGAACACACAAAGGATGTAAAACAAACTTTCACTTGATTGATTGATTCGAACTTGCTTACAATGAAAGTGTTTAACGTATGAAAACTTATTATGAAACATAACCTAAAGGTCTTCTTTTATAGACATAAGAAGCCTTGTACAAGAGTCTACGTATCAACTATTCTAGGTAAAGATAATTATAGAAAATACAATGTTGATCCTATCTTTACTAGAAACAAACTAGAAACATAATACGCGTAGACCATATCTTTCTATCAGTGCTTGTCTTCAACCTATCAACGCTTGACTTCTTCCTGTCAATGCTTGATCTGTCAGCGTTTGTTTTCTTCTTATCAACGCTTGTTTTCCTCTTGTCAGCGCTCAAGTGGACTGGCTACATTTTATTCCCAACACAATTTGCACCGTCAGCAATCTCATCATTACAACCTTCGGAACGTGACTTGGACGTTTTATTTGGGCCAATTTATGATGAATATATGTAGGGTCCTTCGTCATTTGGTGTTCCTCAAAATGCCCCGGCTGCACCTGCTACGGTAGTTCCAGAACCTCCAATTGCATCTACACCAACGACATCCGTTTTTGCACCATCTACGTCAACCTCAACCATATTAACTCCAGACATTTCAACCACCTCTCAGACTGCTGACGCGACTCAACAACATTTTCAGCAAATCCCTAATCATGTTCATTTTCAGAATGAAATCGTTGCTGAAAATGAGAACAATACGATGCTAAACGAACATGAGTTTGTTAACCCATTCGCGGCTTCCACAAGTACCACTCAGCCTTCAACACCATATGTGGATCCGTCAAGCTCGCATCAAGTTTCTTATACACTTCCACATGAACACAAATGGACTAAGGATCATCCTTTGGTTCAAGTGATTGGCAATCTCTCACAAACAGTCTCGACATGAAATCAGCTGCTTACCGATGGTGATATGTGCATCTATGCACTATCAGTCAGCATAATGGAACCAGCAAGTGTTAAAGAAGCAATGACCGACGCATCATGGATTGAGTCTATGCAAGAAGAGCTCAATCAATTTATCCGGCTTGATGTATGGGAGTTAGTACCACGCCTGGACAATATCGATCCCCTTACCCTGAAATGGTTATTTAAAAACAAGATGGATGAATAGCAAACGGTCATCAGGAACAAGACTAGGTTAGTTGTGAGAGGTTATAAACAGAAGGAGGTAATTTATTTTGCAGAATCCTTCGCCCCGGTTGCTCGAATGGAAGCTATTAGGATTTTCTTGGCATACGTTGCTCACAAATCGTTCATTGTGTTTCAAATGGACGTGAAGACGGCTTTCTTACATGGGCCGTTAAAAGAAGATGTGTTCGTATGTCAACCTGAAGGTTTCATCAACACCGAACATCCAAGCCATGTCTACAAGTTGAAAAAGGCAATTTATGGTTTGAAACAAGCACCAAGGGCATGGTACGATGAATTATCATCATTTCTTCTCCAAAATCACTTCAGCAAAGGAACCATTGATCCAACGTTGTTTATCAAGCACTACGGCAACGACATTTTGGTGGCTCAGGTCTATGTAGATGATATAATATTTGGCTCTACAAAACCAAAATATTTCATATTATTTGTCGACCTTATAAAAATCCGATTTGAAATGTCCATGATGGGGAAATGACGTTTTTTCTTAGTCTCCAAGTTCACCAATCCCCCCGTGGTATTTTCATAAATCAGTCCAAATAAGTGCTCGAGATTCTAACGAAATTTGGAATGGAAAACTGTGATCCTATTGGTACTCCAATGGAAACTAAACACAAGCTTGATTTGGATAAGAAAGGGACATTTGTAGATGCTACAAAATACCGAAGTATGATCGGGTCCCTTATGTACTAACCTCAAGCTGACCGGACATTGTGCATGCTACTTGTTTATGTGCTCGGTACCAGGCTAAGCCAACTGAGAAGCACCTCAAGGAGGTTAAAAGGATCTTTCGTTATCTCCGAGGAACCATTCACATGGGTCTCTGGTATACAAAGGATTATGGTTTTAATCTAACTGGTTTTTCAGATGCCGACCTGTTGGGAATAAAATATAGTCAGTCCACTTGAGCGCTGACAAGAGGAAAACAAGCGTTGATAGGAAGAAAACAAATGCTGACAGATCAAGCGTTGACAAGAAGAAGTCAAGCGTTGATAGGTTGAAGACAAGCACTGATGGAAAGATTTAGTCTACACGTATATTGTTTCTAGTTTGTTTCTAGTAATGATAAGTTCAACATTGTATTTTCTATAATTATCTTTACCTAGAATAGTTGATACGTAGACTCTTGTACAAGGCTTCTTATGTCTATAAAAGAAGGCCTTTAGGTTAAGTTTCATAATAAGTTTTCATACGTTAAACACTTTCATTGTAAGCAAGTTTGTTATTATCAATCAAGTGAAACTTTGTTTACATCTTTGTGTGTTCTTGTTTAAGTGTTAATTCTGCATAACACTTAGATTACTTTATACATAAACAAAGTTTCTCTACGTGTATAACTTGATCTAATCTCGTATACACAAAGCTAAATCGATCTAAGTTTGGGATCAACAAGTGGTATCAGAGCTTGTTGAGAAACTTTTTATCTTAAAGAACACAAAACCCCTAAAATCATCAAAACCCTAAATACATCATGTCCAATCCAGAAGTAAACCCCTCCTCCTCAAACCCTAGCATCAAGATTCCCATGCTTGATGCAAACAACTTTGAGCTATGGAAATTCAACTTTGAGCAATATCTGGGGATCTATGACTACACTCTCTGGGAGATTATTGAATATGGAAACACATTCAATAAAGCTAAAAAGATTGCTAATGCCATTGCTGCAAGAACTGCTGTTGCTGGATGTCCAGAAGCAGATAAGAAAGAAAAACCTGATGATGGTAGAGCTGTGTCTGCTGAAGACATAGCAAAGAAAAGGGTTGATATAAAAACCCTAAACATTCGGAAACTCTCTTTGGGACAAGAGAACCAGCATAAATACAGAGGTTATGAATCTGCAAAAGACCTTTGGGCAGCTCTTGAAGTTGCATATGGTGGCAATGATGATACTAAGGAAGAGAAGAAGAAGAAACTCATGCATGAGTATGCTGTTTTCAAGGCTCAACCTAATGAGTAGCTTAGCAGTGTGAGAAAGAAGACTGCTTGACATAACAAGAAAGTTGTCCTTCATGGGGACACAAATTGGTGATGTTGACATTATTGCCACTTTTCTTAAAAGACTTGGTGATGCGTGGAAGATTGAGGCAAGATCTATACTTGCCAACAACACTCACAAAAGTTCTACTTTTGATGATATCTACAACAAACTGAGGCTGTTGGAGAATGAAACTCTCTTGGAGCATGGAAGTAAGTCTACTAATAGCAACATGGCCTTCTTGTCACATAGTGAAGGCCAATTTGATCAGAAGGACTCTTACATGCACCCAGTTATCGGATCAACATGTGTCAACGCTGGAACATATCCTGTCAACGCCTCACATTCAGACGCTGACACATACAAAAGTGACTCACCAAGAGTTAAACCTGCTGGTTTGGATCTGGATACTGTGTGTGCTTACATTGCTTCTTTGCCCAATGGTTCAGTGATTATGAGGACATTGAGCAAATAAGTGATGAGCACTTGGAAGAGATGGATATAAAGTGGAACATGGCTCTTGCAAGTATAAGAGCAAACAGGTGGAATAGGAGGTTTAAGAAGAAGATGACCTTTAATGGAAAGGACACTGCTGGATTTGATAAATCCAAGGTTGAGTGCTACAATTTTCATCGAATGGGGCACTTCATTAGGGAATGCAGATCTCCATGAAGATCTGATGCTGGCAAACCCTCAAGCCAAATTGTTGAGGCTCAGGATCCTAAGGCAATGGTAGCAGTTCAAGAAATTGATGGTATTGGATGGGACTGGAGCTATTTGGCTAAGGATGGGGAAGAGGATAAAGCTTTGGTTGCTGAGATAGAAGAAGAAGAGCATGTTCAATATGCTCTCATGGCACACTCCTCCTCTTCATCAGATAATGAGGTATATGATGATGCTTTTTGTAGTAAGGGTTGTAGGGTAAATACTGAAAAACTTAACAAATAAGTTACAAGATTGTTAAGTGATGTGAGTACTGAGAGATGCAAATTGTCTAACTATCAAATTGCTCTCACTCAAACTGAAAAGATAGTTTCTGAGTATAAGAAAATAGAATTTGACTTAAAAGATAAAATAAATATCTTAAAACATGAGTTAAATGCTAGAAATGATATTAGAAACATCATGGAAAGGGTGAATGGTGAACTACAGGCTAAGTTAGATGAGGCTATCAAGAATAAGGATAATGTTGACCTTAAAATTCAGAGATTTGATAAGGCCTCACAAACCCTAGGAGAATGTGTTAATAAACAGAGGGATCCTAAGGACATGACTGGGATTGGGATGAAAGACTATACTGTGGTTCCACCACCAGCTGGGGACTTCTATGGTATCCAAAGAAAGGACCTATCTTGGACTGGTTTACCAGAACTCCAAGAGGAGGAATTTATTCCTCCACCAAGAGTCATTACCCCAGTTGAAGAGTATAGACAAATGTTAACTGACTTGAATGAATGGAAGAAAGCCAACCCTACCTTGTTTGTTAAGGGTGGCTTGTTGTGTGAAAGTCCAAATGAGTCTACCCATATTAAGGTAACAAACCCAATAACTGGCAAGACAGTTGACCTTGGCTCAAACACTGTTAGAAAACCTAGCATTAAGTATGTAGCAATGTATAGAAATACTAGGTCACCAAAAAGCCAAGTAAGTGATAATGGAACAGGTTTCTTCTCTTCTATACCTAGAGTTGTGTCTAAAAAGGCCTGTTACACTTGTGGTAGCTTTTCACATTTAGCATGTAAGTGTGTCAACGCTTCCAAGGTCAACGCTGTTAAAAAGTAAAACGTTGTCAGACCCAAAACCTTTGTGGAGCAAAGTCCACAAGTTGTTAGACCAGCCCCATTCTTCACTAGAGGGTCTAACACTCATGGAAAAAGACCATTTCAAAAGACCAATACATGGTCTAATAGGAAATGGGTTTCTGTAGCAAACCCTAGGTTCAACGCTGACAAGGGTAATTTCAGCGTTGACAAGACCAAATCCAACGCTGACAGAAACGTGACCAGACCTAAATATTTGCAACCACAGGGTAAGGGGTCTATAGCTTCTTCTAGCTTGACATGGAGACCTAAGCAAGATCAAAACCCTAATCCTAATGGGCTTTCTATGACCTGCAACAGATTTAATTATATTTCAAAGGTCATTACAAAACCAATTGGGGTTAACAGGGTATTTCATCCAAAAAGGGATGAACAAGGGGTTGTTATGAGAACTAAGTCTGTTCTTGTTGAACAACCTGATGAATCCAAGTCTGCTAAGGCTTGGGTTCCCAAAGAAAACTAACTTGTTTTCTTTATGTGCAGGGCATTCAAAAACCGGTCAATGATTATGGATATTGGGACAGTGGATGCTCTAGGCACATGACTGGGAAGGAAGATTATCTGACAAACTTCACTCCCATTAAGGATGGTGATAAGGTTTACTTTGGAGGCGGATATGGAACTATCACAGGCAAAGGAACTCTTCTCACCAAGAACTTACGTTTTGAAAATGTGTTTCTGGTACACAGGTTAATGAAGAGGTTGGATCACAAGCAGACAAGTCATCTCCCATACATGAGTATGTCACTATCCCCATATGGACAGATGCTTTTGCTGCTGCTGCTGATGCTGAAAAGGGATAGAAGGGAGCTGTACTACATGCTACTCAGATGTCATGGAACAGGATGGACCTACAAGAAATTGTTAGGATTATCCTTTGAAGAATTAGATTTCAAAGCTTATCCCATTTGGGCAAGAGTGCAGGAAGAAAACACTCTAAGACTTCTTTCTGGTGAAAGGAAAGAAGAACTTGCAGAAGAGATGGAGCTTAAGAAGGCAATGATTGTTCCCAGACCTTTGAAGAAGGGAGTTTCTCTTGATTTTCCTAAAGATATGGATAGATTAGTGCCTAGTGAAGCTGTTATAAGAAGGAGCATCAAGCTCTCACCATTGGAAGCTTCAGATATGGTACAAGTGTTACCCCTTGATTCCAGAAACCCTATTATAAGCTATGAAGAAGATGAATGTGGGTTTTGGAAGATTGTAGGTATGGGAAAGAGGTTCACACTTTTACTACACTTATATCTCTCTTTGCAAGTTTTGATAGAGAAGACTTGGTAGACCTTTGGAGGTTGTTGGAGGCCAAGTATGAGACTGAAGCTCCTACTTCAGTCAATGGAATAAAACTGTGGTCAACATTCAAGAGAATGTGTGGACCAAGGGATGAAGATCCCGCTGTTTGGAAGGATCTTGAAGATGATCTCAGTGGTCTTCAGTGGCGTTTGTATTCAGCTGCTGGTGTATATTATTTGAGCTCTACAAAGTTTGCTGAGTATCTACTTGTAGATGGTCAGTATTCCATGTCCAATGAAGTCTTGAAGAAGATGAAGACAACACAGCTGGAGATTGATTATTTAAGTGACGTGGCCAAAGATTTGATCAGAGATATTTATTACCAATATGATCAAGTTTGTAAGATTCCTTCTAGTTCTTAATGTTTATTCAGAAACTTGATTACTAGAATAGATATCAAGTTTAGGGGAGGATTGTTGGGAATAAAATATAGCCAGTCCACTTGAGCGCTGACAAGAGGAAAACAAGCGTTGATAGGAAGAAAACAAACGCTGACAGATCAAGCATTGATAAGAAGAAGTCAAGCGTTGATAGGTTGAAGACAAGCACTGATGGAAAGATTTAGTCTACACGTATAATGTTTCTAGTTTGTTTCTAGTAAAGATAAGTTCAACGTTGTATTTTCTATAATTATCTTTACCTAGAATAGTTGATACGTAGACTCTTGCACAAGGCTTCTTATGTCTATAAAAGAAGACCTTTAGGTTAAGTTTCATAATAAGTTTTCATACGTTAAACACTTTCATTGTAAGCAAGTTTGTTATTATCAATCAAGTGAAAGTTTGTTTACATCTTTGTGTGTTCTTGTTTAAGTGTTAATTCTGCATAACACTTAGATTAATTTATACATAAACAAAGTTTCTCTACGTGTATAACTTGATCTAATCTCGTATACACAAAGCTAAATCGATCTAAGTTTGGGATCAACACGACCATGCAGGGCGTCATGATACATTCAAAAGTACTTCTGGTGGAGCACAATTCTTAGGCGAGAAGCTAGTGATCTGGTCCTCAAGAAAACAAGATTGCACGGTGTTGTCTACCGCGGAAGCAGAATATGTGTCTCTATCTATGTGTAGTGCTCAAGTCCTGTGGATGAGAACACAACTATCGGATTATGGCTTTCACTTTAACAAAGTTCCTATTTATTGTGATTCACAATCAGCCATAGCCATATCCTACAACCTGGTCCAACACTCCAAGACCAAGCACATTGTTGTCCGATTCCATTTCATAAAGGAGCATGTCGAAAGAGGAACGATCGAACTGTATTTTGTCAAGACGGACTACCAACTAGCCGACATCTTCACCAAAGCTCTTTCTCAAGACATATTTGAATTCTTGGTTCGTCGACTTGGTATGTGTAGTTTCACTCCAGATGAACTTGAACGTCTTGCACATTCGCATTAATCTTGTATATATCTATCAGAAAATCAAAATACAAAAATATAAAACCTATAAAAACAAAAAAAGAGAAAATCTTTCAAGAATACAAAAATATTCTTCTCCGACATGTCTCTCAGCATCGATAATATGGACGCACTTAGAAATGTCGTTCAATAACGACACGGGTACGTACATAAAGTTCGAATGAGAGTTCAAATGTTTTCAAAACATGTCTTTTCTACTTTCTTCTCATAATGGCTTATAGTCACATGTCAGACTATAACCCGGTCCCCAAAGAAAGGAAAGTCTATGACTCATCCTCAACAACGGGAAATTAATTTTTCTCGGTGGATTATATTAAAACATGCAAAGTTTTAAGCTCATTAACTCAAGGAAAATGTTCATTTATGTACATTATTTCTCAACAACGGGAAATTTAATTTTCCCAGTTTTGAGCATAATTTTTCAAGGTATTTCAAAACTCAGTGCTTATATACTCCCTTATTTTAATTAGAATTTCTTTTCGAGGGGGAGTATAAAGATTTCATGAAATTTGTTCCAAAATTTCATGCAACATTATTCTCTCCATGTTTCATCACTAGTTTCACAAAAATTTCAGTCACATGCAATTTTTGAGGGGGAGAATAGTGAGAAAATGTGTTCAAAATATCTCATCTTAGATAAGATCTTTGATTAAGTGCTTTCTCTTCCTAATATGTGCAAAAAACTTCCCTTGTATGATGCACATATGTGGGGGGCGTTTTGGTGATATAGAAAACTTTCAAGGTGTAAACATTGATTTCATCAACACCTTGATTATCTTTTCAATAGGTTTTTCTAGTTACGATATCTATACCCTTCAACACATTAATTCACGACAGTATTGGTGTCAAAAGGTGGTTAGGTATTCGTCCTATGATCCAACCAGAACCGGAGGGATCTTCCCAGGGACAATCCATTAGAATTTAGAAGTCCTTAGGAAAGATGGAATAGTTGAGTGTACGGGAAAAATACCGACTAATGACTTAAGCTAGCACTGGAACAACCACAACAAAGTGCTAGTTATGACGTCTTGGTAAGCATTGAAGGGGTTGAAGAATGAAAAAGAAATGTAAGGATAAAGGGTGTAAAGAAAGAAGCCCTCCATACAACTTAGGCAGAAACCGAGTCAACACATCTACTATCAGAATCACTTAGATGATTTCTGGTATTGAAGACAAAGCATCATGGACCCAGTGATGCAATGCACAACCCTTCCCAGCCTACTCAAACTTCTCTCAAAAGAAGTTTGTTTTATTGTCACAGAGTTCAACTCATTTCTATCTACTTTCTCACTCCGAGATAGTAGATATTGAAAAGGCGACAATCTGCTCCAGCCTCCGATCACCAAATAAACGTGCACTTATAGAGTCTAAAGCCAACGAGATTCATCAAAAATCTCATTAGGACACTTATTCCATATATTAATTGTTGTTCATCTTTAGAACACAAGCGATAATTTATAGAGTCCTATGCTCTATCCTTGTGATATTTCCAAAACATTCAGAGTGATACTCTTTATATTCACAGTGACGAATGGAAATCCTTCCAGTGTTAACATCAAACAGCACTGCGATAGGTCATATGTAAGATTCACTTGAATTAAACATATGTTAACTGGAAAGCAACAGTAGTTTGATTCTTTCTTAATTCAAACTCGTTCCAGGTCTCGACGCAATATCTTTATGATCTTGCCAGAACATTTAGAGTAATACTTGTTAGTATCTACTATGACGAATGGAAATCCTTCCAGTGTCATCATCAAACAGCACTGCGGTAGGTAACTTGTGAGATTCTATACGAATCAAACTTGTGTCAACTGGAAAGCAACAATGGTTTGGTTCTTAATTGATTCAAACTTGTTCTAGGAAATGAATTGACGACTTAATCAGCAGAATGGAACTGCATGATTCACTCCTTACTATGAGTTATCTCTCGATATATTCAAGTATTGAGAACGGCTACCACTGCCTGAAACCCTGTCAAGGAAGTTCTTTGAACTTACCTAATCACAGGTATAATATTCGTATTGTATAACGGGAAACCAGAGGAATGCAGATGGTGGCGTAATCTCAAGAGTCGTGATTCAAAACCACATACTTAAGTAAATGAAGAAATATCAAGAACATCTAAAGACAAAGATTTTTGCTTCTCTAATAATCAAGGGAGATTGTTAACAAGCTTTCAAGACAACACAAAATATGAGTATGTGGGGAAAGACACAAGAACACAAGTTGGAAAAGTTTCAAGATCAAGTCAAGGCAAAGATCAAAGATCCAAAATCACAAGTCATGAAAGGAACTATGAAAGAACTCTCAACACAACGAGCTTCAAAGTCAACAACACCAAAGAAGTGAAGTCACATATTACATGACCACCCCTTAGGGGGAGATTGTTAGAAGTATTTAAAGTGATGGTCATATAATATACCGTTGCGAAGCTCGTGAAAAATGCTACATAATGGTGTTGAGAGTTCTAGTATAATGTTATGTATGTCCCTCGAATTAGTCCCGAACACACAAATGAGGAAGGCCTTCTATACCTTACTCTTGTAGTATAAAAGGCACTAAGCACCTCATTTATGTGTGTGTGTGTTTTCCATTTCATAGATTGTAGAGAGAGAAACCACATGTTTTTCTCTCACTAGGAATCACAACCCTTTTTGTTTTTCTCTTTTTCTTCATCTTAATCTAATCTTTCTTTTTGGTTTAATCCATCATGTTATTCGTATTTGGTTAAGTCGTGTGTATAAGTCTTTCACTTAGGCTACAAGTTTGGCATATAAACGTGTAAAAAGGATAGGTATATGACTAATGAAGGCTAGTGAAGCTCTACACAAGTTCTTAGAGTCTAGCCTCATTCAAATCTTGTCTTGTGGCCAAAAATGTCTCATGGCTAGATATGGATGAGAATGGTGATGTGTAGCACCCTAGTAGGTGATGCACATACTTGTCACCACTTCTAAAATATATTAGAGCATGTAAATATCTGGTTTTCAAACTTGGAATGGAGGGAAATGGTTTAAAAATGAGTTTTGGAGTGAAAATACAAAACCGGGTTTAAAAACAAGGGCTTGTAATTAATGGTTTGTCTTTTTGGTGATTAAGGACTTAGGAAAGTGATTATTGAATGATTAAGGATTAATTAGGGTTTAGACATTATATTTAAGAGATTTGGGTCCTTGGTTTAAATTTTAACAAAGTTTTGTTGTGAAAATGGGAAGTATACTTATGTAGATTAGGGCTTTCTAATGATCTATGGTTTAATCTTAGTAAATGTGATTATCCTCCTCTTAGCTACTGATGTAAACTTAATTTAGGTCCTATACATTGTATCTTAAGTGTCCAAAGAGTTCTCACACTTGGTTTAATGGTTTAGTTTAGGTAAACATGTCTAAAGGGTGAAAATTCCTATTTTGACCTAATTTACAAGTCATGCATTGCAATATTGTACCTTGTGCATTATGGTACTTGTACATTGTCTTATTATAATCTTATAATCTTAATGAAGTCATATTAGTATTTGTAGACTTGTCCTAAAAGACTAGGTCATGCTTTCATGTAGATTTCTTAATATAAGGGTTTCTATATCATTAAGCCTAATGACTTTCTATTTTGGGTAATTAGGGTTTATATCTTAATGTAAGCTTATTCTAAGTCTTATATAGTATGTTTATGACTTCTATGGATTCTACGTTCTTATTTTAAGGGTTTATATAGATTGATCATATTCTAGGGTTATTTATGGAAGCTTAAGATCCTATGCTTTAAAAACTTGTAGTTTATGCTTTAATAATTCGTAACTTAGTTTAAAGTAAATGTATTACCTTAATATGATACTTGGTTGAGTTTTATAATTTGTTGCAAAAGATTAGACTTTACTTCGTTATAGAATAGGTTTTATATGCTAATCTTGGTTTTAGGTTATTTTCTTGTAATTAGCTTAAGATTAGTGAATATTAGTACTTTGTGATTGCTTAACTTTTCTTTGTATAGTAGATTAGAATTAGTATATTGTGTTCATTATAGATTCATAGTTCTTGTATAATTACATTGCTTAAAATATTGTTTATAAAGGTTTTTAGGTGATGCTCTAGACTATTATGTACATTTATTCGTACTTTAGCTTTGTATAGCTTATTCTAACTTATTCTTTATATATCTTTATAATTTCCATATGATTGTATAATCTTTGTTCTTATTCCTTGTTTACTTGTTAATATGTAGTATGAATTTATATTTTTGTCATCTTTGAGTTCATTATAGGGATTCTAGGGTTCTAAGGGAATTTAGGGTATCATTATATTTCTTGAAATGTTCATATTTAAGTATACTTGTTACATTACTCATAAAATTATACTTGTTATGTTTACAACACATAGGAATATATTGATATGGTAGTTCAAGTTGGGAAAAGTAGTTCAGTTTACCAAGTAATGCATAAAAAATAAAAATATCTAATGGATTTTCCATTTCCATTATATAAAATACTTGTGAAATTTTATGGGTGGTCATATCCTCTTCCCCTTAAAAAAATCTCGTCATGAGATTACAACAATAAAGTAGTGTACTAAGGGCAGATATAGATCTTGCATTCTTAAATTCCGTCTAATATTTCATTCATACACTAATGAATACGACTTGTACGTTGTCATTTATCTTACAACCAATTTCTTCTACTAGAGTTATTATAAATGAACATTTATAAAGTGTTAATTTTATATTTTAATTATTAAAATCGTAATGTAATCTATAAATATTATTAAGATAAATATAAAGTATACTGATAAATCAGATAAATACAAAAGGAAATCAATAAGTCATTAAAATCTTGAATTGATTATTGCCTTTTTCAAAAATCAACGAGGTTTATAAGGAAAAGATCCCTTTAAAGTTAATAATAAAAAGATAATTTTAATAAAGTTTCTCTCAAAATTTACCATTTAAATTTCATAGATAGTTATTAGTTATTACTTACTATATTATAAAGTTTTTATTCTAATAGCATCTTTATAGGATAAGTGTAATTCCAGGTAATATAATGCATACGTGGAGTATGAATTTCCAATATTTGGATAATTCTCTCACTTTAACCATAGATACATATATAAAGGATAGTATTCTTAATGTATTTAAAACTATAGATATTGGTACTCTATGTCAACATATTATTTTAGGTATAATCTTGTTAGAGTCTCAATATCGTTAGTAAAGTACAATTGACAATAATCCGGATGGCATTTTGTCTTAAGAAATACTGAGAAATCTTAGTACTTGTTCTTACCTTTCTTTATAAGGGAAATCAAGGTTTTGAACATTCATAAGTTTAGATTTAACAGTCTTGTTAAAATATAAAGATCAAATACATAATATATTACAAATGAGTTGTACTACCAGATAACAAAATAACACTTACATGAAATGTAATTGAAACACATATATTTTTATTGATAAAACTCACATATATTTATTTATTTACAATATACGGAAAAAGAAAATTTACAAATTAGCCTTGCTCCAACAGTATCGTGTTTGATGACCTTTCTTGAAGCAATTTTGACATTTAGCTAGGCAAGATCTTTTGTGATGTAGTAGACACTTTACACAAAGAGGAAGCTTTCTAGCATAATTTTGTATCCTAGTGTTTTGAGAATTCTAAAGGAATTGGGATTTGTGTAATATAAGGAAGGAAAATAGGGATCATAGGAGAAATTTAAGGGAATAGGTTTCGTTTCAGCAGATTCTTCTTCTTCTTCTTCTTCTACACTAAGTTTACGTTTAAGGGTGTTTGATTCTTGCACAGGATTGTGCTTGATTACGTGATCCATTAATTTCTGAGAAATATTGATGGCTTCTTCTAAACTTTGGGGTTTAGAGATATTAATCATTTTATTGAATCCTTGGGGAAATCCTTTAATAAAAGCTTTCATAATTCTTTGGGAATTAGTGATAGGATATAATTCTGCTAACTCTTGAAATTTTCTCAAATAGGCATTGAGATCATTTCCTTGTGTCACTAGATAGCAAAATTCCTTTTTCACTTTTTTGATTTCTATGGAGGGATAATATTGGGTCATTAAAAGGCACTTAAAATCTAACCATTTCATCTTCTGAGCTTCTTCTGTTCCAACGAGTTGCGAATAGTAATTCCACTATTATAATGCTTCAGTAGTTAAACTACTAACAACAATCTTCACTTTACGATCTTCAGCACAACTACTTTGGGAGAAAATTGTCTCAGTTCTTTCAATCCAATGAGTTATACTAATAACATCTTCGGTTCCTTGAAATTTATATAACTGACTGGTTATAAAAAAATTTGTCGCCGTAGTATTCTTCACTATCTTAAAAGTCGGTATTTTCATAGCTGCAGTAATTCCATCATTAATTATTTGTTGAAGTCCTTCGGGAGTTAAGGTAGAAGATATCGATGTCCTTAAATGTGTCATTCTGAATTTAGAAGACAATTTTTTTTGAAGTTTAGATATACTTGTCCTTAAGCATTTGCCATATGTGTATACATACAACCCTTTACGAGCATATTTATTTTTCCAAAAATTTAAAGATACTTCTTACAAGATTAGAGAATAGGATTATAGGGTTACGTAACTATTAACTTGTCTTAAGATTCCTAAGTTTATTTATCCTTTATTTAGATTGATACTTTCTTTTAACCAAATAGACTTGAGAAGACCTTTTTAGTTTAAGATAATATTTTTCTTTTGCTATAATTCTTTTAAAGACTTATACTTTGTAAAGTATTTCTCTTTTATAGAATGGTATGCAAATAAAGGAAGGAAAAAGAAACTTTTATTTATTAACAATTCACTTTGCTGATAAGCAAGCTTCATTGTTACATAAAAGTAAAAACCAAAAGCTAAAATATTTACAAGACTTTTAGGGAAGCTGAAATATTTTTGAGCTGGTTTACTCCAATTTCTTGAGATCTTTGATTATGGCTAAGAGTCCTTTGATATTGTCTTGATGTCGTACTTGAATATCTTCAATAAGCTTCTCCATTGTTTCCATTCTTACTCGGGCTAAGGTAATTTCCTCATCATGAAACTCTGCTTATCTCGTAACTCATAATTCTCATTACTTACTTTTATCAAATCCTTTTCCCTAGTTTCCATTTACTCTTGCATTACCGTCTTTCCATACTTAAATCCTTCAATTCATATTCCAGGTCTTCAATACGTTTAGGAGGTACTTCGCTAAAATAGTTGATCATATTTTCCATTTGGTTCTACAAATGTGTCTTGGATATTTGGGATATTATTGGATGCTTGGGATGAAGAAGTTTGATACTACAGAATAGGTATATTATTTGGTTGAGGATTATTTTCGGGAGATAAAGGGTTAGGGTAATTATTTGTTAGAAAGGGCTAGTACTAAAGGTTTAGGTAAATCCAGAAAGGAATCTGATATGATGATGGGATGAAAATAGGAAGACATATTTCTGAAGACGTCGATAAAATAAATTATTTATATTAGTATTTAGTATATTACTTACACATACTATCACATAATATTATTATTTAAAGACACTCATAACTTAAAATTATTACTTACAGTTTTTGTAGCAACATGGTTTTGATGCGGAGATTTTTACTTGGAATTTATTTAAGAAAATCAGTTATAGTTAAGATTTTAATTTCTTGTTCTCTATAACTATAGCTCTCATGCCACTCTATAAAACCCCCATTTTACATTGACACAACGGAATAATATTTTTGGGGTATTACTTCATGATATGAAAGCACAGTAATAGAAAAACAACTCAAAAGAGTGTTTAAATAATCTTTATTAAATTTTTATAATTTATCATTCAAAATGATAGATTTTTAATAAAACAACTTGTACATACTTTGTACAATCACAGGTTCCTGAGATCTAGAAAATAGGTTTGAATGACAAAATTTCCAAGTCTATATCTCTCCACGTCATCATTATGATGCTCCATAGTATCAATTATCAAAACCTGAAACATATGCTTAAAGTCAACACAAAGGTTGAGTGATTTCATAGGTTTAAAAATAATTTAAATACAAGATCCTTTTTCCTGAGCTACATTATTATTCGCCCGTAAAATTAATTAATCAATGTACTAAGCTTATGATACCGCGACTAGACATATCAGAAACCCACAATTGCCCTTATGAGGAAGTCTGCCAAACTATCCTTATTAGCAAAATAAAGTATGCGTGTTTGACCACTGAGGTGCTAGCAAGTGCGACTTGCCCAGACAGGGGATGTCAGTCCCCAAATAGTACTATTTACAATATTAGCGCTCATTTTCAGGAAAATGATTAACGGTTCATAATTAAAAAGGGACTTTCAAGGCAGCAGTAAACACAGTGTCAATAAATATTTCTAAGAAGCATACCAAAAACACTTGTATTCTAGTTTTAGCATATACCCCCTCACGGGTTTTTAAATCATTTATTAATTAGAGATAGTGAGGCTATGAACTCACCTTAGGTCCAGTAAATCTTGTCAGGCTTATATCACACAAAATAACTTGAGCAAACAAACAAAGAACTTGATCTTACGCCCACCTGTTTTAACATATTTCGTATAGTATTAAGTTTTTGATTTTGGAGTTCAACATTCTTGTTATATTATTTATGTATTCTTGTAATTATGATAATATTGCATCATTGTTCAGGCCATTATACTCAGAAGCCATTCTATAAACGTTTGAGGAGCGAGGGCACTTTAAATCGTAAACCCAACCACTCAGTCAGAACGTAATATCGAGATGGAACATCTTTGTACAAAGTTACATACTAACATGATACATAGTACTATATTTTTATAAATTTCTTCAAAAGTTGGTATATATTTATATGTTTTATCTTTTAGTTTCATAATTGGCAAAAATAGTCCATAAATTTTTATAATACTTTAGAAAGTATGTTTTATCATATAGTTTTCATTCACACTTTTATAAATTACTAAAATGATACTTTAAGTTTATAATTTAAGAATAACTACCTTTTTAACACTTAATTTCATAAATTTAGCATATTTACACTTTTAACCCCTTAAGTGTATAGTTTTATTATTTACAATTTCAACCCTTAATATTTAACCTTACGACCTCAAATTCTCCAACATTTATTATTATAGCTTTAACTTTCATAAAATAACACTTTTGGCCCAAAATGTTAAATAGTTTCAAAAATGATAGTTTTAGTCCCTATACTTGTAAAAATCACATAACAACCTCAAAATGGACCAAATGATCTATAATTTTAAAACAAAGTTTCAAAACACATTCATAATTATAATAAAAACATTTCTTCAGAATTATAGCTTTTGAAATGGGGTTTTGCTTATTATTTCATGTAAATTACAAAACTAGGATTTTAAGACATATTTAACTTATAACTTTCATTTAAATTGATGAAACGACTTAATTTATTTTAGATTATCTTTCTAACATAATTTTTGCAATATAAAATGTCTAAGAGTTCATTATAACAAGATCAAAGTATTGCTAACATAGAAATTACCCAGGTAGCTTCAAAATGGCTCCTCATGACTTCTTATGAACATTACTTGCTATCAAAGCTTCAAAAGTTTCAATAGCTTCCTTCTATACCTGGTTTTTGGTCTTGGGGTATTTCCTAGGATGTATATAGAGGTGAATATAAAGAATGGGTATGAGATACTAAGAAAACATGGTGCAAGTCTTCAAGGATACTATACGGCTCTTTTATAGTACTAGCAACACTTAGGATCCAAGTTTTGCATCTAAAAGAGTAAGAAGGAAAGATAGATGACTAATGAAGGCTAGTGAATCTCTACACAAGTTCTTAGAGTCTAGCTTCATTCCAATCTTGTCTTGTGGCTAAAAATGTCTCAAGGCTAGATATGGATGAGAATGGTGATGTGTATCACCCTAGTAGGTGATGCACCTACTTTTCAACACTTCTAAAATATCTTATAACATTTAAATATCTTGTTTTCAAACTTGGAATGGAGGGAAATGGTTTAAAAATGAGTTTTGGAGGGAAAATACAAAACTGGGTTTAAAAAATAGGGCTTGTAACTTATGGTTTGTGTTTTTGGTGATTAAGGAAAGTGATTAGTGAATGATTAAGGATTAATTAGGGTTTAGAAATTATATTTAAGAGATTTGGGTCTTTGGTTTAAAGTTTAACAAAGGTTTGATGTGAAAATGGGAAGTATACTTTTGTAGATTAGGGTTTTCTAATGATCTAGGGTTTAATCTTAGTAAATGTGATTATCCTCCTCTTAGCTAGTGATTTAAACTTAATTTAGGTCCTATAAATTGTATCTTAAGTTTCCAAAGAGTTCTCATAATTGGTTTAAGGGTTTAGTTTAGGTAAACATGTCTAAAGGGTGAAAATTCCTATTTCGACATAATTTACAAGTCATGCATTGAAATCTTGTACCTTGTGCATTAGGGTAATTGTACATTGTCTTATTATAATCTTATAATCTTAATTAAGTCCTATGAGTATTTTTAGACTTGTCCTAAAAGACTAGGTTATGATTCCATGTAGAGTTCCGAATATAAGGGTTTCTATATCATTAAGCCTAATGACTTTCTATTTTGGGTAATCAGGGTTTATATCTTAATGTAAGCTTATTATAAGTCTTTAATAGTATGTTTATGACTTATATGGGTTCTACATTCTTAGTTTAAGGGTTTATATAGATTGATCATATTCTAGGGTTATTTATGGAAGCGTAAGATCCTATGCTTTAAAAACTTGTACTTTATACTTTAATAATTTGTAACTTAGTTTAAAGTAAATGTAATACCTTAATATGATACTTAGTTGAGTTTTATAATTTGTTGCAAAAGATTACACTTTACTTTACTATAGAATAGATTTTATATGCTAATCTTGGTTTTAGTTTATTTTCTTGTAATTAGCTTGAGATTAGTGAATATTAGTACTTTGTGATTGCTTAACTTTTATTTGTATAGTAGATTAGAGTTAGTATATTGTATTGATTATAGATTCATAGTTCTTGTATAATTACATAGCTTAAAATATTGGTTATAAAGGTTTTTAGGTGATGATCTAGACTATTATGTACATTTATTTAATGTACTTTAGCTTTGTATAGCTTATTCTTACTTATTCTTTATATATCTTTATACTTTCCATATGATTGTATAATCCTTGTTCTTATTCCTTGTTTACTTGTTCATAAGTATTATGTATTTATACTTTTGTCACCTTTGAGGTCATTATAGGGATTTTAGGGTTTTTAAGGGACTTTAGGCTATCATTATATTTCTTGAAATGTTCTTATTTAAGTGTAGTTGTTAAATTACTCATAAACTTATACTTGTTATGTTTACAACACATAGGAATATGTTGATATGGTAGTTCAGGTTGGGAAAAGTAGTTCAGTTTACCAAGTAATGCATAAAAAGCAAAAATTTCCAATGGATTTTCCATTTCCATTATATAACATACTTGTGAAATTTATGGATTGTCATAATGTCACAGTCTTTTCAACGTCCCTCATGGCTTTCGGGTATAGTTGTAACGCAGCCTCCCAACCATATTGAATTAATGGACACCACGTCTTTACATGCCACAACCCGAATTTATTAGACCCGTCGAAATTTTTGATGTCAAAGTTTTCTATCAACGACATATTCTTTAACCCTTGTTGCTAAAAAATATCTCTTGCAAATCGATTTGATTAGAATAACCCTAAACCTTGATCACGAACAAGTAACTAAGTCGATAAATTAAGACCCAAGTAACTCGACTTTAATACTTATTCCACAAATAAAACTTTCAACACGACCTCCACCTCAATGGTACTAATATTTAAATAACGATAAAGTGAGATGGTTTTAAAAAAATAAAACCAAAAGCCTTTGTATTGGGAGTAACCTTAAACTTTGTACTCATGTATTTGAAAATACCAACTCACCTTTTATAGTTTATTTTCACATATAGTTCTTTGCATATTTAATAAAATTTTGAGAAGTTTCTTCACCCTCTCTTCTTCGCCTCGCACCCCTACAACTTTCGATACACATACAAACCTCAAATTAACTAAAAAATCACCGAATTAATTCGAAACCACAACACATCCCTAGAACTTCAAGACCACAATAATCACGGCTCTAATACAACTTGTTGTAAGATAATGACAACTCGAGTTTACACATTTCTTAGATTTAATTCTCTATTGTTATCAAACGGTAGAATTAAAAAATACAAATACAAAGTTACGCATTTCTCAAATTTAAATCTCTATTGTTATCAAACAGTAGAATTAAACAAAATTTTCTATCGATTTCAAATCTCTAAGTTTTAATTATTTGCTTCATTTCTAATCTCAGAAATTCTCTCTATCAAACGTACCCTTATAGTGGATGCCCTAAGACTCATGGACAGACAGAGGGTGTTCTGAGGTTTCGGGAGACACTTATGGATATTTGTGTTGTAAATTAATTGTTTTTAAAAAGCTTGATTTTTTCTTTTTATGCATCTAGTCTTAAAAAATTGTTTTTAAAATATTATTTGGTTTATTATAGTGTGCATCTGGTTACTTTCGTCCTGGTGCGCCAAACCACCAGCCTAGGCCATGTGGTCAAAACGAGACAGTAGTTGGTGCCTTAGTCTACGACACCAATAAATATTTCTACGCTAAAGTATTTTTTGATTGCTTACAACTTAAAGTAAACAAATGTTTGGAACAATAAAAAATAGAAGTGATAAGTAACATAGATGTTACAAATATTAAACAATTTTCTTTTTAATCACGATTTATTCAAATTAACTTAAGGGTGATTAAGTATGTGTTTATTTTTATTTATATCAATTTTGTCTATATTCTTGTCGGCAATTTTTAAAATGAAAAGAATAAAATTATGAATACGTTAAACAATAAAATAAAAAATTTAAACGAAAAATTCGTCAAATAATTTTAATCGTTTTCAACTAAATAATTATCAAATATTGATATTTTTATATTTTATGCTATATTTAGGTTTATTCTTGTGGTTTAAAGTTTTTAAGAATAACTTAGGCTAAAATTAATATAAACAAAATAAACACGTAACTTTTCAATTAATTTTAATAACCGAGTGACCCAATGATAAAAAATTTGAATTTGTAATTTGAGGATAAAAAAGTTCTCTTTTCACCTTTTCCTTTAGATGGGACCAAACATTTTGTGTTACAACTCTAGAAAATAAAATAGATTGATAATTATTTTAGAGTCGCTATAAGTGTGAGCTGTTTTACTCTTAGTTGTTGTTCAAATCTTGAACTCATAATTTCATTCAAAAGTTGGACGAATCTTATTAATGTAAACTCGAATTTGATTTAGTATCTTAAATAGCTCTAAAATAACTATGAAATCAATTTTGATTATACCATGATTTATAACCTTTTGTAAACATTGGTAAGTTTTGTGTGGTAGTTTATATTATTTGGAATAGTCGTAGTATTATTTATATTGGGCTAATGTTCTAGAATAATGTGTGTACTGATTCATATTATTAATAATAACAAGACATCACTCATTTACATGGTATCAGAGCTTGTTGCTATAAGGCTTGTCTTGTAGTGAATGGTATAATGCAGTTAGAGGGTATTGATGTTGATGAGACTTTTAGTTCCTTTGTCAAGCTGGGCACTATTCAGACTGCTCTTAGTTTGGCTAATTCTTAACATTGGAATGTTCATCAGCTTGACATCAAATCTTTTTTACATGCTGATCTATTTGAGACTGTTTATATGCATCAAACTCAAGGATTTTGAAATTTTACACATCTTGACTATTTCTTTAATTAGAAAGGTCTCTTTATCGGCTTAAGCATGTCCCTTGGGATTGAGTTCATCGGTTTGCTGCTTATAATACTTGAGGGTTTCATCATATTCAATGTAACACATCTTTATATATTTATAAATAGGGGACCGACATTGCTTATCTAGTATTGTATGTTGATGAGATTGTACTCACTGGTTCTTTTGAGACTTTGTTACAACAGATTATTGCTTCTTTGCATCAGGATTTTATTATGAGAGATCTTGGTTCGCTTATTTATTTTCTGGGTATTTTTGTTACACGTGACTCTTGAAGGATGTTCTTCTCTCTACATAAGTATGTTCTTGAGATTCTTGGGGGGGGGGGGCATATGGATAATTGTAATCCCATTCAGAGACATGCTAATAGTGAGTCCAATCTAGGGGATGATGGTGATTCAGTTTCTGATCCGACCTTTTATCGTAGTCTTGCGGTTCATTGAAGTATCTTACTTTTACACGCTCATATATTTTCTATGCAATACAATTGGTATATCTTTATATGCATGATCACGTAGAGTCTCATTTCTTGGACCTTAGACGGATTTTGAGTTATGCTGGTGGTACTTTAGATAATGGATTGCATTTATTTTCTTCTTCTAGTACATATTTGGTTGATAATTCGGATGTGGATTGGGTTGGTTGTCAAACTACTCGGAGATCGAACCCAGGTACTTTGTATTTCTTGGCAAAAACTTAATCTCTTATTCCTCTAAGCATCAAACAAAGATTTCTCGTTCTAGTGTTGATGCAGAGTATCGCGGTTTTGCTAATGTTGTTGATAAGATGTGTTGGTGATTTTCATACACATGTATTTTTCGACACACTTGTTTAGTATGACAATGTCAGTGTTGTTTATTTATATTCTAATCAATTTGAGCATCAACGTACGAAGCATATAGTGATTGATATTCAATTTGTTTCAGATTTAGTTGTTGTTGGTCAGGTTCACGTTCTTCATGTTCTTCCATGTTATCAATATGTGGATATGTTCACTAAAGGATTGCCTTCGAATTTGTTTAAAGAATTTCGTACTAGTTTAAGTGTTTGATGTCAGCCTGCTTAAACCGTGTGGGAGTGTAGTCGATACAACTTGGGATAGTTGTAGTATTATTTTTTGGCTTAAGCCCGTGTCCTAGAATAATATGTGTATAACTATATATGTACTCAGTTCATATCATTCACGGTAACAAGACATCACTCATTTACATTATGTTTATCAAGCTCACTATGAACTGCATCAGTGTTACATCACCATTTAAACTGTCACCAAACTCACCACCAAGTAGGTCTAGTGGAAACCATTAAACCAAACATAAAAATACTCACTTTATACACACATGTCTTACAACGTAACTCACTAAAAAAACCAAAACAATGTGTTGGTCTACACTACCAAACCATTGTCAAAATGGGGGACGAAGCGTGGTTGAGTACCTATGTAATGGGGATGACGTGTGAAAGGTGAAGGTGGCATTGTTTATTCACCCACCATAACACTTAGGGCTCGTTTGGTATGTAAACGATATCCGAAAGGGGTATCGGTTTGATTGAAAAGATAGAGAGAGAGAAATATATTATTAATTATAATTATATTGTTTTTATAATTGAAACTACTACAACTTATACAAATAATAGAAAACGATATAACCACCATCAAATGGTCTATTGGTAAAGTCCTTGACTCTCAAACAAGAGATCAATGGTTCAAATCTCACTAGGTGTGTAGATTTGGGGTGGCCACAGGGTAGTCGTGTTGTGATTAGTTGGCTCGTAATGTCGAGTCGAAAACTCAGATATACCAAAAAAATAATTGAAAAACATATAGAAGATATTGAAGGAGTAGAAAAACGTTGGTGTGAAATACTTCGTATTTGTGAGCCTAAGAGCATATGCAATGGAAAAAGCCTTCAAAGACTTTTCCCTATTTCTAAAAAACTTTTTATGTGTTTTTTTTGCATAGTAACAAGTCATTAAATGTAATTTTTATTAAATATATTAAATGTATCAAGTCATAAAGATTTGATGCAAACCAAATGATCCAAGTTGTTGAGTTTTTAATAAGTCCCACCCTTGTTATGTCTTAAACCAAACAATAAGTTCTGCCTATCATCCATTACTTGATAGTTGATACTTGATACTGAACACCTCAAAACGACTCCTTAGTCTTTAGCTAAAAGGCTAAATGGTAAGGTCACCAAACCTACCACTGGCATACCTTTTAATACAAACGTATCTTACTATATACTTTACAAGCGCACATTCTCTGGTTTGCACAGTCAAACTACTGCAAAAAAGTAAAGAGTCACGCAGTTGAGAGGCTTATACAATGGAAATAACGCGTGATGATTGCGGCCACCAAGTGGTCGACCACCATCATAACATCATAATGTTAGAGCCGGACTTAAATTAGTAGATACGATATTGTAATTACCAATTATGCACATGACAAAGATACTAAAATTAATAAGATCATTTAGCCACATACACAATGTCAAAATTATAAGGATATGTTTACGACTTAATTAAGTTTGGAAGAAGGGTAAAAGGTATAAAATAACGACGAACTTTTTAAAATATACTTTAACAAAAAACACTTATTTTTTTTATTATCACAATGAAAACTTGTGAAAAATTGAAAGTACGTTAGTGATATCGATAATAAGAAAATAAGTGTTTTATTGTAATAAATTATAAAACGTTCGTTGTTAATTTATAATTTTTACTTTTATACGAACCCGCATGCCTTCGATAGAATCATAGCATTAAAAATGCTCAACGCTTTTTTTATTATTTGTATCAATTTTTAATTTTATCTTAACTTGTTTGTAACTGTAGAAATGTAACCACCAAAAGTCCAATGGTTCAAATGACATAAACCAGCTTGGACAACCCACGTTTAAGATTATATAGAATGAAACCTGCCTGCTACCCATTATTACAGGCCCATCAGCCCATGTCCCTCCAACATTTGGTCAAATCACGTACTAGTATATTAAACTTGGTGATTGTCTAATAACAAGAACTTTTAAAGTTACATAATAGTTACCCAAACTTGATATGTTGGAATTAGGATAGAGATTTGGGTCGGGTTCAGTTAGACATGTTAGTAGGTTAGAAAACTTCAATTAAAATATAGCTCGTTGAATAATAAAATCAACCATTACAACCCTAACATGTCTACATGTGACCCAAAATCGACCTAGGTAGCCCGTATGTATGTAATTGACGGGTTAAATAAGTTACACGAGTCGAAAATGTTAAAAAGATTTCAGTTTGACCCATTCAACTCGATTATCTAAACAAGTTGACACATTACATTAATTAAATGAGATAAATAGAGTCGTAAGTCGACTCGTTTAACCCTAACCCATATAATAAAATATTTATAAAGTAAAAAACTCTTAAATGAATTGACAAGTCGACCGGTTTTATTTATTCTCAACTCGAATTATATGTGTCTATTTAAAAGGTTAGATAGGTGATCACGAATATGATCGAAAACCTACTTAGACTAGGCCGAAGCCCATTATTTTTCATGGTCTCAAATCAAGTTTTATGTCAGACATCAGGGCCGGTTTTGAGTTTTCGGGTGCCCTGAGCCAGACGGCACAAAAAATGCCTCTCGTAAGTGAATAACACGCTATATTTTTTAAGCATTGTAATATGCTCGTATTCAAGTTATGACGCTCATTTTCACGCCAATTTTTCATCAATAGTAAAATCTTACGGCATACATATAAAATATGAATTACAATTTCATAATACAATATTTAAAACGATGTTAGCGCGTATCTTAGGAAAAAGATCTTCAATTGTCTTATCATAATCAACATTCGCTAAAATAATATCCTTATATCATCACAACAGACCCAGAATTTTCATGAGAGTGTTGCACAAAATTTTATTCTGCAAATTTTAGTTACATCGTAAGAAACGAAAGTAGCAAAAAAAATTGTTAAGAGTTGCACATACAAGAAAAAGGACGTTCTTAATTTTTTTTTTACTACTTAATTTAAAATAGGGTGTAGCTCGCATCACATCTAAGCTATCCATTTTATACATATCATGATAAACAAATATGATAATCAATATAAATCATATAAATTCTAACAATATAAACTTAATACCGTAAGTACATGCTATAAGATATTACTTCATATGTAATTTAACTAAGTCAAAGCAAGTGAAATCTTTTATATAATAAAAAAGTTAGATTTTTTGGAAATTTAGTGGAGGTTATAGAAAAAATAATTGGACCAATCAAATGGTTTGATTTTGACAAATAAGCAAAATCGAGCAATATGATTGGTGAAAAAACTCAAAATTGAATTTAATTTAGGCAAAATAAAAAATTTTGGTGGAAAAATTTGATAAAAAACACACAAAGATATATGTGTCAAATTTGTGAAAATAAAACCTTAAAGAAAGACGAGGAGATTGACAAAACTTTAGTGATTGAATTTTAAATAAATTAAATAGACTTAAGTGTAAATATATAATTTTCTATATTTTTTAAATACTTTATAAAATAAATAAAATACCCCTTTAAACTTTGTACTCTCTAGATTTTATATTATAAAAATACAAGATATATGTTATGTTAAAAAATCAACATATCACAATATCACATGATTATAAATATTCAAATAAAAACACAAATTATTGTCTATTTCTATTTTACCCATAACAAAATCAAGTAATGTAATCTACGTAAATTATTATTAACATGAATATAAATATCAAAATTAATGTAGAACCTCAGACATCGGTGTGAGATGAAAATAAATAGACGAGATTCTACATGTTAGAACAACATATATTTTTTCAAGGTCGTTATGTGTTACTAAACACACAATATTTAGAAAATGATAGCTAATATTTCAGTTAAACAAAGTCAAATTCTTTGTACAACAAATATTTATACAAAATATCAATTAATATTATCATATTATAAAAAATCATGTAAAACTTGTGGGTCTATAAGCATCATAACTATTTATGTATTAATATTTAATATTATTTTATAGAATAATATTAAACATTACAAAATCATGAATTTATAAATCGTGTATGTGTAAGGTTGTATAAGTTAGTGTAAATGATTTGTTGATTAATAATTAAGATATACCTATTTAGAATAAAAATATCGAAAGACAAAAAGATAAAATTCAAAAAATAAAAATTGAGGTGAGTTTATATTAATTTACACGATCAAACATATAAACATTTGATGTTTTAAAAAATATATAAAATAGTAATAACGGAATTATTACTTAATTTATCCTATATATTCAAGTCTCGTACGTGTACGGACACTAAGACTAGTATTAAAATAATAAAAAATTGCAAATAAAAAATCACATATGTGAAGTTCTTAAGCCCACGTGAGTACACATGTAGACAATTGTTAAATAAATAATATTATTTTTATTTTGTCAGTTTTCCACAACATACAGTACATCCTCTTTTTTGGTAATTACACTACATCTTTTTCCTCTATTTTTATTCGAAAATAAAACTGAGATCTGCTATCTTTTTTGTTTCTACCTATATACATGAAGCTAAAATTTGATGCCCCCAAAATTTGTTTCCCTGGGTCGTCGTCCACCTCGAACGGTACCGGGGCCGACTCTGGGTAACATAATAATGTTACTACTATATTAGATGATTTGAGGTGTGTACGATTTTAATCTGTAACATAATAATGTGTTGGAAAGTCTGCGCTAAATAATGTCAAACTCTTGTTCATAAAAAAAATAATAATGTCAAACTCATACTTGAGGGACTAGTATTGTAAATTATTCTATTATTCTTTCTTTGGGTTTGGTTTGTATTGTTTTTGTTTGTACAAGGTTCAAAGTGTAAATACTGGATTGCTACCTGCTATGTATGGAGCTAGAGTTTCATTGTGTTTGCTAAGCCGTTATTATCATTTACACACAGAATATCAAATCTATTAGTCTGGTTTTAGTCTGTTAGTATAATCCTGACCAAGTCAGTCTAGTATTGGTATTGATTCTTGATAGTTTGTAGTGAGGTTGATTGTAAGTGAGATATTATATAGAGATTGCATCTTATAGAGGGACAATCTATATTTCTTTTGTATGTTTGATAAACACACGATTATGGACTTATCTGTATTTGATTGATCAATAAGAAGTACATGGGAAGGTTGGTTGAGTGCTTCCACAGTGTTTTGAGTTTTGATTCATTAGTTTTTACAAGGTATTAGAGTCATAATCACATTGATTGTTGGTTCTTGATTGATTGTGAAAATTAGGGTTTCGATCGATTTAAGGTTTTCACTTTAGAGGTGTGTTTAAGCACTTCTAGCTGGTTGTTGGTTGATGATTGGTTAATTGTGATTCTTGATCATTATATTGATCTAATTAGGATTTTTCTTGAAACACTAATTTGATTAATTTAGGGATCTTGGTTCGGATGATTGTTGTTCGTTTCTAGGGAGTGTTTCTCTTGTTCTTGATTCTTGTTGATCAAGAACATGGGGATTTGTTGGTTTGCGCTGGTTTTGGTTCTTGGCTTATATTTGATCAGTTCTCTTTCTTTATCTTGTGTCTTTGGTTTTAGACATTGAGTAGCTTAGCCCTTGATCTGCCACCGTGAGTGGTTTGGAATCCATGGAACTAACCAGGCTACTTGTTTGTCTCATTTTTTGATCGTGTGTTTGACTTTAGTTTATTTAGTAGTTTTATTTGTCTAGTTTATCTTGTTCTGTCTGGTTATGTTGGTAGTTTTACTTATCTTATTTTGCCTTGTTGTTTGGTTGCTTTATTTGGTTATCATGGGGGATGTTCTTATTATTAGAAATAATGGCTTGTCATTGATTTGATTAACAATTACAATATATAGTCTTTTTTAGATAATTCTAGATGCAAGATAGGTGGGGCTATGCCTAATACAATTAACAAAGCCCACAATACTTAATAATATAACACCTAATACTCTCCCGCAGTTAGAGCGGGAGAAGACCGAACGCTCAAACTAGAACGAAATTCTTCAAATAAGTAGAAGCCAACCCTTTGGTGAATATATCAGCATATTGATAACGTGATGGCACATGAAGAACACGAACATGACCGCGAGAAACCATATCACGAACAAAATGAATGTCAATCTCAATGTGTTTGGTCCGTTGATGTTGAACAAGATTGACTGTCAAATAAATAGGACTGACATTGTCACCATAAACAAAAGTAGAAGATGACAATGGTATATTAAGTTCAAGAAGATGATTACGAAGCCATGCAGTTTCAACCACTACATTCGCAACACCTCGATACTCAGCCTCGTCACTTGATCTAGAGAGTATGTGTTGTCGCTTGGATGACCATGAGAGTAAATTATCCTCTAAGAAGACACAATAACCTGAAGTGGAGCATCTGGTAGTAGGGAAACCTGCCCGATTAGCATCCAGATAAGCCACAAGAGAGCCAGTAGATGATTCATATAGCTAAAGCCCAAAGTCCAACGTACCACAAATATATCAGAGAATACGCTTAAGAGCAAATAACTGAGGCTCTCGCGGATCGTGCATATAAAGACAAACTTGTTGCACAATATTAAGAAATATCAGGACAAGTAAAAGTCAGATACTCTAAATCACCTGCAATACAGTGGTATAAGGTAGGATCAGATACAGGATCCCATCAGCACCAAGCTTGGATTCCGTGTTAACCGGAGTCCGAGTAGGATTGCAGGAAGCCATATGTGCCCAATCAAGAAGCTCCATTGCATACTTCTTTTGAGAAAGGAACATGCCTGTATAGTCACGAGTAACCAAAATACCCAAAAAATTATTAAGAGTCCCCAAATCAGTCATATCAAACTCCGGATGCAATGAAGAGATGATGCGCTGAAGTAAATCTGTTGATGAAGCTGTCAATACAATATCATCAACATATATCAATGAGTATGCAACCTCAGACCCATGCCGATAAATAAATAATGACGAGTCACACCGACTCGATGAAAACCCAACTCGTTGTGCATATCCTTCAAACCGTTGAAACCAAGCATGTGGTGCCTGTTTCAAACCATATAAAGACCGTTGCAGTCGACAAACATGATGTGGAAATCTAGGCTCTATAAACCTGGGTGGCTGGTACATATAAACAGTCTCACAAAGATCCCCGTTAAGAAATGCATTCTTAACATCAAGCTGATGAATATGCCAATTCCAAGATAATGCAAGACTAAGAACAGTGAGAATAGTTGCCGGCTTAACAACCGAACTAAATGTATCATCATAATCAATACCATATTGTTGGCAACGCCCATTAGCAACGAGACAAGCCTTATACCTGCTTAAAGAACCATCGTCATGATGTTTGTACCGAAACAACCAAAATGACCTAACCACATTAACATTGGGTGGTTTCAGAACAAGAATCCAAGTACTATTTCTAATTAATGTATTATATTCATCGTACATAGCGTTTTCTAATTAGAGTCACACAAAGCAACATCAGGAGATTTAGGAAGATGAGAAATATGAGAGGCATGACCCTAAAAACGAGGATTGGGCTTGATTGTGACAACTTGAGCACGTGTGACCATTGGGAGAGTTCAAGTAGGTTGGTGTAAGGGTATTGGTGCTCGAATTAGTTTGGGTCGAATGATTAGCGGGTTGGTGCGAAAGTGTTGTTGGATGGGATTGTAGCGTGTGACCTATGGTGGGAGTAGAAGTAGGTTAGGTCGGAGGTGAATTATTAAGTGAAGTGGCGGATTGGGACGTAGCGAGGGTTGGTGATGCGGGTTCATGTGTTGTGCTAAAGGGGTTTCTTATGTAATTGTGTTTGCGGATGGATGGAATATAGCATCGTGAAAAATAGGCGAGGGTTGGGGGGTCTAGAAAGGTATATGATGGCGGATTAAGGGATGTGATAAAGGCATGTGGAAATTGAAGTTCATCAAAAGTTACATGTCAAGACAGGATAATTTTGTTAGTGTAAAGGTCTAGGCATCGATACCTGCGGTGATAAGCGAGATACCCGAGGCGTTGGTGCCACGTACAAGGACTAACAAAAAGCAAAGGATGAGGGGTATGAGAAGGTTGGGTGACTGGGTAGAGATCTGTTGAACTATCACATCTAAGTAGTATATGACGGGTCAAAAAATCCTTTACAAAGAAACCAAAAGCATCGAATTCAACAGTATAAATTATTATTCTTAGTAAATTGACAAACATAAATAAGATTTTTGATTATATTAGAAGTGACAAGAACATTATGTAAGTATAAAGGACGATTAAGAGTAGGTAAGATGCTATGATCGGTATTGGTAACATGTATAGATTTACCATCACCAACACAAATAGATTGATATAAACATTTATTATAAACAATATTTAAATTGCTTGAATTTGAATTGAGTTAGGTTGATGCACTTGTGTCCATATTTCATGTTGGATCCCGAATAATCGTGGTGCTAAATGCCCGAGGCAACTTATGCCGACCTGCACCTAAAATCCCCTTGATGTATTTAACATATAGATAAATCTACTAGAAGAATGAATAGTAAAAAAATATGTCTTCTTTTTCTTTTCATCTGGTGTGACTCAGCCGCTAACCACAAGGGACAAAACGACCTTATGTTGTTTCTTTCTCTTTAAACGCACAAACCAATCAAACCAGGAGAGATACTATATAATCAATAAATTAATTTTTCTTTTCTTATTTGTAATTCTACCGAATCTTTTTTTAAAGCTTGCTAGAAAACAAACGTAGAGAGAAGAGATATGGAGAAAATTAAGAAAGGACCGGTATTGCTCTTGATACCATATTAGAAATAATTGGCTTGCCTTTGGTTTGAGTAACAATTACAATATATAGTCTTTTTTAGATAATTCTAGATGCAAGATAGGTGGGCTAGGCCTAATACATTTAACAAAGCCCATAATACTTAATAATATAACGCTTAATACTTATTAGTGGCTTAGATGTTGTTAATCCTTTACACCTACATAATAATGATCATTCTAATATGTTTATTCTTAGTATTAAGTTGACTGGTACTGATAGCTATAAAATATGGTCTACTACTATGAAAATTGCTCTTCTTGGTAAGAATAAAATAGGTTTTGTTGATGGTACTTATGTTAAGCTTGTTACTAGTGTTGTTCATGCTCAACAATGGGAGAGATGTAATACTATTGTTCTTAGTTGGATTCTTATTTCTTTGTCTCATGAATTGTATCTTGGTCATGTTTACTATGAGATTAATTTTGATGTTTAGGAAGAACTTGAACAGACTTAAGATAAAATGGATGGTTCTATGATTTTTAACGTGTTTCATAAGATTCATTTTGCTAAACAAGGTGAATTATCTGTGTCTGATTATTATCATAAGTTGAGTTCTTTATGGAGAGAGTTTGATACTCTTACTTGCTTCCTGCTTGTACTTGTGGTGCTCATGAAGGTGTTCTTAAACATAATATGTTGATTAGACTTATGTAGTTTCTTGTCGGATTAAATGATGTTTATCAAAATATAAGGTGTAATATTGTTTCTAGAGAACCTTTTCCTGATGTTAGAGATGTTTTTGATATCATTTCTAGGGAAGAGTCTCATTGAGGCCTTCTTCTCAACACAGAATGGTGCATGGAATAAGGTTACTCATGATGTCTTTGTTGTTACGTCTAATAATTACAAGTCTAATGATGTTAAAAGAAACAATTTTGGCAATAATAATAACAAAGGTTCTAATCCAAATTTGTTATGTGTCACACCCCACCATGGCGGAATATTGGACGCGACGCATGGATATCATCACAACAATAGCGTGTCCATAAAGAGAACTATATGAATTAGAAATGTCATAAAAGGTGTCATAAATGTCATGACAATATCTCATCAATGTAGAAGTCTAGGTAAGTAGGTAACAGTCCTACCTCTTACCCAAGACAAACAAATAACACAAACAAATCAACATATAGGTTCATAGTATCACTTATTGAAACAAACAGAAAAATAAACTAAGAAGGAACGGGGATCTCCTTCTAAATGCATTCCTACGCGAATCCAATCCTAGCCACATATGTTCTCACGCTTAACCACTTTATCACCTGAAAGAGACACTAAAACACGTCAACATAATGTTGGTGAGAGTCATAGGTTTAGACTCCAACCGAAAATAGATTATAATAAGCTGTGAACAACCATAAACCACTAAACATATGGACAATGTGCTACAAGTATGCATTAACAACTAACATTCAAGATCAATCATTCCAAACCAAATCCAAGGCTCCCAGCCTTACCAAACACCATGGTACCATAGGCGCCCAAACACCTATGTACCAATCCCAAGGCCCCGCCTTGTCATTATCCATTGGTCCCATATATGCTCACACATCTATGTACCTCCCCAAGGCCCCGCCTTGTCAACATCCCCTTGGTACCAAGTCAAACCACAATAACTGAGACGGTACGTGTCCCCCGATCTAAATCATAAACACAATCAAGAATCACATAGCAGTTAATCACATAAGTGCACACACAAGTCCATTACAAACCATAAAAACATTCACAGCATTAGTTACAAAGCGATACAGTGTCTCTTCCATCTCATATGGAAGTGAAAATCATTAAAAGATATAGGACTATGAAACTCACCTGATTGAGCTTCTCCAAAAATCCGCGCACTAGCAAAAAGCTAACAAACAAAAGCACACAATCAAAACATGAACCAAACACTAAGATGGCTCATCAACCCATGATGGACATCTAACCTTCTCCCATATATATACCTCATTTATATGCTCTAAGCATCTCATTACAACCCTCTATAAAGCCCTTAACTTAGTTTACTTCATAACCCGTCTCGTTAACATTTTACCCAAAACAGTCCCGGTTTTTAGGTCTCCAAACTATAAGCCAAACGCCCACCTAACCATACCCATGATCTCTGTAAAGAAAATCCTATGCCCTTACATATGTCAGCTAACTCCTCCCTTTTGCCCCAACCTTAAAGCTACTGTTAAGGCCCCGATATATATATATATATATATATATATATATATATATATATATATATATATATATATATATATATATATATATATATATATATATATATATATATATATATATATATATATATATATATATATATATATATATATATATATATATATATATATATATATATATATATATATATATATATATATATATATATATATATATATATATATATATATATATATATATATATATATATATATATATATATATATATATATATATATATATATATATATATATATATATATATATATATATATACTTCTGCCTATCCACATATTACCGATTTTGAACATACAAAAAGTTTGTTATGATTAGGGGGTCTTACCCTAACCCATTTGCTTAGCCACCCTTCAGGTCTCTTATTTAATATATAAACCAACTACCATGCTCATTAGAGGGCTCAAGTATACTCCTAAGTACCCCAATCACCTTAAAACATTAAATTAAACCCGACTGATTTCAAAACTGTTTTGACCTCCGACTGTTTAACCTGTATTTGACCCACCTCCCGACCTCCATTTAATTCTCGTTTCTTGAATTTGAAAGCCACTTCAAATACCTATTCAGGGATGCTTGGATCGCAAAATAAGGGTTTGTATAACTCTAGATATGATCAAAACAAATGACATAAAATTTTGCCCAGTTTTTAAAAACGAATTTAACACAATTAGCTTAATTAATTACCATCACCATGTATAATTATTATCTCTAATTAATCTAATCATGTTTATACCATTATAATACAGAATTCATAATTAACTTAACCCTAGATCCATCATGTATTGATTGTAAGAGAATAAAAAACAATTTAATTAAAAAGTGTGTTAAAGATTTCACCTTAGAATTTTTGAAAGAAGAAAAATTAATGAAGAACCCTAAATAGACTCCATTGATTTTGACTTAAGCTTGATCTCCAGGAGATTGTGATGTGTTTTTAGTTAATAAAAAGTCTTTATATAATTTCCTAACAAGTCCTTGGCCCATTACAAAAGTCTGGTTCCCTTTTTTCCTTTTTTTCTCTTTTCTTTCTTTTTAATCGGCCTAAACCGACTTTAACATATATTTTTTTATTTTTTTTGTTTTTATTACTTATTATTATGTTATTAATAATACCTTAATTTAACTTAATTTATTTAAGCTCCTAAAGCCTCCGAAACCTTAAAACCGTAAAACTAGTCAATTTTACGCGTATACCGAAAAACGTAAAATATACAGTTTTAAAAAAAATCTTAAATTTTGAAATAAACTTTATAACTAAGTCCTAAATGACTTAAAATCATCCCGAAAAATACTCACATGACTAAACACCTTACCCGAGACCTCTAAATGCTAAACCCCAAATCGTAAAAAAAAATACGATTTACTATAATACTTATACGTATACGTAAAACACCAAAATAACACCATTTCATTTCATAGTCACTAATTTGTGAGCACATGAACATGAAATAACCGTTCCTCGATTTACTTCTGAGTACTTTATACCCATAAACGATATCCACACCAACCTCGTTCACGCAAAATAACATGTAAACACGCAAATCACATAGTCACACATAAATTAACCTTAAAATAAGACCAAATGACGAACCTCAAAACCACGGTTGTCACATCACTCCTTCCTAATAGAAATCTCGTCCCGAGATTTACTCCTTAGGATCGTCATTATCAATTAGCTGAGGATACTTGCTCCTCATAAATCATTCCCGTTCCCACGTGAACTCTAGTCCACGTTCCAAATTCCATCTACCCATAACTACGGTATATTATCCTTTTTATCCAACGTCCTAGCTTCACGACCCAAAATCTCTATCGACTCTTTGATAAAAGGAAGACTCGTATCCATACTAATATCATATAACGGTACTTGCAAGTCTGTTCTTGCTAAGCATTTCCTCAAGTTTGATACATGAAATACGTCATGCACACTACTCAATTCCTCCGGTAATCTCAACCTATACGTCACTAGCCCAATCCTTTCAAGGATTTCAAATGGACCCACAAATCTAGGTGCTAACTTCCCTTTTCTTTCCAAACCGCATCACCCCTTTCCATGGTGAAACCTTTAGCATAACTTTATCTCAAATCTCAACGGCTTACGCCTCTTGTCCGCATAGCTCTCTTGTCGGTTCTTTTCTATTTTCAACCTCTACTTACTCACTGCCACCACCTCCATAGTTTTCTGATCCACCTCCGGTCCAATACGTTGGCCGCTTCTAACTTAATCCCACTGTAACGATGATCCACCTCATCTCCTATGAATTAACTCCAGCAGTTTCTACTACAATTCCTATCACCATACCTAACGGCTTCTATCCTCTACGGATTTTCCATCATTCGGAAGTTCTCCCAACCTTAAACACATCCAATGGTATATACAGGATTGCATAACCAAAAGCTTCCGATAATATTCACAAGAAACATGTCATAACCACCACCTCATCCTTGCTTTCCCATGCTCGGCACCAAGTAACTAACCATCCTTCATACTAACATGTGTTACACCTTTTCTCTAGGTGGAAGTTCCATTGTTCGTGACTACTAACCTCTTGATCTAACGGTTTCTCTTCAATATCACCCCACTATCTTCACAACCTCTTGGTCCCTCGAATCATTCTTCCTCCATACTACTTTTCGCTTGTCTCTCCACAATCTTAATTTCCATACCATCTTATATCCCGTCTTCAGCCTATAATTTAGGTGTTTCCTCCTTTATTCCTTACATCTTCATCAATGGGGAATATGCCCCTATCACCGGTGACTCTCTCTTTGTAGGAGAATTCTTCCTAATATAATGCGTTCTCCAACTATCTCCAAATCTCACGCCAATGCTCTAGGCGTCTTTCTCAATTACCCCTATAGTATGCTCATATAAAACATTAGTCTATCAACGGTATACTACGCTTGCTTCCCATCGTTTCTTCCCTTGCCATAATCCTTCATAAGGCATTCCATACATATTAGGCTAACTTTTACGCAAAACCCTTTATTCCATCATTTCCGTACGCAATCCTTCCAACTTCTCAACTACGTGACTTCTCATTCCTCTTGAAATATGAGATGAATTAGTCAGTCTATCGACTATCACCCAACTCTCGTCGTACTTATTCCTCCACCCCATTATGTATCCCTTTCACCAACTTCGTCCTTACATCGCCCTTTCTAAGCTACTCCTATCTATGTAGGAAGTATAGTCTACGTCCCTTTTCTCCATATGATTGTCCAAGCCACACAACATACATGTTGACGCGTTCTCTGCTTTAGACAACTCAACTCGTGCAACCTACATCCTTCATCCAAACCACCCTAATACGTCATCCATATAGTTCAAGTTCGTCTCAACTTCACTTCATTCTTCTTATTCCATGTCTCATCAACCATGCTTGCCTTTCCCAGATGGTACTTGGCCTTGCAATTTTCTTTCATCACTTAACTCCACCCATCACCTTTTCCAAATGTTCAATCAAGATGATTAAATATGTGTTGGAGACGTTCATGATCTGTATAGATCATTCTCTACATCTCGTACCCCAAATGCCTCTAGCATTCTAGGCAGATATAACAATCCAGCTCCACTAACTAAGTCTATCTAGTTCTTCCAAATCTTTAGTTCCCACAACGTATAAACAACCGCCTTTCTTTGTCGTTCTCGTATACATCCAAATCCTTGCTCCACATATCGCCATGCTTCGCGAATTCATCAAGTCCTTCCGATAATTCCAAGATCTGCTCATTATCCAATCCACATCTTCAGCCTCCAAAACGCTTCCTCACCCTTCTTCACTTTGCCCCTTGCTGGTTCCACGATATGCCATCATCTCTTACTACTCGTCATGGCCAACTTAATCCTAAAACTCACACTTGAAAATATCACGTATAATTCCCTTTCCTAACAACTCCAAAACCAACTCATAATTCGCCTCACTCTCCTTCTTAGATTTGAGTAGATCAAGATGTCGTCGATGCTCCCGATGACAACTCGTTTATATATTGTCATGCACCCCCGATTCATTGACTCTATGAAAACTGCTAGCGCCTCGGCGAAGCCAAAATCATAATCGTAAACCCAAAGCGTTCATACAACATCCTTAGCAGTTTCAACTACGTCCTCCTTGCACCCTCTCTTAGAAGCAATACGAATAAATTTCTACCTCCTTCTACTCGCGAAAATCTACACGTATTCTAAAAGACCAATACTTCCTCTTATCAGACCACTCAACCGCTTTTCACAGCCAATCTACTACTAAGCAACTCAAATTTTACCTTGCATCCGTTGCAATTTCTAACAACTCTTTCTCTTAAAATCATTCCATCAACAATTTCCTTGGAAAGACACTAACTACAACTCCTCTCACTTCTCCTACTTGCTCTATTTATGGTTCTACCTCACAGTAATAGGTAAACCTACTAAATCTCAGGAAATTTTCGGAAAACATACATGCCTTACGAACAATCATAAATACCTTTGAGGTATTATATCCCCTTCCAACACTCTCTATGGTGCGTTACTTGTGCCAATATCCATACATTATACAAATCTCTATTCATTTCCCTTGGCACTCCTAAGAGACCCCATGACCACATTAGTTCGTCTACGAACTTTTAACTCTTTCATCCCCACTAAGGGCATTTCGACCATTCTCTCAAGGCCACCTACTTAATCGTGTAGGCGCGACCAAGTCTTTCATATGTCTACCTCAACGCTCCCAATCAACACGAACCCAAAACTACATCCTGAATCCACTAGATACGATCAATGAATCAAACCCACGGATAACTAACGACATTTCACGTGCACGAGTTAAAACATACCAAAACCATGAAAACTCAAAAGGAAAACTCAAACATGTACCAATTCAAATGACTCATGACGACGCAAAATGATCCAAGAAACACTTAATGGCAACCAAAACATCTTATGCCCCGCGACATATTATTTAAACCGTGCACAAGATCGACTTTTCCAAAAGAATAATTTTTTTCTTTCCTCACCACATCTATGTGACTCAAACAATCTACAAACAACCTTCTAGATGATCTCAAAACTCAACTCAAAGACTAGGTATCCCGTGCATCCTAAATCATAAAAAAACTACTATTCAAAACTCAACCTTAAACCCGTCACTTGTACCAAAATTTCGATCAAGCTACTGACACCCCATGACTATACATACCAAATATTTGAAAAGCACATTCCGAGTACATAATTTTAGGCTTTTGAATCACCCAAAAAGCTTTAAAAATGAACAAGTTATGACCAAAAGAGTTTTATACTAGTTGTTTTAAAAAAAAACTAAAGAATCCTCTTAGTAATTAACGTAATCCTTTTTAAATGAAAAGAAATAAATGTATGTGAAATTTTCATGAACTTTGTTTAGTCTTGAATAAATAATTATAAATGACATATATTGATTAAGCTCACTTATATAAACTATTTAAGTAGAAAGAAATTTTATTTCGCTTTATTTTAAAGAAAGTCTTTTAGAATTTGAAATAAATAAGTGTTGATTAAAAAAAATCTTATGTTACATCTTGTTTCAAACACGACTCCAACACCTTACCCTTATTTTATCGAATACAACCAACTATCTAACTCTATAGTAGATTTCCAAGTCCCTTTTTTTAAGTATATACAGACCAAAAGAAATGTAAGACCCAACACAAAAGATTTCATTATCTCAAAAGAAATCCCAAGTTATTTCAATAGACTTAAAACCAAGAACACCATTTTAAAACGTACACGTGAAATACGATACTCAAAGAATACGCTACAACGGAGGTTTAATATAAAAAAAAAGCGAGCTAGCCACCCTCCTAAGGATACAATCGATAATTGTAGGGGATCATACATATATAGGCATATCAGGATACATATACTTAAATCCGTCTAACATCTACTATACAAGCATGTACTAACCCTCTTTCATGCAATCATACTTAGGAATCCATTAAAGTTGTGGTACTTGTATAACTATGTTGGCCACCATACTTATACAATTTGTAACACCCCATTTTGAAAATGGAATGTCACGCGTAATTATGGCGTGTCATCAAAGCATACAAGGAAAAATGTCTAAACATTACATGACCATAAAAGGAAAATACCGGAATCAAATATCGGTAGTCCAAAAGTAAAGCTCATCACACACAAACATAAGTACTGTAAAGGAAAGGACTAAACAATGTCCATAGCAAGTGTATCAAAGGAAAGATAATGCATAAAGTAAAGAAAGGCTAGAAAGCTTCCAGTCCATATGCACGTACGCTTAAAGTGTACGAGCGTCCCTGAGTACCTGCCGTTTTGGGAACATAGAAAAGGAAAATGGCTGAGCAATACGCTCAGTGCACGGATGTACAATAAAGCATGAATAGGATAATCATATAACATATAACAGCGGAAGAACCAAGTCCCGAGTAACCTTGTTAAGTCTGGGTAAAACTGGTTTTATAGTTCGAAAAGCCTTATGTTTATCTTATAAAAACTGTTTAGCATGTTCTACCATTAGCCAATATAGGTCATGAAAATCCGCCGTGCATGAATACTTGGAGGGGTGACCTCATCATGCAAATTAGAGGGGCTGCCTCTAATTTAATATACTGGTTTGGGTAGGAGGGATCAGCTCCTTGTGAAAGATGCAAGGCACACACCACATTCACACTGAGTAATCTGCTGAAAAACATGTAACTAGGATGCACCCATACGCCCTACATGATAAATATAAAAAATATGGCCAAAAGCTGAAGGGACGCCACGAGCAATCACTCCGCCGTGGTGATGTCATAACATCACTGCCTCTAATGTTATGGTTATGGTACCTCCATAACTAGGTGAAACTGGTCATGCATGTATATGGCTATAGGTATTCTAAATTAAACATAAGCAAGTCAAACATATAAACTTATACTATGGGAAAACATTTGGCTGCATACGGGGAATCCTAATAAGGAAAGAATGTCCATACTGAAAGGACGGGAATCCGTACCTTATGTCCAGTGAACGAAGAAGATGAACTTAGGAGAATCCTATTTCGGTATCACTAATGCTACATAAATACATACATGAATAAGTATCTGCTTACTAAATACGTAACTGGTTTTATGGCATGTCTTAGCTTATTTTATATGTTCATGTCATATTTTACTGTTTAAAGCCTTAAATTGTGTTTATCTTATATTCTGACTATTCTGATTAAGTATTTCTGGTATTTCATGTATTATTATACTTACTGTTTAATAATAAGTAACTTTCCAAAAATAGCGGGTTTACTAAAATAGAAAGTTTCTAAAAATAGAAAGTTTTCAAAAATAGAAAGTTACAAAAAATAGAAAGTTTTCAAAAATAGAAAGTTTCCAAAAATAGAAAGTTTCCAAAAATTAGAATTACTGCTTAAAATAGATAAGTTTCTAAAAATAGAAGTTTCCATAAATAGATCAGCTGCCTTAATTAAATAAGTTTCCATAAATAGATTAGCTGCCTGAATTAAATAAGTTTCTAAAAATAGAAAGTTTCCATAAATAGATTAGCTGCCTTAATTAAATAAGTTTCTAAAAATAGAAAGTTTCCATAATTAGATATAAGCTGGTTAAATAAGCTAAGTATATAAGCGTAAGTGTTTTTCTGATTATTTTCTAGGTCATAATGATATAATGTATAGTTTATTAATTATTTCATGTAATTTAAATAAACTATAGGTTAAAAGTATTTAATTAAAGTATATCATGTTTTTAATTAAATATAGTTAAATGCTTAGGTTAAAATATGTATTATTATTTATTAATAATATAACCTAAGTCATGTTAATTAATTAATTATAACCATGGTTTTTAAATAATTAATTATTTATAAGTCTAGAAAATATAAAATACTTAGGTTAATAATTCCATGATTCAAATGATTAAATTATAACCTAAGTCATGTTTATTAAATTAACCATGTCATATTTATTAATTTAATTTTAACATATGATTATAAAAAAAAAACCTTAACATAAACCGTGAACCGGATCTTGACTAGAAACCATGAACCGGACATGAAATCGACGTCACACCCCGAACCACTTCGGGGTTCCCTTTGGTTTGCTGCTGCCGTGGGACCCACACCACCAAACCGGGACCATATGGTCTCGGTGGTGGTTTATTAGCCAAACCGAGACCCCCTTGGGGTTCGGTTTAGGCGCCGGCCAAACAAACACCCCTAAAAACAACCTTTTTGATTTTCCCAAAAACCATTTACATGTTTGATCTATGTTTTTAATTAGGTTTTTTTTAAACATCATGTTCTTAATTATTTTATTAGATCAAATAAAAAAGAAAAGGATTAAAAGAATATACCGAATGCGTGGATCTAACGAGGATGAAAAAACACGAACACTTGCACCAAAAACCAAGATCAAAAGTCAAACAAACACCCCCCTGGTGTGTTTATATGCGGTGGCCAAAAAAAGAAAAAGAGGAGAAGGAGAAAACTTTTTATGTTTTTGTTTAATTTCCTATAAAGTGAAAAATGACTAGCAAAATTTACCTTAACCCCTTCTTAGTAAGTTTTGAGATGGGCTTGGCCCATCTCCTTAATGTTGCCGCGGGTAGGGGGGCCCACATGGGGTACCCGTACCGTTTTCCGTGTCTCGTTGCTTAATTGTTCGTTCGTGTTTATTTGTGTTCGCGTTTTGTGTGTTCTCGTTAAATAATTACCGTGACCTCATATATTTATTCACGCTCGTAATAAATATATATACGTAATTAATAATAGTTCGTGATTTAACTACGTTCATGATTTCATGATCGCATGCTCGTGATTAATTATTTTTAAATAATTATTGCGTGTTCGTGCGTAATAAATACTTATCGTGTTCTAACACGTACGTAATACGTAAAATCCTAACATGTAAACGTAATCATACTATAAAAGGAAAGTTTTAATCTAGTACGTGTGATCTTAAGGGTACTATTCATGGTAAAAGCATGCGGGTTTTACACAATTACCCTTCCCCAATGCACTCCTTCCTATGATGACACTTATAAGAATTAATACAACACATAACACATATATCCATCTAATCACATAAGCTCATAACCACATAACCAAAAAAAAGTCCAAAACTCCATCCATTAAAATAACATAGTCAAACTCTTGAAATACATAAATCCATAGTCTAGCTAAAACAGCATACACTAAATCCAAAATGAAAACATAATCAGTTATAAGTCATGTCGCCCATAAGAGTGGAAACACCTTAAAATCCTTCATATCCACCTACTCCTAATAACTCGAACCACCACATGATTCTTAGGGAACATGACTTAAACATCAAAAGAAAAATACTATACCTCAGGTACATAAAATAACCCAACAAAAGATAGAAACTACCATGTACCAAATTATGTACTATAATCTACAATTTAAGCAAAATACGACAATGACTAGCGTGGATGATTATGGTTCAACCAGCACTAGTCACACCCCGAAAAGAAAATAACATGTGGCTAAGTATGAACTACTATGGTTCAACCCATACTAGTCAAAACTTAACAAACATCGCAAGTAAAAACAAATAACATCCAGAAAACTTTAATTAATATAAAATGCACACATACTCCTATGACGCCTATATGTAGGGACCCTTAAGCTATAGACTAGGTTACTAGACTAGGCAACCTAATTCTCTATAACCATTGGTGCTCTAATACCATTCTGTCACACCCCACCATGGCAGAATATGGGACGCGACGCATGGATATCATCACAACAATAGCGTGTCCATAAAGAGAACTATATGAATTAGAAATGTCATAAAAGGTGACACAAATGTCATGACAATATCTCATCAATGCAGGAGTCTAGGTAAGTAGGTAACAGTCCTACCTCTTACCCAAGACAAACAAATAACACAAACAAATCAACATATAGGTTCATAGTATCACTTATTGAAACAAACAGAAAAATAAACTAAGAAGGAACGAGGATCTCCTTCTAAATGCATTCCTACGCGACTCCAATCCTAGCCACATATGTTCTCACGCTTAACCATTTTATCACCTGAAAGAGACACTAAAACACGTTAACATAATGTTGGTGAGAGTCATAGGTTTAGAATCCAACCGAAAATAGATTATAATAAGCTGTGAACAACCATAAACCACTAAACATATGGACAATGTGCTACAAGTATGCATTAACAACTAACATTCAAGATCAATCATTCCAACCAAATCCAAGGCTCCCAGCTTTACCAAACACCATGGTACCATAGGCGCCCATACACCTATGTACCAATCCCAAGGCCCCGCCTTGTCATTATCCATTGGTCCCATAGATGCTCACACATCTATGTATCTCCCCAAGGCCCCGCCTTGTCAACATCCCCTTGGTACCAAGTCAAACCACAATAACTGAGACGGTACGTGTCCCCCGATCCAAATCATAAACACAATCAAGAATCACATAGCAAATAATCACATAAGTGCACACACAAGTCCATCACAAACCATAAAAACATTCACAACATTAGTTACAAAACCATACAGTGTCTCTTCCATCCCATCTGGAAGTGAAAATCATTAAAAGATATGGGACTATGAAACTCACCTGATTGAGCTTCTCCAAAAATCCGCGCACTAACAAAAAGCTAACAAACAAAAGCACACAATCAAAACATGAACCAAACACTAAGATGGCTCATCAACCCATGATGGACATCTAACCTTCTCCCATATATATACCTCATTTATATGCTCTAAGCATCTCATTACACCCCTCTATAAAGCCCTTAACTTAGTTTACTTCATAACCCGTCTCGTTAACATTTTACCCAAAACAGTCCCGGTTGTAGGTCTCCAAACTATAAGCTAAACGACCACCTAACCATACCCATGATCTCTGTAAAGGAAACCTTATACCGTTACATATGTCAGCTAACTCCTCCCTTTTGCCCCAACCTTAAAGATACTGTTAAGGCCCCGATATATATATATACTTCTGCCTATCCGCATATTACCGATTTTAAACATACAAAAAGTTTGTTATGATTAGGGGGTCTTACCCTAACCCATTTGCTTATCCACCCTTCAGGTCTCTTATTTAATATATAAACCAACTACCATGCTCATTAGAGGGTTCAAGTGTACTCCTAAGTACCCCAATCACCTTAAAACATTAAATTAAACCCGACTGATTTCAAAACTGTTTTGACCTCCGACTGTTTAACCTGTATTTGACCCACCTCCCGACCTCCAATTTAGTTCTCATTTCTTGAATTTGAAAGACACTTCAAATACCTATTCAGGGATGCTTGGATTGCAAAATAAGGTTTTGTAGAGCTCTAGATATGATCAAAACAAATGACATAAAATTTTCCCCAGTTTTTAAAAACGAATTTAACACAATTAGCTTAATTAATTACCATCACCATGTATAATTATTATCTCTAATTAATCTAATCATGTTTATACCATTATAATTCAGAATTCATAATTAACTTAACCCTAGATCCATCATGTATTGATTGTAAGAGAATTAAAAACAATTTAATTAAAAAGTGTATTGAAGATTTTACCTTAGAATTTTTGAAAGAAGAAAAATTAATGAAGAACCCTAAATAGACTCCATTGATTTCGACTTAAGCTTGATCTACAGAGTATTATGATGTGTTTTTAGGTAATAAAAAGTCTTTATATAATTTCCTAACAAGTCCTTGGCCCATTACAAAAGCATGGTTCCCTTTTTTTTCTTTTTTTTCCCTTTTCTTTCTTTTTAATTGGCCTAAACCGACTTTAACATATATTTTTTTATTTTTTTTCTTTTTAATACTTATTATTATGTTATTAATAATACCTTAATTTACCTTAATTTATTTCAGCTCCTAAAGCCTCCGAAACCTTAAAACCGTAAAACTAGTAAATTTTACGCGTATACAAAAAAAAAACCCATAAAATATACAGTTTTAAGAAAAATCTTAAATTTTGAAATAAACTTTATAACTAAGTCCTAAATGACTTAAAACCATCCCGAAAAATACTCACATGAATAAACACCTTACCCGAGACCTCTAAATGCTAAATCCCAAATCGTAAAAAAAAATACGATTTACTATAATACCTATACGTATACGTAAAACACCAAAATAACACTATTTCATTTCATAGTCACTAATTTGTGAGCTCATGAACATGAAATAACCGTTCCTCTATTTACTTATGAGTACTTTATACCCATAAACGATATCCACACCAACCTCGTTCACGCAAAATAACATGTAAACACGCAAATCACATAGTCACACGTATAGTAACCTTAAAATAAGACCAAGTGACGAAACTCAAAACCACGGTTGTCACATTTTGTAACCATTATGGTCTCATTGGTCATACCATAAAAAGGTGTTTTACATTGATTGGTTATCCTCCTAGGTTTAAAAAGATTACTAATTTGATTAAAAAGGGAACTAGTACTCGGAGTAGGGTGTTTAATGGTTCTAGAGGGGCTGAGAGGGGAGTTTCTTTTGGTTCTAATACTTTGGATACTTCTTTTACTAGGGAAGAAAGGGATAAAATTCTTTCTTTGATAAATGAGTCTCCTTCTAGCAATGTCAGTGCTAATATGGAAGGTATTAACTTTTCTTTCTCTAATGACACTCTTGCTATGGTGTCTGCTATAGGAAATTTAAGACTGTCTGATAATAATGTCTTGTTTGATGTCTTGGTTGTTCCTGAATATTGTGTTAATCTTATGTCTATGAACAAGTTGATTAGAGATAGTAAATTCTTTGTTGGTTTTGATGAGCATAAATGTTACATTCAAGATTTGAATTTGGTCAAACTATGAGGATTGGTAATTGATTTGATGGTATGTATATGTTTAATAAGAATAAGTCTGGTAAGTTTAATATTGGTGTATCTAATTCTTCTTTTGTTTATTTGTGTTTCTAAAAGTATTTGGCATAGCAGACTTGATCATCCCTCTGACCAAGTCTTGTCTGTTCTTAGTAAGTCTGTTGGTCTAAAATATGACTCTCATATTTCATCTTGTGATTTCTGTCATAAAGCTAAAACAGACTAGAGAAACTTTTCCTCTTAGTGGTCATAAGTGTAGTTGTGTTGGTGATCTTGTTTATTTGGATTTATGGGGTCCCTACAAGGTTGTCAGTAGGGATGGGTATAAGTACTTTCTGACTATTGTAGATGATTTTAGAAGAGCAATATGGGTCTATTTGATTATGATGGTTTGTTTATTTAATGTTTTGTGAAATTGATTGATACCCAAATTAGTAAAAAGATTAAGGTGTTTAGGTCTCATAAAGGGACTTAGTTTGTAAATCAATTCGACAAAACTTTCAATAAACAAACCAACTTCATCTTTAGTCCTAATCAAATGGACTCATACTACTCTGCTAAAATCATCTAAAATAGTCAGAAAGTACTTATACGCATCCCTACTAACAACCCTATAGGGACTATTTGATTAAGACTAAAGATGAAGTCGGTTTGTGGAATTGATTAATACTTAGTTTAGTAAAAAGATTTAGGTGTTTAGGTATAATAATGGGACTGAGTTTGTATATCAAAAACTTGTTGTGTTTTTTAATTCTAAAGTTATTGTTCATCAAACCTCTTGTGCCCATACCCCTCAACAAAATGGTATAGCAGAAAAGAAACATAGAATCTTTTGAATGTTGCTAGAGGTCTTATGTTTAAGGGAGATTCCTCTGAATATGTGGCCTGGGTGTATTTTAACTACTGTTTATTTGATTAACAGGTTTCTCTATTCTGTCTTGTTTGGATCTTCCCCTTATAAGTTAGTGTATGGTAACGAACCTATTCTTTCTCACTTGAGGTGCTTTGGTTGTCTGTGTTACTCCACCATTCTTAATAATCATGATAAATTCAGTTCTAGGTGTGAGAAGTACGTTTTAATTGGTTTTTCTTTAGTTAAAAAAGCTTATAAGTTGTATAGTCTTGAAAACAAAACTTGTTTTTTTATTCCAAAGATGTTTTTTTATGAATCAGTCTGTCCTCTTAAAATGAAATCTGTTTCTTGGAGTCCCGACTGGATTTATTAAACTTTTTCGGTGACAAAGATGATCATGGTGCTGAAAAGCCCAATGATGATGAGAGAGACACACTTAATGGTAATGGTGATGGCAATGAGATGGCTTCAAATTATTTTAACAGTTCCCCTCCTGTTATGACAGAAGCAACTCTTGCAACACATGTAGGTGATAAATTTATATCCGAGGGTAGTAATTCTATTGCCTCTAGTTCTAGTTCTCACCATACTGATACTGCTTATAATGAGGTGGAACCATAGACTGTTAGGTCTGTTAGGGTAAGAAATGTGCCTCTAAAAATTTAATAATTTTGTGATGCCAAGTGGTAAGAAATATGGTATTGAGAATCATGTTAGTTATGTGAATTTTTAATCTGTGAATTTATGTTTTTCTACTAATCTTAATAAATCTACTGAGCCTAAGAATTCTTATGAGGCTTCTTTAGATAAAAATTGGATAGAGGATATGTATAGTTAAATGGAGGCTTTGCATGAAAATAATACTTGGGTCTTGGTAGATTTACCTGTTGATAGAAAAACTATTCCTTGTAAAAGGTTATATAGAATTAAATATAAATCAACTGGTGATATAGAGAGATATAAAGCTAGGTTGGTGGCTAAAGGTTTTGGTCAAAGAGAAGGTATTGACTATGAAGAAATCTTTAGTCCTGTTGTGAAAATGGTTACTTTGAGGTGTGTTATCAGTCTAGCTGTTTATAATAATTGGCCTCTTTGTTAACATAATGTTAACAATGCTTTTTTGTATAGATATTTACATGAGGATGTTTACATGGATTTGCCTATATGGTACTATGATAGTTATGAGACCAGAGTTTGTAAGCTTGTTAAGTCCCTTTATGGACTTAAGCAGGCTCCTAGACAATGAAATGAGAAGTTGACTAGTGCTTTGGTTGAGAATGGTTTGAAACAGAGTTTAAATGATTATTCTTTGTATGTTAAAGATATTAATGGTTTGTTTTTGGTTTTTTTGGTTTATGTGGATGGCATTGTTATTACTGGTAATAACAAGTCTAAGAATGATAAATTTAAACAGTTCTTATCTAGTAAATTTAAAGTTAAAGTTATGGATACTTTGAAATACTTTCTTGGGATTGAAGTGCTTGAAAATAAATCTAGATTATGTCTTTCTCAAAGAAAGTACTGTATGGATTTACTTAGTGAGTATAGTTTGTTAGGTTGTAAGCCTGGTGCTACACCTATGCCGCAGAATGTTAGCTTGAATCATGTTGAGACTAAGGATGATAAGAAGCTTGTGAATTTGACTTCTTATCAAAAGCTTTTTGGTAAATTGATCAATCTTTCTGTTATTATGCCTGACATTTCTTATGTTGTACATTGTTTGTCTCAACATATGCACTCACCCTTGCAGTCTCATTTTACTGCTAGGTTGAAATTATTGAGATATTTGAAACAATGTCCGGGTCTTGGTATTCTGTTTTGTTTTGGAAAGAGCTTGAGTCGGCATGCTTTCTCTGATGCAGATTGGGCTAAGTGTTTGTTGACTAGGAAGCCTATTTCTAGCTTCAGTGTGTACTTTTGTGGTAACTTGGTTTCTTAGAAAAGTGAGAAACAAGCAACCATCTCAAGGTCCTCAGCTGAGTATAGATGCATGGCGTCTACTGATTGTGAGATTGTTTGGATATCCCAACTTCTGAAGGACTTGGGAGTGGAGGGCTTGTTTCCAGTTTCATTGCATTATGATAGCACTTATGCTATTCAAATTGCTGCCAATCCTGTGTTTCATGAGAAGAAAAAAAAAACATTTTGAGATTGATGTGCATTTGATTAGAGAGAAAGTTGCTTCTAGTGTGATACGCATTGTAAAGGTAAATTAAGCTAATTATGTGGCTGATATCTTTACTAAGATTTTGAGTATTGGTCAGCATAGACATTTATGTTCTATGTTGAATATGACTGATATGTTTGGAGTATGAGTTTGTGGAGGGGGTGTTGGAAAATCTGTTCTAAACAATGTCAAACTCATAGTTGAGGGACTAGTACTGTAAATCATTTTATTATTCTTTCTTTGGGTTTGGTTTTGTATTGTTTCTGTTTATGAAGGGTTCAAAGTGTAAATAATGGATTGTTAGTTGCTATATATGGAGCTAGGGTTTCATTGTGTTTGCTAAGCCGTTTTTAGCATTCACACACACAAGATCAAATCTATTAGTCTAGTTTTAGTCTGTTAGTATAATCTTGATCAAGTTAGTCTCGTATTGGTATTGATTCTTGAGAGTTTGTAGTGAGGTTGATTGTAAGTGAGATATTGTATAGAGATTGCACCTTATCGAGGGACAATCTTTATTTCTTTTGTATGTTTGATAAGCAAACGATTGTGGACTTATCTGTATTTGTTTGATCAATAAAAAGTACGTGAGAAGGTTGGTTGAGTGCTTCAATACGTAGTGTTTTGAGTATTGCTTCATTAGTTTTTACATAATGTTACTACTATGTTAGGTATTGAAGCATAATCTTGTGGGGTTAGTTTTGATGACTTTTCCAGGTCGTTTGTTATTTTCTCGGGCCATGAATGATGCTGCAAACAAAGAAAAATTGGTTTATTTTCGGCGTTCAAGTCAGTATCGAATTGATACATTGTAAAATATGTGTTAGTACAAGAGATAATTTATGAACTAGCTAGTGTATGGACTAGGTTTAATGTTGGATGAAAAGGCGTGGTCACTTCAAACTATACGTCATCGTTAGATGATTTTGGACATTTTATGATAATTACTAATACAATTTCATTTCGATGCAGTTTATCTGTCTTGGTAACATGTAGCATTATAGTATTGAAGTTACTACTTCATCATTTTGGTGCAAATAATTTCATTTATTTCAGATATCTTGTATCACAGGTGCAAAAGTTTAGTTATAACTTCTCTAATATTTTCTCATTTTTTACAAAGAAATCATTTCGATGTATTTGTTCCATAGGTAATCAGCATTTACCAAACAACGAAAAATACAACATAGTATATATACATTCGAAGTCTCGTCAAACACTTTCTTCATCTTCTCATCATTCGGCTTCCCAAAGAAATCCGGCATAAGAAGCCAAAACATGACTGTAGGTATAATCATAAACAACAAGTTCATCAGATTAATACGCGAAGTTTAGTAATAGTCACTGGTAATACTGACTCAGAAACTGAATAGCTTGTTACCAGTCATTAGGAGAAGCTTCAAGTGCTTGTTCAAAGTAAGTTCGTGCACTCATTGCGTCATTTTGTGTCTTCCATATCAAATCGGCATACATTGACAATACATTTCCGTCCGCTCCATTAGCAAGTATCGATCTGCTACAATACTCCTTAGCTTTAGTAAAATCGCCTAGTACCTGTTAGCAATATATATATTTGATCACATTTTGGGTAACAGAGGTTTACATATGAAGATATGCAAATAACCCATATATATTACATTGTTCACTCTAACAAGTTTAAACCTTGTCAGAATCGATTAGGGATTTACCTCTTTGAGGTACTTAGCATAGTTTCCAAGAATCAACGCGTTATCCGGGTTCAGCTCAATCATATTCTTATAATACGAATCTACTTCTTTGTCATTCTCGTGATAATCCCATTCACTATCTCCCCCGTATACTCTCCCAGCACCACCATTTCCACCACTACCATACGACAAGCCTTCGCTGTCGATATCCTTTCCTTCTACATTCACTTGCATGGACATGCATGAAAGCAAACTATGCCTACGAGTTTTTGTTAGAATTGACAGTGTTTTCGAGCTTTGGTGGATCAATGTGTGTTGTAGTGAAGGTGCTCTTATTGTTAAAAACATGCATTTGGGATCATTTGAGTTCATGAGTAGCATTTTTAAAACCATGATTGAAAAACACTAGAGAATATATTGTCTGGTTATTATGGGAAATACAAAGGAACGTGAACATATTTATACTAGAATCACAACATCGTACTTCTCGACATTTCGTATATATGGCTAGTTGGCTACTAGCTAGGGGTGTGAAATGACCCCAAAGATGTCAAAGAATTCGAAAATGAATTTAGTTAGAAACAACTTGACATAATGTATCAACTTTACATTCTTGTCTTGTTGTCTACTAGTATAAAAAAACGGCCATATGAGTTAAACATGTAGACTATGGTTTTATGATACGATACAAAAACCAGGCCTCGTGGGGTGGGTCAATTGAAGAATGAATGGCTAGGTTTTTATACAAGTGGTGTGGACTAAATGATTTGGGTTCGATGAATTTCATTTGGCACGATTGGGTCATAGAAACTGACTTCAACTGAATGATGAGTCTTTCATCTTATGAGTTGTGTGGGCTTGTCCGTTCCCCATGAACGACTACGTTCAAGGTTTGAACTTTGACCTCTACGGCTCTACATGATAATTCGACAGTACACCACTGAACGGTACCTCTCGTGTTACTAGTACTAAAGAGGATTGATTCGATCTGTTTGTACACGGGCTTTTGATATTAAATCGGATTGTATCATTTATGATGAACCTTATTTTATTTTCGTTTAACAATGTATGCAATTTTGAGCAAATTAAACAAACAAGTTATACTTATGTAATTACTTGTACTTTTATATGTGAAACGAAATATGTATATCTAATAAAGTTATATACGGCATACTGAAGTTGATTGAGTTAGTTTTGTGGAGTTTTAAGAAATGGATTGTACCAAAAAAAAAACATTTGGTAGGTCATTTTACTTGCAAACGAATCACTTATGCAGTTATACTTTTATCTTTTAGCCTATATACAGATGATGGTTCATACACTGCAAGAAAGTTGAGAACAGATGACGGGGGTTTCCCTGGCGACAAAATGTCGCCAGGGATAACACCTTTTCCCTGGCGACAACGCTGACGTGGCGGTAAAGTAGATTTACTTTTTGGTCAAAGTTTGACTAGGGTTTCCCTGGCGACATGTCGCCAGGGATAATCGGTCCAAAATCAGATACCAAGTGAAAGAGCGCGAAATTTTCCCTCCAAGGTTTCTCTGGCGACATGTCGCCAGGGAAAACCTAGTCAAACTTTGACCAACTTATCCCTGGCGACATGTCGCCAGGGAAAACTCGTCCATCGTATTTAACAAAAAGTATGTTTGCTAATTACATGTCAAGATTATCCCTGGCGACAAGTCGCCAGGGAAACCGTTGCCATTTGTGATTAGTTTCAAAATTAAACACAAATGTTTAATTACATGTCAAGAATGTGTGGCGGGCTTTTACCCGCCAAATCCCAAATGTTTCCCTGGCGACATGTCGCCAGGGAAACTCCCTGACATATATTTATTTTGTTTTTGCTTGTTAATTATTATTTTAACTATCGATCCGATGTTATTTAATTTTTGCGACGTTTATATAATAAAAATGAGACATTTATAAAACAAATATTTATTTATTTCAAATAATTATTATATTAACTATCGATCCGATGTTATTTAATTTTTGCGACGTTTATATAATAAAAATGAGACATTTATAAAACAAACATTTATTTATTCATAATATTATACATAGCCCTTGTGGAATCAAATGGAAAACTTAAAAACAGACATTACTAATCAACTTAAAGTTCGTGAAGTAGTGCAGCCGATTACTACTCAACGCTAAGATTTTCCATTTCATTTAAAAGCTCATGAAGTATTGCAGCCGATTGACATGCGTGGTCTTCAGGATGCCTTTCCATTTCTAATCTTGCCTCTAACATCTTTATCTTTAGATCTTTGATCTTGCAATTTGAGCACTCGGTGGGTGCAGATTGAGAAGGACCTGTAGAAGAACTTGGATGTGAACCTTGAGGTGTTGAAGATCCAGGGGAAGATCTTATACGGAGGCTCGTGCCACTGTACTACCCAAGTTGGGCTGATGTCCCTGATGAGATCGATACATTGGTTTGGGCGAACATAGAGGTCAGTTATCATTTTTATGTTCATAACATTATTGTGTTTATTTATTTAATGGTGTATATATTTAAATAAATTTGTTTATTTATTTATATCATATAAATAACAAATTTAAATAAATATACAAATTGTATCTTATTTATTTATACCATATAATTTTTTTTTAAATATATATAAAAAAATTAGAATAAATATAAAAAAATTTAAATAAATATATATTTGATGAGAATAATGTAATAAGCTTTTCGGATAAGCTGTTTTCAAACAGCTTATCCTGATATGCTTATCAGAACAAGCTGTTTGAATACAACTTATCTTGATAAGCTTATCAGAACAAGCTGTGTGAAAACAGCTTGTTCTGATATGCTTATCAGGATAAGCTGTTTTCAAACAGCTTGTCCTGATAAGCTTATCAGGATAAGCTGATTTCAAACAGCTTGTCCTGATAAGCTTATCAGAACAAGTTGTTTTCAAAAAGCTTATGCTTATCAGGATAAGTTGTTTTTATTATAAAAAATTTAATAAATGACTAAGCCATTAAATAAATAAACAAAATAATGTATAAATTATATCTCTAACTCTAACTCTGTGTTTGTTTTATTTGTTGTATATGAATGCAGGCTAAGTTTAATTTGACGCCACACAAGAGTGATCCTGGTAGATGGAATGAAATACGTGGCGGCATCAATCAAATGCTTACAAAGAGTTATAATTCTCGAAAAAATACGCTCGAGACAAAGCATTGGGTCCGAGACATCGATACCGGCAGGGTAGATATCGACAGAGTCCGCAGCGAGCGTCCAGAGGAAATTAATTCAGAGGACTGGGAGAAACAGATCGCACTTTGGAGTAATCCGGATTACGAGAAAAGATGCCAGACGAACTCCCAGAACCGATCTAAGCAGAAGACGCCGAGTCGGCAGGGATCCCGATCGTTGGCACGCCTTCGAGACCAAGTGGTGAGAAATTCTATAATTAATTTACATACATATATGTCTTTGATTATATGTTTTGGTGTGTTGTGATTTTTTGTTTTGAATTTGCTTCATTCTATATATGCGTGTCTATGTATGTACAGACGCAAGCTGCAATTGAAGCTGATGTGCCACCCCCGACTGTCATTGATCACTTCTTCATTGCGCACACCGACCAGGATGGGAATTTTCCTTGCGATGCGGACCGCGTTATGTATGTAAGTTTTTTTTTTTAAAATTAATTAATTAATTAATTTTTTTTTGGATATGCCTTGGTTTTTTACTATTCCTTACCGATAAATAATGTACCAACCCGACTAATATATAATATACTAACTGTCGTTTGTTTTTGTCACTTCATTAGGAGGAGATGCTTGCGATGAAGGCTGCAGGAAAACATACGGACGACGAGATCAACCGTATCGTCCGAGGTGGAAAGCAGCGAGGCCACATGCCCGGTGTCGGCCAGATAGTGCCGAGAAGGAGTGCTCACTATATTCCTCCTCCTCCTCCCGTCGACCCACGGTTGGAACAAGGGTCTCAAGTGTTTAACTTTATGAGAAGTGACGATAGGTTTGCCGATGCGTTCAGAGCATTTCTATCGGGTGGTGCTAGCGGGAGTGGCACGGGAGGCAGCGGTAGTGGCGCCGGTGGGAGTGGTAATGGTTAGTATGCTTGTCTTGTTTTTCCTACCTTAGCATGCAAGTTTAATAATTGTAAACCCCGAATTGCAAGTTTAATAAGTGTAACTAGGAACTTTGTACTCAAGTTGTGACATGTATTTGTATTGATCGAGAGGTTACATGTTATTGTGTTTTGGTACTAGATTCGTGGTAGATTTTTAGTATTTTTATCTTCAGGTTTTGTATTTGTATTCCCAGGTTTTGGTAGATTTTTTTGGGAAAAATTCCGGAAAAAATCTGGAAACAGCCTGCTGTGCTGGCAGCTAAAAAAAAATGTCAAAGTTTCCCTTGCGACATGTCGCCAGGGAAACTTTGGCTCATTTGACTTTCTAAAAAGTCAGCAAAGTTTCCCTGGCGACATGTCGCCAGGGAAACTCAAGAAAAACATTGACTTGTCAACGCCAGGCGTTGACTCGTCAACGTTACGTCTAGTTTCCCTGGCGACATGTCGCCAGGGAAACTCGAGAAGAACATTGACTTGTCAACGCCAGGCGTTGACTTGTCAACGTAACGTCTAGTTTCCCTGGCGACATGTCGCCAGGGAAAAGTGAGGTTTAATAACCTGTTTAACTTAAGTTCCTTAATCAACCATATTTTCCCTGGCGACACATGTCGCCAGGGATACTATCCCGCACCAACTCCAGCGTGGCACCAATTTTTGAACCAAAGAGTTTGCGGGGCCCACTTGTCGCCAGGAAAATCCTAATTTGTCGCCAGGGAAACAATCCCGCACCAGCCTTTCTTGGCGAGGTTTCCCTGGCGACATGTCGCCAGGGATTCATCTTCCCTGGCGACATGTCGCCAGGGAAACGTCGCGAATTTGGCCAGGGAAGGCAGCGAATATTGTAGTGATAATACACACCCACTTACATCTGATGATTGTTCAGTTGTTGAGAAAAAAACCGAGCACGAAACAACGAGCTAGTTTAATACCAGTAGTGGTATCGTCTATCGTTTATTAGACAAAGGGTAACGTATTATAGGGGACCGAATGGTCGATTATTATGTGTTGAATGAGATGTTTGTGGCTCAAGTTTGGTGAAACCGAAACAAGGTCTCGTTAGTTCATGCACCAGAAATTCGAGCAATCAGACACGATGTTACGATGTATTTGGTCTTCATTATCAAATGATCAGCTTTTATAAAGGATTATTAAGAACTTGGTAGTTTTTTAATTGTATATTCACTGTTTTAGCCTTTAGGTATATATGATAAAGTGTTTCAAAACATTATTTAGGTATTATATGATTCATCTTCCCGAAACATGTAGTATATGTTTTCATCGTTTACTAGAATGAATCTAATCGCTTTTGGTACGTGTCAATGAACTATGGCCGATAATTAATGGTGATATAAACATTACAATGTGAGGCTCGTAACATACTTCAAATCTAGACCCTGGTTTCATTCAAACAGTTGATTGCTACTAATATTTCAAGTGGTCCATCGCATTTAAAATAGTTCATATACATTTTGGTTGAATATTTTGTCTACACGTCTTCTTAGGAACGAATAGAGAAGAAATCTGTCTCATGCATGTTCTCATAATTTGAAACAAAAGTGTCATATTCATTAGCACGTGATATCCCATAGGTCTATTATTGATGTATCTCGAGGAATGACACATAATACAAGTAGCTTAACATGATACAATAACCAACTTGTGGCTTATTAACTTGCATAACTTTTCAAAAAAAAAAAAAACTTGCATAACTTTAATATATTTGACTAATACAATCGTATTTCTGCTTAAGTTGAAAAAACGACAATTTATCTGAAATCGTCTCTTCATTTTAGTAGTTTTAATATTAACCGCGCATATTAGCTGCCAAATCCTTAGAGGGCTTTTACGAAAATTGTAATATTGGACCATTTTCTATGCAAAAATTAATAGTCGTTTATGTGGTTGAAAGGACGACGAAGTCATAATCAAATGTAACATGGTGCATAAATGTTTATAAATCCTAATATAATAGAGTTAAAATGTGAATTAAAACGAATGTTTGTTAAAACCAATGTTTTAAAACCCGGGTTTTGAATCGACCCGGTCGAGCCATCGGGTCACCGGGTCACCGGTTCAACCGGTTGGACCGCCGGGTCGACCCGGTTTTCAATTAAAAAAATTATTTATATATTTTCAATATTACTATATATATATACATATAAATCGTGAATATTTCATACATATCACCATTTACTAACAAATATAACACGTAAAAACAAAGTTACGTTACAAATACGTATAATTATATCGCGAAAAAACAAAAAAAAAAACAAAAATATCGAAAAAAATCAAAACCCGGCCGGGTCACACGAACCGGGTCAACCCGGGTCGCTCCAAACCCGGCGGGTCACACCGGGTTTTCAAAATGTAAGACCCGGGTCAATTTGACCCGTTTTTTCGGCCGGAACCGGTCCAACCGGTTGAACTGGCCGGGTCGACCCGGGTTTCAAAACATTGGTTAAAACAATAAATAGTTGAATATCATACATTCTAATGAGTGATTTTACGATCTCTTGTACCGAAAAATGATTATATACACCCACATTTTTTAAGATTAATAAGTTTTTCTTTTTATAACACATTTTAAATCGTCGTTAAAATAATCATCAATGCCATTTGACACGCAACTTAATTTTAATAAGTTTTATCTTAGAAAAATATCTTTCAAACGTGGTGGTTGCATTCCAACTTCAACAAGTGATTTTCTATAAAATGAGTTGTATGCTTTTTATCATATTGTATATGCTTTTTCTTATTTATCATATCCTCAACGATTTTTGACAATACTATTTAAGTTGTCAAAATCTTTATCATTACACATAATTTAATAATAGACTTTAAGTTCTGTATGAAGAATGTTATACTATCTCACTAGGTTTCACTAACTTTGATACAAAAAATTCTGAAATGAATCATGTAGATTCAATGCTGCCAAATAATCAAGTAATTGGTGCTTTCTTGACTGAAACGCTCTCCAAACTCTTAGAATTTCCAAATCCTTATCAGTGTTAAATATAACAACATCGAAATGATGTTGATTTGCAATTCTATCCTTTCGGCCTTTTAAATGAAAACCGCTCATATTCACCGTCTCAATATCATGTTTGTCACAAAATTTATGCTACTTATACTTATATAGCTTGACAAATAAAGAATTCACGTTTCTATAGTTACATTTTTTTTTTCAAAAAGGGTATTTATAAACAAAAAATGAACAAATTGTTACTAGTATATGAGTAATTCTTGTTAGTTTTGATTAATAAAAAAATATTTTTATCTTTATATTTAATATGAAAATTTAGAATAATTAACTAATGTATGCTTTGATTATAAGGATATAATTAAAAAAAAAAACTTGTACTGGTAATAACTATTATCCATAAAAAAAATGAACATTTTTTTTACAAACATAAATAGTAAAATTCACAATATTTTATTTAGAACGAAAGAATCATGACTTTATTTGTCAAAAAAGAATTGCCCCCTTCTTATTATCTTGGCTACATTCTTGTGAGTAACACGCCTGAATATAATTTTGGCCTAAACTGCTAAAATATCATTTGACATTTTGATCATCTTAACCCAATTATTTAATGCAAATGTTGTTCATTTCTTTTTTCTGATAATAATAAAGTTTCTTTTGTCATTAAAAGGCTCACCGTTGAAGTCAATTCTGGGGACCCAAAGAGTATTGTGGTGGTGCCCAAACTATCGAGCCCCAACCACTTGTTACAAACCTAGCCACCAGGGTACCAATTTGGTTTTGTTTTTTACCCATGCATGGCTCATGAAGAAAACATGCATTTCTGTAACTCTAAGCAACTTCTAGAGTAGACTGTTTTCACATGTAACATGAATATCCACGTTTACAACTTCTAAAAATATGTTTAGTCATCAGCTGTGAATTAAAAAGTGCAAGAAATGACTACTTAATATGACATGTGAATATGTGATATATAAGTTCTGGTACAACAACATCATATAATGATGGTTAAACAGCTTAATCCTGATAAGTACCAACCCCCGTAGTACATGTAAACTATTACCATATGTTCTTATTTTTTCCAGATTAAGCCATTATCATTACGTCAATACGTATATGCCACGATACCCCCAATAATATCAAGTAGAAATAGTATTTTATCACGTGATAAATGAGAAACTAAACAAGGCTATGCATTTATTGCATTATCGGGCCCTCACGTGAATTACACTTTTCTGATCCGTGTATTCGTGTCATTCATCGGTTACCTATACATGCTCATCAATCTCGCTTTTTATTGTTCACGTAATTCATCTTTTTTTCCGCGTTGTCAAACAAAATACAATAGTTAACAAGTTGAGCCAAGTTAAAACATATATGATAAATGTTGTGACACATACAACAACACAATACAAAAGTGAGAGGGAAGAACTAATGTAAACTTTTAGTAGATACGACCATATAAAGTTGTAACTTGAAGAAAAGTACACAAGATACACAAAAATATAAATAAAGATAAAACCAAACATTCATAAAAGAGCCAAACTTAAGCCAAACAAATTTAAATCAAATCTAAAGGCAGTAGCAATACATCCGGAGGAGAAGGTCCTAAGACATTTGCAAACCATCCAGTGGTGTGGAAGTGAGGTGGCACAACATATCTAACAGATGTAACCTATCTAACATATCTGAGAGAGTAGCAAGTCAATAGATGGTGGAGCAGCGGTAGCAGCGGCAACGGGAAATGACACAGACAAAAGAAAAAAGTTATTATTTTGGGAGGTTATAGAGAGAACCTTCACAAAGGAAGTAGAATATGTACGGAAGAGGACATATGAAGAAAATCCAAACGGTCGGCTCGACCGCCAAAAAAGAAACAGATATAAACTGGAGCAAGTCTAGAGAGAAGAGAGAGCTTTAACACTCATGAGTATCTACTTTCGAAAAACGATAAGTTTTACATATTTTTGGGGATAAGTCCAAATCCATTAAGATTTCGATCTACTTCTTAAGATTTTTCGACTTTACGATCCTGTCGAAAAAAATGAGTCGGTCTTTCATACGATCTTAAAAGACACATGAGCTTAAGTAAGATCTCGATCTTACATAAGATCTAGATCAGATTTCATCCTACTTCTCTAGATTAACTAAGTAATTAAGTATGAATGAATGTGTTAAACCAGACCAATAAAGCAAGCATGAATTGTTATAAATGTTTATAAGAATAAAATGTATAGACTTTTAGATTAAAATATCTAGTATCCTTAATCACTAATTAAATATTTTAGTATTTTAAAGCATTACGCGTTTCATATTCATATTTTAATAATTTTCACAACTTTTCTTTCTTCATAATTTTGTTATGAAATTAGATTTGAACAATAATTACTAGAAAAAAGAATTTTTAACACTTAAGTAGGATATGATGATCTTGATTCGATCTTGCTAATACAAAAATGATTTTCAGTACGATCCTGATTTTAACAGCCAAATAGATGTGAAACTCGTTGGTAAAAATCTTTAAGTATTTCAGGGTGATTTGTTACAAAAATGCTTAGTAGGTATCATTAAGAGCAAATGGTGCGGTTGTTTCAAGCCTTGGGACAAAGGCTTTGGCTTACAATATGGTCTGCTCATGGTACCATATATGGTGCCAAAGAGTCACCCGTTGAGAGAATCAACCTATTTCAAAAGTTTTTTTGTGTGTATTTAGTATAGTATACATAGACACATGACGTCCTGTTTTTTTTTTCTTTTGGCACCACATTTTGTGACGACAATGAGGGAGCCTGAAAATGTGATGCTAAAACCCCTTTATCCTATGTGGCTGTACTTTTTCTCTTTGATACGAGAAGTTTGACACCATGATGCTTATTTTTACCGGATGATATTATTAAACTCTAGACGAATGGGTAAAAGCAAGTCTCTAAAGAAAAGTCTTTCACAAAACGTTATATTCTCGATTGCCCATTCAAAGCTTTGTCAAAAAATAAGATAGCCTCCTCCATGTGTATAGGTTAGCAAGTCCTTAAACCAAAAATGAGTTTGGCAATACCCATACTTGACCGAAGCAAAATGAGCTCACTATGCGGTAAGTAACTATGGAAGAAGACTCATCAAATGAATAGAAATCGCGGCTCACCTCATAGCTAACCCACTAATAAATATGCGTGTCTACTAACAGCTCCCCCAAGAAGCTTCACACCCAAAGATGGCCTCTAAATATCAATAAGAAATAAACCCTCACGAAGCTTCATACCATTACACGAGGCCCAAAGTATCTATGTTTTCTCGATATTAAGTTTAAGACACAAACTTAGACCATACAACTTTATAATGTATAACACCTTGTAAACCTCTTCTGAATCTCCAATAACGGTTCCATAATCAAGATACCAAACATGAAAAAGAAGCTTGCAAGTGTCTATAAACTTATGTACTATTAAATAAAATACAAGAGAAAAAGAAGAGGTCCCAACGGGTCACCTTGCTACACCCCTGTGGCGGACCAAATATGTGTGTCTCTTATAAACAATCTCGTATCCAAAACATATAAGTAATTCATCCATAGATAAATAAAGGGACACCTCACCTAACCTCATGGAGTAATGTCATTCTATCCACAAGGTTAAATGCACCAGAGAAGTCTACATTAAGGATTGCAAGAGACATTCTATCCATAAGGTTAAATGCACTAGAGAATGTCATCTTCATATTTCCTCAACACCTAATTAACGCTATGTAAAACAATTCCATCCGACACTCTGAATCCAAACTAGAAATCACTAAGGTACTTGACATTTCTTTACCACGCCTTTCATGGAAATCTTAGAAACCACAAGTCTCCATATATTGGATTCTTCAATAGGCGAAATCCCGTTATCTGGTTTTAGGAGAGGCATGAGAGGAGAAAATGCAACAAACTCTGCCAAAATAGCCTGAAACCTCCTTGTTAACCACAAATTAACGACTCACGTGATGGCCTTTTAGGAGATTTGTGACAGTAGCCTACCCCTTTCCACATAAAGCATATAAGATATGTTGTGCCCTCAAAAAATGCGTGGAGTACCCTTAGGAAATGATTTAATGTAACGAAAGACACAATCAATCTCTGTTGCAAGGGAGCACTTACAAAACGTGTCGCTCGACATTGATGGGGTGACTTGTAAGGATGCTTAGCCTCCAAGGCTTTAACGGTTTCACCAAAGTATGGAGCTACACTAGATGAGGATAACACTTTCATTGTTATGTAAATTGACCATCCACAACCTTGTGAAAGCATTGTCTGATGTTGGTGTTTGCCTTTGTTCTCTCCTTCATAAAATCACTTCTACCATGGCCCACGGACCCCAATCCGGAATCATCTATCATGTTTTTAAAAAAGGTTGCAAAGTCGTGAATCGGTAGTCGCGCGGTCGGCCACCTTGTAGCTTGTATTTGGTCTAGGCGGGATTAACGAGATCGACATTTCTGGTAAATTTCAGGTATTCCTGACAAGTTTTGGGTATTTCCGGTGAGTTTTAGGTATTTCTTACAAGATTTTAAAAACAACTCGTAATATATTTAAATAGTTACTATAAGTGATCATAACAATTCTACGGTGAGTTTTGGGTAATTTCGACAAGATTTCGGCAAGTTTGACCATCATTGACCGCCATTGATCTATTTGTTCGACCCATTTACATAAATCGTCAAGGTTGGTTGTCTTGTAGCGCTTAAACAACGATTAATCAACCTTGTAGACTTTGTTTTGAAACACTGGTTTTATCAAACATCGTAATAACATCATCTTACCCCATGTAGTTAGTGACTTCAAGAAAGAGCTTTGTTGCTAGAATTTTCTCTTCCTGGACCTACTTTATTGTCTATTCTTAGGCATACACCACGTCATCGTGCGTCTTGTAAAAATAACAACCTCACCTATGCATTAACGGAATCAGGCTGGACAACCATCTTGTAAAGTATTATTTTTAACGCTTATAAAAAAGCGAGACGACTACCATAAGGAATACATTTGACAAAGTAATAGGTAATTTAAAACCATGATATTTAGAAACACGATCAAAAATTTCAACATACAAAGCCAACCTTTCAGTTACTTTTGTATCAAACTCCTTATTAGACGGCTTTTGAAAGGCCAACAATTAACCGCTCATGTCATCGGTCTCTATCATTTTCTCATAAGGAGAGATATAAATTTATAGTTTCCCCCATTAAGAGGCATACAAGTTTGTTCCTATTTTTTTCGAAAAGAAACATTTTTTAAGAGCATCTTAAATGTAAAAATTTTACCATTTGAAAAAGCTTTTTAACATATTTCTTTATGCATTAGATCCATAGCTTCTTGAATAGTTTAATAAAAAAACTTTATAAACATCAAACCTTTGTTAAAAAACTTACTTCTCTTATATACTAGGCATTTATGTATTAAGTGATTCAAGTTATTGAACATTTGAAGACTCTCTAAAAGGATATGCAACGAGTAATTTTAAGAAAAAATTTTTGTTATTTAAAAAGGAAATTTTTTTTAATCATTTCATTTAAACAATAATGCAAGTATTTGAGAAAATAGCTTCATGATTTCATAAGTTTATATTAAGGTTATGAATATTTTTTCATTTTATCAAACTATTTGTTTAAAATAAAAATAAAAATATAATTTACAATCATAAATGCTTTTAAGATTGGTTAATCGTGGAAAAGAAACCAGTGGCCAAGATCAGCTCCATATACCCTATAAATAGTCCTCACATATCTTCTACTTTTACTCATCACAACAAACACACCTCCAATAAAATTAATTTCCATTTCTAGCCTTCTAGGGTTTACTTACAAAAATGCTTCTAAGAAGCTCATCAAATCCATCACTCTTCAACCACCAAAACCAATCATCATCATCACCAGACCACAGCCATTTTTCTATAAAAAAATCACCTTCATTTTCACTCCTCACTGACCTTTCACACATTTCACACACTAAAGCACGTAGACGACACTCGTTATCTAGCACCAGTGTTCACTCTTTACGTAATGCATGTATTGATCATGTGGTGGAAGAAGATTTGGTAGGCGAAGAGAGTTTGTTGTTTTCGAGTTCGGGTTTGGATGGTGATCATGAGATTGAGGTGTGTAGTACTGTCGGTGGTGGTGATGATGGTAGGAGGGTTTGTGGCGGTGGTAACGGAGAGGGTGCTGGTGATGGTGATGGGACGGATTTGTATTATAAAACTATGATTGATGCCAATCCCGGGAATTCGCTTATTTTAGGAAATTACGCCAAATATTTGAAAGAGGTATACATACATATGATGTTAATAAAAAGCATGTTGATGTAGGTGTATATGTATATTGTAGATGGTACATAGTTAATTAGGGGTGCTTGTATCAGCTTATATAGCGGGTTTATGCTTATTTGGTTTTTATGTTTCATAAGCTCACTTTTTGTGGCTTATTTTGAAACTTTTCTGCTTATATTAGTTTATTGTGTCATATAAAGCTTATATAAGCCGAATAATCTCAAAATAAGCCACAGAAAGTTAGCTTATGAAACATAAGTCCAAAACCATATAAGCCATAAGCTGGTTATAAAAGCTGAAACATCATGTAAAATAGACCACATAGTTAGAGAAGCTTTACGTGGAGTTTGGTACGTTGCTACTTTTCAATCTTGGGGACGCCAAGTTAACTATATCTGACAAATGAACGTCAAACATAGTTGCATAATATACATATAAGTAACTTCCTCATTAACAGCTTCAAATATATGTTTAGGTGAAATATTTTTAGCAGTAATTAAGTAGTCTGATTGTAAAAAATAGTTAACCTGACATTCCAATTCCATAAAAAGGGCCGATATCACACATGTGTGTGAAATCGACAGAGTTGCTAAGAAACAATACGTTATCTAGCTATTTTCAACAACCAAGATATGCTTAGAAACGAATGTAATGAGAATTGTGCAATAATAGCTGTTAATGGACGTTCCAATTGTGAAAAACAGGCATAAGTACACATTCGTGTAAGATGAAATACATTTTGGACACAACGTACATCTTAGCATTACACTAATGACATCGGTCTTGCTCCTTTTTTTGTAGGTGAGAGGTGATTTAGTGAAAGCCGAGGAATTTTGTAGTAGAGCAATACTAGCAAACCCTAGTGATGGAAATGCTTTATCAATGTACGCTGATTTAATTTGGGCGACACAAAAGGATTCATCTCGGGCAGAAACCTACTTTGATCAAGCAGTTAAAGCTTCTCCAGATGATTGGTATGTTACACATCTTCATTTTCATCATGCCTCTGAGAACTTTTACTATTTTCGTTGTTTGACTGAAGAGTTTTGATTTGATGATGCTGCAGTTATGTTATGGCTTCTTATGCTCGGTTTCTTTGGGATGCTGACGAAGAAGACGAGGAAGGAGTTTCGAGTATGAACATATCACCACCCAGTTTCTTACATGAAGCTTCACAACAGTTTCCGATTGCTGCCACATAGAGATGAAGAATCGTATACATAATAACAGATATTATAGTAAATTTCTGACCCGTATTCCTTTTTGTTGTAGTTGTACTTCGATATTTCAAGATGATAGTATTCTATCGATAAGCTAATATAGTTATTATGTTAAAATTTAGTCATTTTTGTAATTATTATGTGAGAAAGGTAATAAAATCATGTTTTCACTTGTGATGACATTAATAATTATCTTTAAAGAATATGTAATCGGCGTTGATCGTTAGAATGACTTGTAACAGCGAGTCATGGAACTTGTAAATGTGAAATATAACTGATACATGGTGAACGAAATAGCAAATTTGGATCCCCAACGTGGTACAACAAAAGTAATATGTTGAACAAGATAGGAAAGTGCTGAGTATGCTGTCGTAGGTCAGTATTACTTAATATTCTGCCATAACCTATAAACTGGTCAACATTCTTATTCACCTAACTGACCATTGCATCTAGTCTCCAAAAGGAGCTACTCCAATGGATGGATATTGCTACTCGCTGGTTTGCTAATTATTTAGATTTTGGATTGTTCTAGAAACATTTAGCATTTGGATTCTAATATGAAAAAAATCTCTTAGATATGTGGTGTATGGATTAAGTTTCTGTCCTGGAGTATTTGGTTTGTTGACTCAATTATATTGCCTGTATGTAAGGATATGTGAATATACTCCGTAGTATCTATGATCAGTTTCATCATTCAGGTAATGCTTCTGTTGCCTTGTTCTAGGTGTTTTAGATGATCACGGAACCGTGCCAATAATAGTGTGCGTGCAGTAAATGCTATGCTGATGTATGCGGTGAGGTAATTGTACTAAATTTTGAGTCAACGACTCCTAGTTAAAACTAGTGGTTCCATGTATCTTGTATGTGTACTAAAATAACAAAACACTGAATGGTCTATAAGTTGTGTATTCAAGGTTGCTAATAAATCTTAGATTTTTGTGGCAACTGTCAATGACGTAGACCTTTTAGTATTTTACCCTACATTTATTTTAATAAAGATTAAGACTTGTTTGGGTAGAAGGCATGAGATCTACACTTAGATTTGTCACTTAAAAGTTTGATGTAGTGACTTATTGGTTGGCTCTCTTGTTCTGAAATAGAATTGACATTGTTGACATGAATAAGGGGGTGTTTGGATGTGCGACTGTGCGTTAATAAAGTGATTACTGCATTTTGAAGAATGAGAATGATACAGTCGTATTAAACTTTTCGGAGATAAGTTTACAAACAGTATGCTTAGGTTTTTATGAAGAATTACTTACCTTTTAACTTCAATAAAGTCTAAGCTTCATATTGCTACTTACCTGATGTATATTTCAGTTTCTAGAACAGTGTTTTTTGCTGCAAAACAGGGAAGAAACTAGTGGCAAATTTATACGTCAAAGCAACAAGTTTTTTCTCTGTCCTAGTGAAATCCACTCTGGTCTGGTAATCGTTAAGAGTATTTAAGCATGAAAAAGGCACTTTATGTGTTTTTGACACATTTCCTGTGAGAAGCTATTTTATCCATTTAACCAGTTAGAGATAAAAACATACCCGGAAAATGGGTCCAAATTGCCTACCCTTAGTTTGTGTTTTTAAGTCATTTTCTTTTTATGTTTAGTTGCCTTAGGCCAAATAAGGTTGCATCACATTTTGGAAACTATATGATCCGGTGTCAGGTCAGAAACGAACTGGATGATGAACGACATAGTTGCGGCTATTTCAGCTTCCAAAGGTGGTACTGATTTCGGAGCAAGAATCATGATGAGATTTGTCATTGGTGAACCCACCGCATCATAAAGGTCAGCATCATCACAAATTCTTAACGTCTAAACTATTTAGACCCATGAAAGCAGGCTAATATGTAGCCAACGGAATACCCTTTACGTTCCATGCATCTTTTATGTGTCTACCAATATAGCCGAACATTGAATGGTCTACAAATGTGTAATCAAGATACTTGGTAACATAATTTCTGTGGCAACTGTCAATGACATTGACATGTTTGTTATATTATCCTGCCATTATTCTAACGAAGATTAAGATGTGTTTTGTTTAAAGGTGTGAATAGGACGAATAGATTTGTCATGTGAAAGTTTGATGTTACGCCTTTTATACTCATTGGTTGGTTCTCCTGCCATGAAGAAATATAGTAGGTTTGACATGATGACAGGGTGTTTTTAAGTGATTATCGCCTAGTAAAATTCATGTCTAGTTGGTTTACCGTAAGTTTGAGCTTTAGTTGACTAGTTTTAGAGGTGTCAAAGTGGCTGGGTCACTCACGTTGGTTAACTACTCAAAACGTAGTCGGGTCAAGATGGGTAATATTCTGGGTGAGGTTAATGCTCTATTCTGGACGACTTGCACACTTTTGCTGATCTATTATGAAATCTATTAAGGAGTTGTTACCATGTGAATGCACTTGGATAATTCTCTACTTATTTGAATCATTAATGAATCGAAAGTACCACCTATACTAATTACTGTTCGTAGGATTTTAGATCACGATACTGACAGAATAGTTCAAATACATTGAAAGATGCAATACATTCAAGAAACTAAATGATCCAAAACCATCCAAGAACGGAGCCAGAAACCAACCCGATCCCTAGGAACAAAGCCATCACAATGGCAGCCGTTTCGGCTTCCAAAGGTGGCACCGATTTAGGAGCTAGAATCATGATGACACTAGTCAGATACCCATTCGTGAAACCCAACACGAAAGTAAGTAATACCACAAATTCTTCACTTCTAAACCATTTAGGCCCATGAAGACACGCTGTAAATAGAGGATAAAACAGTAGCCTTGCCACACAACCCCAAGTAGCCTTATTAACACTCTTTACCATGTATATCGCTGTAAAACATTTTCCAATAAAATCCGCTATGTTATATGTAGTTATTAACATTATTGGGTACCAATCTTTAAGTGTTTTGGACTTAAGATTTTCAGCTAAAAATCCCGGGAAAATTGATAGCGTGACAGTATATATAATAAACACCCCGAGTGCTGGCCACTGGATCATTTTAGCCACGTCCCATAATTTAGCACTTGAAGTTGGATGTTCATATTGGAGTTGTTTGTGATGCTGTTCCATGGCTGGCAACTTGTGTAATAGATTACAACAAACTATGCACATCACTAAAATAGCTGTGCTGACTATGAAGTAGAAGTGTGCGCTTGTTCTTAAGCCTTGTGAATTATCTGGGAGTGATGCTTTTGTTGTAATCCGCAAGAGCGAAACTAGTATCCCTGAGCAATAAAAGATCTTAGTTAGTAATTAGGGAAAAATGTCTGTACAGGTTTCTGAGCTGTTCAGGGGGTTTCCTCTACGAAGGTATCTCTGATTGTATATATTTGGTAATAGAGATATAAGATCTGGACTTCGAGTGCTTAATGCATGAGCCAACAGTAAGAATCTAAAATCAAGATTATTAACGAATAAGTTAATTTTAGTATTAATTGGACGCTGATTATATATTAAAAAGTTTAAAATGATTGAAAATTCAATGTGTTTATTTCGACCTGTAACTATATATTACCCGACCGTCCCACTCATTTGCCACTTACCTCAGATGCTAGGCTACACTGAGTGCTTACAAAGCCATGAGCATGGCGACAGTTACAAATTTGCATGCTAAGAAAACAAACCTGATGAAGCAGTTCCAGCAAAAACGGCTTGCATGTACTCTTTGGGCAGCTTCCCTGCAGACCCAATTAGGCTCCCACCAATCAACCCATCGGCTAAACCACATATAACGACTGATGCAACTATAAAATAAAACCTGCTGCCACCAAGTGTAAGAGTTACCATAAGAGATATAAGAAACATAGTAAATCCAATGTTCATCCTCCCTCTAAAGCTAACTTTTCGGCTCAAATTGCTCCATTTTATCATCACGATTAATACTAGTAGTGAAAAACTCATGTAAGCTACTGAAAACACCCTTTCCACATGTTTCTCAGGGTAAAGATAGCCAAAATAGTCGATGGCTGTGATTAAGGCATTCCATGGAAGCAAATTTCCTGCACCAAGTAAGAAATAGATCATATAAGCTATTTTGCACGTGTCTTTTTGTACGGTTTGATCGTCAAGGTCAGTCTTTAAACTCTCCATTTATTTTGTAAAGTTTTGCGCACTCTTTTTGTTCGGTTTGATATAGCTCGTTGTTTATACAAAAAGCATTATATGGGTTCTAGTTAGAGACCCTTGAAGATTTTCAATGATTAAAGGTGGATAAAGAGTAAAGACTAAGGCATGAGAAGAAAGGTAAAGAAAAATAATCTTGGACATTTTGACAATGTGGGTAAAAAGAAAGATTCTTAGCGATTCTTTTGTTTTATAGGTGCGTTTTGAAATTGATAATTTGATTAATGTATGATGTTCCCGTTTCTACTTTAGAGTAAAAGAAACTGTTTGCTAACAAAACTGATCGTTAAGCATTTACCATAACCAAAAACAATTTTCACAACTTCAAGTTGTATGTAGTACATTCGCATGTTATCTTCTTCACCATGGTTTACAACTGATTTGTTAGCTTGTAATCCACGGGTCAAGTGTCCAACCTCCCCTTCGGTCTTTTGGCTTGTTTCAATTGTTTGTGCAGTAAAGTCTAAAGAAGTTTGGTGAGATTTTTGACATTGGTTTAGTTACTCATGGTGACATCGAATGATTGACAAATGATAGGCTCCGAATTCCGAGTCTTTTACAGGTAGTTTCAATGTGTCTTGTGCCTTTTCTTTTGACTTGTAGGGACATAAATGGATGGAAAGAAATGGTTTTGTGCTCTTTATGTTATGCATTCTACTGCTCCAAACACATGCTAGACGACTTTGATCTTTTTGACCTCTTAGTCATAATGCAAGATCCCTCTTTGTTCTTTAAGAATAGATTATGGGTTTCGTGGCAAACTTTTCACATAAATATCATTGTTTGAGGTTTATATTTTGTTAAAAAAACCAGATGTCCTATGTCCTTAACTTTATTTATATTTTGTTCTTTAAGAATAGATTATGGGTTTTGCTATCAAATATGAGTTGTATTTTGTATTTAGTTTGTTGTCAGATTCATCAACTGATGCGATGTTTGATGTGTGTAGTAACGAAGAAAAATGCATATAAGTGGCTCAGTTGCACATCACGTTGAAGCGACACCAAAGTAGCTTTCGGTGAGAGCTAAAAGCTTTCATTCAAGGACCATTGGCTGATTTAGAACTTGATTCTTTCCCCTCCCTTCATTTTTGCCTTCGTTTTCTCATATTTGTCCCCTTTCATTTTGTGGGGTTGACACCTTATGTGGGTGTAAGTCGTTTTTAGTATTATATGAATGAATGATGCTTGATGCATCGTGTGATTCGAAAGTCGAGAACCAACTAGTTATGATGTGTGATTGGTCCCCATTTAGTCTAGATATCAAGTTCAAAGACTACTGGAGTTCAGGTATAAGGCCAGTTAACAATTCTTGACGATACAAACCGCAAGTGAAGGGTTTTGGTTATTTGTATAAACATGAACGGCTGATAAGTTTGCAAAAAAAGCTACTAGTATGAATGAAAATTGAAGAATTATAAACAAAAGCTTAGGATGGCAAGCAAAATTATCTTTCATAGTATATAACATAGTGCATATGCAGTGTATGTTTTAAGGTTAATATTATGCTTTCATCCTCTGTGTGTCTCTATGTAAATATGGCAAAATTTACTCGGATATGTGTATGAGTATGGAAAGCTATATGAAGTCTTAACTTTTTGTAACAAAAGCTTTTAAATTTAATTTTCTACGAATATTTGAAGCGTTACTTTTTCTTTTTCTACAGTCCACTACACACTAAGGGAAAATAACTTATATTCAGCTTTGACTTTAGCAGGTCATAAATTGTATCAATCTCAACAAAAAAGGATATAAGAACAAGAAAAAATATACAATGAGAAAAAAAAACTAAATTGAAAAAAATAAAAAGGATTTTTAGCTATATATATTTTAAAGGGTAAAAGTTATAAAATATCATCGTATGTGTCGACTTTAAACAATTAATAATTAATCTTGGGATTTTACCATTATACTTTCAAATTTGTTCCGACTATATGTAAGCCTCAAATGACTATATTACTCTTAAAAATGACTAATATACCCTTTGAAAAATACGATTCTTCAAAAGGTATATTTTAGTCATTTTAAGGGTAATATAGTCATTTCAGGCTTATATTGGTATATTTGGAACAAATTTGAAAGTACAATGGTAAAGTCCCGAGATTAATTAGTAAGTGTTTAAAATCGGCACATTTTATTAAATACAATGGTATTTTATAACCTTTACCCTATATTTTAAATAAGAGAAAGAATTTTAAGAAAAGATGCATTAGCTTATTGAGTTGTAAAGAAACGAATGCCGTTGTTGCAACCGATAAGTTACTGACACACAAATCTAATCATAAAATTAGGCATGAATTTTGAGTATTCAAATCATCTCTTTTTCCACGAATGTTTAACATATGGTAGTTTAAAAAAAATGTATTAGTTATCTGACGTTCGAGCAAATCTGTTAACCGGGGCAAGTCTTGTCGCTACACCATAGACTTGGCGATCATGTGTGATTTTTATGCCTTAGGATTAACTTGTTGTTTGCTTGATTGTTGATGCATGTCTTAGTAAGGTTTAAGTGCAAACTTGAGGGTAAAAATTATGGTAAAGTGACTAACTCTTATTAAACCTAGGCTAAAACCAAATGGTAAAAGAAAGTACTGACAAAGCATCATGGACCAGTGATGCAATGCACAAGCCTTCCCACCCTACTCAAGCTTGCAAAAAAGACAAAATGAGTTGCTCACTTAGAAGATCTATTTAAGAAAAAAATTATAACCGGTGATAATTTAGTCAACATCTTATTTTTACTACGAAAAATGTACTCTTAGAGGCAATAATGTTGTCCCTTTTATCCAAATCTTTATGATAACAAACAAAGTTTACGTTCAAACCCACAAATGAAGGAGCATTGAATCATCTTCACCTTAGGCTAAAAGGAGTGATGAATCATCTTCACCTTTTTTATCTCTCACACTATTTATCTTTTAACTTTACTGGTAGTGAAAAACTCATCGTCACTGCATACCTATTTTTTTCTTAATTCCCTTAATTCGTATATTAAAAACATAAACGTAAATAAAAATACCAAACAAACTAATGAAAACAAATACGTAATACATTAAAATACTGGAATTCAAATACAATACGAAAGGAAATACGTTACTAAATGGATAATTTCTCATACAATTAGTTTGGTTTGCGAATCTGAATCTGATTTCTCCTCATAAAAAAATTCCGATTGGAATAGCTCATAACTAGGTCGTTCAGCCCTAACTTTTGGGAGTGAAGTTATGCATCCACTCAATTTTATTTTCAACTTGACCATTCATTTTTGTCGTGTTTCTAAACAAGGCGCTATGCATCTCAAAATAGTTTTTAGATTCTTGTTTTAGAAAAGTGTCAATCAAAACACGTTTCTCTTGTGAAATATCATGCCAATACTCATATGCTCTGCGTAGATTTTCTTTAGCAACACTTGCATAATTGAATTCAAAGGATAATGTCGTAAGCGTTAGCAGAAGACGTTTATGGTTATCAATTTGGACATAAACCTTAGTTTTGATTTCATTAGCGGCATGTGAAACAGAACATGCTATTAATTTTGAAGTTGTTAAAAAAGGAGTAGATAGTGAATTTTGAAGTTGTGTTTAATAAATTTGAAATTTAAAGGTGTTTATATAGAGTAAATAGGGTAGTAAATTTTTTATTTCTATTAAATGTAACCCTAAAATTGTAAAACAGACCACCAAGTATAAACTCACGTGAGGTGATGAACTCACCATTTTGCAACACAGTCGGCGTGAGTTTGGGTGGTATGGTGGTAACTCACGTGTGAGTCGGTCACTCACGATGAAAAGCCACCACCATTTCACCTTGTAAGCTCATCTGTTAGTGTGACATATTACTAGAAGGTAAAACTATACAACTGAATTGTTTGTATGTCTTTGAGGCCAATGTTTTAAGATCTCAGATTGGATGTGATATCATAACTTATCAATTATTCAACTTATTTTTCGAATATACTACGACATATCAATCATTAAACTTATGATTTACGGTCCAGACTTCTTACTACACTTCATCCCAACAGCTTTTTCAAGCTCCGGCCCAACCAATGTCTTTGGTCCCGGCCCAACACGTTCATCCGACCCAAACAGTTAATAATTCTACTGCGAATACATCACTAGGTCCTACGATCACCTCGAGACAGGAGACTACTTTACCTCATGTATTTATGGATGAGACACTCCATGATCCTACTACTGGAGCCTGGGATATGGATACCGTGTGGGTTTTCATCTAAATCATTCTTCTACTAGTCTTAGTGAACTTTTTAATACGTGTATTTATCTGTCTGTTTTGGTTGTAAACGATCATTTTACCCATCATTAATACGATCCATAGTGTTTTTACAACTCCTTTTAGATCCCTTAATGATTAATAATGAACGACTGATAAGTTTGCAAACTTTTACCAATTCCAACATAGGAACAACTGTATATGACAGACTAATATCTCTAAAGTGCACATGTAAAATTGGTAACGGGTCTTCCACTCGATTTTAAGAGGACCTTTGGTGCAGGAATCAGTCTATCCGTTTAGAATTCCTTCATATCTATTCGCTTGACTTAGACAAGAAGCGATTTGTTACAAATAAGATTCCTTTACTCACCGACTGGAATAATGCTGTTAGGCATATTCCGAGAAGTGGTGTAGAGGCGTTCCCAATTTGAAGCGTTAAAAGCCGATATTAGGAATATTACTCTTTTTATTCATTGTGACTCGTGGTCGTGGTCCTTAGATGTTTTGGTGGGTTTACAGTAGCATCGGTTCGATCTTTTGTCTATTCTCAAATTTTAGATGTAGCCTCCATGTCTAAAAGATGGAATCGTAATATACCTATTAAAATTTAATGTGTTTATTTAGGGATTGCAGCTCAACAAATTCCTGTCTAGAGTAAACTTAGATAGAAGAAACATTATGGTTAGTTCGACGCTTTGCCCTACCTGTCTTGAGATGTTGAAACCGTGAAATCATATATTCTCTAACTGTAGGATGGCAAAAAAAATTTGTGGGCGTTATTGGCCAAATGGTGGGAGCTTCATATTTTGATATGTGCTAGTATCTTGGAGTGGTATGATTGGCTTGGCTCTTTGAACATTTATTTTAAAGCTCGTTAGGGATGCTTATGTAAGCCATTTGAAATTTTCATAACCATCTGATATTTTATACTCCTCCCAAGAAGGCGGTTTTATAAAATCATATACTAGTTTCTCAATATTTCATTTGCATTTCTTCTAAAAGTCTCATGTTTAAATTTAGTTGGTTAAGCTGGTTAGATAACCCTTTAACTTTTATATCTTCCTTGTAATCTCTTTAGGTTTTACTAGTTTTTAATAAAATCCTTGCTATTCTTAAAAAATTGAAGCTTTGTATGGATGGTATGTCACAATGATTTTATGATCATTGTCTACCAAGGATTTTATTAAAAACTTTGTATTTTTTTACTCCCTTTATTTTATGATCATTGTCTACCAACTTGAAGGTTTTAAAAAAATAACTTAATTAAAACTTCTGCTTCAGCAAGTCATAGATTGACACTCTTAATATATCATCAATGGTTTGATGGCCACATTTAAAGTTGTACTTATATGCAATACTAAAATCAATCGGGTATTGCTCGTGATAATGCTCGTGATGAACTTGCCATTCTTGCAATCTTTAATGTTGTTTTATGTATTTTGTTAACTAAATATTGTGTTAGTTCACTTTGTAATTGTGTTTTAAGTAGTGTGTTTATTTCTTGATCTTTCTACTCTATTGTGAACTATGATCATAAAATCCTTTAAATCAATTAATAGCTAAAAAAGAAACAATTTACACTCTTCCTAGTAATTTACCTCAACAAACTCATAAAAAAATGAAAAAGCAGCATGTGAATTAGGACATTGGATTATTCTTATAGGCTCTCTAATCGTTTCCGTACCCAAAAGAAAGGGAACGCCTTTTCTTTTAGAAAGCTAAACTAAATAAAACCTATCCTGAAGAAGATTTTTTACACCCAAATTGAGATGTCAAAGTACAAAATGTTGCCCTTGATGAACGGTTTATGAATTTTGCAATTAACAAATTTTAATTTAAGCTTAATAGGATAAACTTAAACAATCCCACCTATTATATTTAGTAGCGGACACTATAATTTATAGAAAAATCAAAAAGTGCGACACGGATAGTAGCATATGTCTAAAAGTAAATAAATTGTACAACATTGTAATGTTTGACATTCATATTGCCAGAAATACAAATAGGTTACTCATATTGGAAGATCCGTATATGAAAAAGTTTCAAAAATAAATAACCGTGATGATTGAGTTAAGTGTGTTGCAAATAATGTTCCTTTACTCGTCGGATAGAATAATGCTCTTAGGCATATTCCGAGAAGTGGTGTAGTGGCGTTCACATTTTGAAGCTTTAAAAGCTGACAATGGGAATATTACTCTTTTTAATCATTGTGATTCGTGGTCGTGGTCCTTAGATGTTTTTGGTGGGTTTACAGTAGCATCGGTTCGATCTTTTGTGGATTCTAAAATTTTAGATGTAGCCTCCATGTCTTAAGATGGAATAGTAATATTCGTATTAAAATTAATGTGTTTCTTTGGAGATTGCAGCTCCACAAATTTCCGTCTAAACTTAGATAGAAGAACCATTGTGGTTAGCTCGACGCTTTGCCCTACCTATCTTGAGATGTTGAAACCGTAAATCATATATTCTTTAATTGTGGGATGGCAAAAGATTTGTGGGCGTTATTGGCCAAATGGCAGAAGCTTGATCTTCTGATATGTGCTAGTATCTTAGAGTGATATGATTGGCTTGGCTATTTGAACATTTCTTTTAAAAGCTCGTTAGGGATGCTTATGTAGTCCATTTGAATGTTTCGTAACCATGTGATATTTTATACTCCTCGTCCCAAGAAGGCGGTTTTATGAGATCATATAGTTTCTCAATCTTTCTTTTGCATTTCTTCTAAAAGTCTCAAGTTTAAATTTAGTTGGTTAAGCTGGTTACATAACCCTTTAACTTTTATAGCTTCCTTGTAATCTCTTTAGGGTTTACTAGCTTTTAATAAAACCCTCGCTATTCTTAAAAAAATAGAAGAAAAATTCACATGGTTAACCTTAAGTTGGCTATGCAATGTTTTCAAACGTATACGCAACATCTAGTCATTGGCAAGAAAGATCAAAAGCTACGAAATCAATGGATAAGAAAACCATAAACAAAGAAGGTGTCACATTAGAGCATCCGTAATGCATCAAGTCTTTAGAAACTTGATGCATTAGAATGTAAAACACAATCATATCAATGATTAAAGTTTTACAAAAGTCTTGAGAATTGAATTACCAAGTCTTTGTAAAAAGCTATTCAAAAAGCTTATTTTGCAATGGTAAACATATTATTAAATTTTTTTATAGAATAATAAAAAGCTTTCTGTTAGTTCGCATAGTATGGATGCTCTTAAAACTAAAAACATAAAATGTTTTATGGGACTGGGACATTCGAAAGCATAGTATTAACATTGTGACATACCATCCATATGTGTTGTGGTTTATATATGTTGAACATGAAGCTAATACGAATGAGAAATGAAGTACTTAAAAATAAAAATGAGTTTTAATATGAAAATGAGTTCTAATATTATGCCACATAGATAAATGAGAGATAGTATTCTACGTTTATACTGCCACAATGCATATGGATCCATGTCTTGAGGTTGATATAATACTTTCATCGAATACTCGCATCACCAACCCAAGTCAATAAGACAATAATAATCGGTTGGTATGCGCGTGTGAGGATGGAAAAGTAATACAAACTTTAACCTTGTAACAAAAACTTTTAGTGTTTATTTCCTTTGTTTTTTATTTAAAGTTAATGAATAAAAAATTTGCAGTTTAATAAAAATATTATTATTTTTAATTTTTTCTCTTATTTTTTATATAACAATTTTTCCTTAACCAATTAATTTATAATTTATTTATTGTTCGTAATAATATATTTTAACGAGAGTGATATGATAAACTCAATATATTTTTTATCTATTTTTAAAAATAGACTATTAATTTAGAACGTTTAAAAATAATAAATTGAACTTCAATTTCAAAACAAAAGGATTATTTTCTTCAAAGTCTTCAAGCTTTGTATTTTTTACTCCCTTTATTTAAAGATTATTGTCTACCACACTTGAAGGTAGAAAATAATAATAACTTAACTAAAACTTCTTCTTCGGCAAGTCATAGATTGACACTCTAAATACATAATCAATTCTTTGATGGCCACATAATACTAAAATCAATCCGGTATTGCTCGTGATAATGCTCGTGATGAACTTGCCTTTTTTGCAATCTTTAATGTTGTTTTATGTCTTTTGTTGACTAAGTATTGTGTTAGTTCACTTTGTGATGGTGTTTTAAGTTATGATCATAAAAGCCTTCAAATCAACTAATAGCTAAAAAAGAAACATTTTACACTCTTCTTAATGATTTACGTCAACAAACTTATAAAAAAATAATGAAAGAGCACCATGTGAATTAGGACATTGGATTATTCTGATAGGATCTCTAATCGTTTCCGTACTAAAAAAATGGAAGGAATTTTCTTTTAGAAAGCTAAATTAAATAAAATCTGTCCCGAAAAAGATTTTTCAAACCCAATTGAGATGTGAGGGTATAAACGTTGCCATTTATGGATGGTTTATGAATTTTATAAATAAATTTTTTAATTTAAGCGTAGTAGGATAAACTTAAAAAATCTCACATATTATATTTAGAAGCGTACAATATAAGTTATAGGAAAAATCAAAAAATGCGACACAGATCAACTATCTATATAAAGGAAGGTTTTGAAAAACATGATTTTGCCCTAAAAAATCTGAAAAAATGACACCTGTATATTCATTTTTAATCAGCGGTTCAAAATCTCTCTTCTATCAGCATTAAATTGTAGACAAAAACCTATAAAAAACATTTGGCCTCAAAAGTATACCTGATCAAAAACCAAAACCAAAAAAATCCTAAACAAAAATTATCAAATCAAATCAGATTCATAACAAAAAACCTGGTTATCTAACAATCTTTTGAATATGAATCTCATAATAATCTGATTTTTTATTTATGCATATGAATACTTCAAACCGAGTAAGTATATTGCACGAGTTTTGGATCATTATTGTACGTTTTTAGGTTTTATAAATAAATGATTTCTCAATTTAAGTTTCAAACAAGTATATATTTTTTCGTTCATCGATATAATTTTGATTACTAAGTAAGATTATATGAGGAATGAGATGTATCCTCAATGTGAATTCAGTGTAGAATGAATTACTGGTATATATTTATATGAAGAACAAGTATTTGATAAAATGACCAGATAAAAAAATTGTTTCTGTTGGTGAATCATATTGTTTTAATATTACGCAATGATTTTTTCTACCATGTTCATTGAAATTACTAACTCTAATATATGCATGTGGATTAAGAAAGATGGGATACAAAAATACGATGTGTGCCATTTTCTACCATGTTCATTGTAGGGTTGTAAACGAATCGGACGAACATGAACGGAGCCTTGTTCATGTTCGTTCGTTTAATTTTAGCCGGACAAATAAACGACCACGATCGTTTAAACGGACGAAGTTTCTTGTTCATGTTCGTTTATTAGGAAATTAGGTTGTTCATGTTCGTTTATTAAGACACTAAACGAACATAAACGAGCGAGCATAAACGAACGAATATATAACCATAAAATTTACAAAAATATACACAAAATTATGTTTTATAAGTGTAGTTTTGTTTAAATACAGCATATAAACCTACAAAACAAAAACTTACGATAAACGAACATAAACATATATATGATCGATCATAAACGAACGAGTAATTGAACATTTACGAACATAAATGAACGAACAAGACTTTTGTTCATGTTTGTTCATTTAACTAAAACGAACGTAAAATTTTGTCCATATTCGTTCATTTAATTAATAAACGAATATAAGCGAATTTTTTACCGATCGGTTAATCAAAATGTTCGTCCAAAGTTCAGTAATGTTTTGGTCTTGTCTCCTATTTTTTTTAACTTTCTTATCCCATACTAGCACAACCACAATGATACTCAATTTCGCTATTAAGTTGTCCCACATAGGCAGGGCGGACATACCCTTTGACTACGGGGTGGCGACGCCCCCCATGGCTAGACAAAAAACACAAGATTACAGTGTATTTTTTTTTAATTTTGAACGTTTTTTTAAAGTGCCCCCACTCGAAACTCAAATTGTCCTCCATTCACACATTAAAATCTAATATTTAACACTTTATAACCTAAAAATATTACATTTTTAAGTTACAATACTCGATTTTTTATTCAGATTTTAGTTTTTTTTGTTTTACTATTGTCAAATTTTTTTTTGCCTCCCATAATACTATTTTCTGCGTCCGCCACTACACATACGTAAATAAAAAAAAAGTATTCAACGTTATACATAGTGCATATGTTTATCTTAAGGTGAATACCATGCTTTCATATTTTTGTAGACACACACTTTCCGTGTTTGATGATTATGAAAAAATTGTGTTAAGTCTTATTTTTTGTAGCTAAAAGTTTTAGCTTTACTTTTCTACCGAGACCCAAGTTTTAGCTTTACTTTACTACCAAGACTCCATCATTTACTTTTCTTTTATTCCCTTTATTTAAACGAACAAATGATACTCATGTAAAGCAACGATATACAACGACAAATAACTATACCTGCAAAATCGTGGTTTTGATGTGACCCTTAATGCAACTTTTATGGGTATACTTTTTAGTATTTGCGAGAGAAAAAAATTATGAAGTATAAAAGAAAAATGATACGTAGTACTTCCCCGTCTTAAAATAAATGTCCACAATTAACTTTTAAAATCTTTTTTTTGAAACTTTAACTGTAAATATTTTTATTTCTGCGATATTATACTTGATAAAAATAATGCCAATAAACGTACAATTAAAACTCAATTCGTTCATATAATTTGCATTAAGTATTATTTAAAACACATAAAAATATTTAAGGTTAAAGTTATAAAAAAATTTGAAAATCAAAAGTAAGCACTTATTTTAAAATAAAGATAGTAAAAATTTGATTATTTAAAGATTAAGTTAACAATATTTAGGCATACTTATTTTAAAATTTTTAAGTTTCAAGACTCATAACAGGAATGATGCATTCTTTACATAAAAAATAGCTCGGTTTTGACATTTGGATCATGGGTAGCTAACATTTATGGAATTTGAAAAAGAGTTTTCTTCACAAGCAATAAGTGAGCTGCAATAAGTAGTTAATTAAAAAGAACATTACATTCATTCATAGTTTAGGTTGGTAGCAACGGTGAGGGTCGTCTAATCGATTGATCGAAGTTGAACTCGGTCAGTTGTGACTGTGTCGAGTCGATCGACCCGGCGAAGTCAATCCGTAGGACGACCTATTTGAAAAAGAGAAAAATCAAAATATTTTTACTATTTGACCGTTGCTTGAATAAATAAAAAAATTTAATTTCAAATTTAAATAATCTACCTTATAAATAGCCAACCATTTAACAATTTCTCTCACACTTACAAATCTTTATTTTAACTTCACATAATTTATATACCATCTAAAATAATGGGTTCCAAGCCTTCGTGGACTACCGATTAGGAGGTAGCTTTGTGTCAAGCTTGGGCATACGCTTCAGAGACGTTAGTCCCAGGACAAAGTCTGAAGACGAAATTGTTTTGGTCGGAGGTACTTGAGTACTTTCATATCAAAATAGGTGATCGAAAAAGAAGTTATGACTCTATTATCAACAAATGGAAATGTGCGATTCGTCTTCAAATTGGTCAGTTTTCTTCAATTTACAGTAATGTCTTACATAGGCATCCAAATGGGAATTCTGAAGATATTGTTTATCAAGAAGCCGCAATCGAATATCGTACTCTTCACCAAAGGGATTTTGCATACTATGAATGTTGGAAATTTTTGAAACAAAGTCTTGCTTGGATCGACATTGCATTTCCACGGTTTGTTAATTGGGGAGTTTAAGTTTTTAAGTTTTACTATTATTATTATTATTATTATTTTATTTTATTTTTATTAATCACATAAAATTGGAAGGGAGTCGAGAAACAAGCTGCGCTTCCACCCCTTTCTGGATACAAAAACCAAGTCTAGAAAATAGAAAAGTACCACTCCTAACATCATTAGAATGACAAACAGATAAGCGCTTGAGGCTCGAAGGAGTAACCAAGGCTTGCTCGTCAAGCTCCCCAAAAGTAGAGAAGGCAAAATGGATGAACGAGTAACCATGCTCTGCACAAATAGAATAATAATAATAATAATAATAATAATAATAATAATAATAATAATAATAATAATTATTATTATTATTATTATTTTATTTTATTTTATTTTCTATTATTATTATTGTTATTACAATAAACTTCACTTTTATTAGAAACACAAAAGATTATTATTATTTTTATTTTTATTATTATTATTTTTTTATTTTTTTATTATAACATCACTCTATTAGAATAATAGGATTTTACAAAAAGTTAGTGGGAAGCCGAGATACTATCTGGGCACCCACTCCTTTAGCAATAGCGAAACTGATCCTATTAAATATATAAACAGATGCACGTGCCCCAACGATTTACATCACTTTATTTTTTATAACTTTATTAGAATAATACGATTTACAAAAAGTTAGTGGGAGCCGAGATACTATCTGAGCCCCCACTCCTTTAGCTATAGCAAAACTGATCCGATTAAAAATGTGAATAGCAACACGTGCTCCAAGATCTTGAGTCATGAAGAAACTTCGGAACCATTTTAGCAAGCTCACAGCATCCTTCTCAAGTTCTCCAAAAGAAGAGAAAGAGAAAGGGATAAAACCGTATCTAATATCCGCACACTTAGCCTCGTACTTGACACGTTTACGCTTTGCTGCCTCAATCACTGCACGACCTGGCACAAAATCAACCATCCCAGATTGCGTCAAGGGAGATGACCCTGTGAGATCCACACATATATCAATACCTCTATCCCACGAGTAAAGCAACATATCAGTTGGGCATAATGGTTTGTCCCGGCCTCCATCCAGTCCAATATCAACCTCTTTACCCACTGAAATCCCGGACCGAAAACAAATGTCAATAAGGGTATCTCACACAACGTTATGCTGATGTTTAATACCAACAATACCAGAAGACGATATAGCATGATCACCATAAATATCCCCTGTAAAGACCCTGGAACAAGCTGAGCACGACTTTGGCACAGAAAATAAGGGACACCTAGCCGATAGCATAATACACATCGGTAAGTCCTAGGGTTCATAGTCTGTCCCAAACCAGAAATCAGAACCACCCTAGGCCAATCAGAAGTATGGTCCTCCATTTGAGACTTCCATAAAGCCATATGTCGAGTAGATAAGGAAAAAGTAGATTCAGCCATTTGAGTAACACGTGTGAAATATATCTGCCAATTTCTTCATAAGTTTGGGGGTAGCGATCTCACTTGGATTACTCAAAAGATCAATCTTCATTTCCGAATTAAAAGTACTCAACGCGTCATCAAAGGCATGCCCATAGGTAACAATATCAGAATATCGAAGCAACATAGATTGCAAGTTAGCAGACTGATGTCTAGACGCAAGAAATGCATAGTTCAAAACATCACCTGCAGAATAAACACCAAGCCCCCCAAATGCAAAGGGTAAAGTGGTAAGCCTCCACTGCCAATCAACAAATCCAGGTCCAGAAGCAGTAACGATACACTCAAGAGCATAACGAAGAGCCACATCAAAAGAGCACTGAGCCCGCTCGAAGACACGGGGAGAACATGTACGCATAGCAAAATATAGTTTGGATATACCCGCACAAGCATGAAGGAGTAGAAAATCACACTTAGGATCACTAATCTTAGCAACAACTTCCATAAGCTAAACAGATTTGGCAACCCTCTTCATCACAAGTTGACTACTAATCTCAAAATCCACACTGGTAGGCCCACCTAGTAATTTAACACCATGCAAGGGTAGAGAAATATTAGGCGGGAAAACACCCACAAGTCTGCTTCTTGGGTCTTCTTTTGGCCAAAAAACCTCAGTTTTATCACCATTGAGATGCAAGCCCCGATGAGGTCCATCCCCCATAATAAGCTCCAAAAACTTCTCCACAACCAAGGTATCTCCAATAATAGTGCCATCATCCAAATACCAAGCCTGAGGGAAAGGATAAAAGAGTCTATAATCTTACATATCAACGGATGTAACACTAAGGCAAAAAGCATAGGTCCAAGTGGATCACCTTGTTGCACACCTTGGCATGACAATAAGGTATGATCCCCATAATACAATCTAGCTGGGTTGTAATAACAAAATTCCACCCAACGTGAAATAGCAGGGAAACGAATACGAACCTCCTGTAACATAACCTCACGATCGACCAAGTTGAAGGCATTTCTGAAGTCCACCAACAACGTTGATATACCTACATCATCTCCCCGATCCTCAATTAATTGATTAACGACATGAAGAATGGCCTCCCCACCGCCCGATACCCCAACACCAAACTGTATGTCATTCATGTAACCATCCAACGAATGACTAATCATAACGACACAAATTTTCAAAACCAAATGCCTCCAAATAGTGCCCACAACAATGGGACGGATACCGCCCCCTGGCTTGACCAATGGTGTGAGAGGAGCACTAGCAATAAACTCTCCTAACATCTTGGGACATTTACCTTTAAGAAAGAGATTCACAACTTGAGCCATAGAAGCGACTAACTCATCGGAAATAGCCACTACAGCACTACTCAAACAATCCAAAAGATGTTGGGCCCGCAAACCATCTCGTCCGCATGACGTACCACGAGTAAAACTCTTAATTATTATTATTATTATTATTATTATTATTATTATTATTTTTTTTTTATACCATCACTTTTATTAGAAACAAAAAGGGATTTTACAACAAATTGGATGGAAGTCGAGATACTATCTGCGCTCCCACCCCTTTAGCAATGGTAAAACCTATTCTATGAAAAATATGTACAGCAGCGCACGCTCCAATGTCTTGAGCCTTTGAAAATCTCTGAATCCGCTTCAGCAACGCAACTGCATCTTCCTGTAACTCCCATAAAGAAGAAAAGGAGAAAGGAAGAAACCCATATCCGAGAGCTGCACACTTAGCCAAATACTTGCATCGTTTACGTTGTGCAGCATCAATCACAGCTCGGCCAGGTACAAAGTCATTCATCCCCGTACGAGTCAAAGGAGAAGAACCAGTCAGATCAACACACACATCTTTACCTCCATCCCAGGAATAAAACAAAATATCTGCCGGACGTAGGACATTATCAGGTCCACCATCTAATCCAATATTAACTTCCTTTCCGACAGATATCCCTGAACGGTAACATATGTCAGCAAGAGTATCACGAACCAAATTGTGACGATTCTTAATCCCAACGATGCCAGCACACGATACGGCATGATCCCTATTATTATTATTATTATTATTATTATTATTATTATTATTATTATTATTATTATTATTATTATTATTATTATTATTATTATTATTATTATTATTATTATTATTATTTAACCATCACTTTATTAGAAACAAAAAGGGATTTTACAACAAATTGGATGGGAGTCGAGATACTATTTGCGCTCCCACCCCTTTAGCAATAGAAAAACCTATTCTTTGGGAAATATGTACAGCAACGCGCGCTCCAATGTCTTGAGTCTTAGAAAATCTCTGGATCCGCTTCAGCAACGCTACTGCATCTTCCTGTAACTCACCTAGAGAAGAGAACGAGAAAGGAAGAAACCCATATCCGAGAGCTGCACACTTAGCCATATACTTGTATCGTTTACGTTGTACAACATCAATCACAGCTCGGCCGGGTACAAAGTCATTCATCCCCGTTCGAGTCAAAGGAGAAGAACCAGTCAAATCTACAAAAACATCTTTACCTCCATCCCACGAATAAAACAAAATATCTGCCGGACGTAATGCATTATCATGTCCTCCAACTAATCCGATATTAACTTTCTTTCCGACAGATATCCCTGAACGATAACATATATCAGCAAGAGTATCACGTACCAAATTGTGACGATGCTTAATCCCAACGATACCAGCACAACCTATTATTTTATTATTATTATTATTTTTTTATTATTATTTATTTTTATTTTTTTAGAAGATACTTCCTCTTTTATTTTTAATATTAATATTATTATTATTATTAGAAATAAAAAGGGATTTACAACAAATTGGATGAGAGTTGGAGATATTATTATTATTATTACTATTTTTTTTATTTTTTTATAATCAACACTTTATTAGATAATATGATTTACAAAAAGTTAGTGGGCAGCCGAGATACTATCTGAGCTCCCACTCCTTTAGCTATAGCAAAGCTAATCCTATTAAAAATATGAATAGCAGTACGTGTTCCAATGTCTTGAGTCATCGAGAACTTTCGGATTCGATTCAGTAAGGTCACCGCATCCTTCTCTAATTCCCCAAGCGAAGAAAACGAAAAAGGAAGAAAACCATATCCAATATCAGAACACTTAGCCTCATACTTGACACGTTTACGACGTGCTGCATCGGTCACTGCACGGCCGAGATATAACCATCACTTTATTAGAAACAAAAAGGGATTTACAACAAATTGGATGGGAGTCGAGATACTATCTGTGCTCCCACCCCTTTAGCAATAGCAAAACCTATACTATGGAAAATATGTACAGTAGCACGCGCTCCAATGTCTTGAGCCTTAGAAAATCTCTGGATCCACTTTAGCAACGCAACTGCATCTTCCTATAACTCACCTAAAGAAGAGAAAGAGAAAGGAAGAAACCAATATCCGAGAGCTGCACACTTAGCCATATACTTGCATCGATTCCGTTGTGCAACATCAATCACAGCTCGGCCGGGTACAAAGTCATTCATCCCCGTTCGAATCACTGAAGTTTTTTGGCCAAAGGAAGACCCTCGTAGTAGCCGTGCATGTGTTTTCCCGCTTAATATTGCACGTCCCCTACATGGTGTTAAATTACTTGGTGGGCCTGCTAGTGTGGATTTTGATTTTTGTAATAAGCTTGTGATGAAAAGAGTTGCTAAGACCATTGAGCTTATGGACGTAATTTCTACGATTAATGATCCTCAATGTGAGTTATTGCTTCTTCGTTCTTGTACGGGTATTTCCAGGGTATACTTTACTAGGCGCACATGCCATCCTTGTTTCTTTGAGTCTACCCAAGGTTGTTTTGATGTGGCTCTTCGTTGCTCTCTAGAGCGTATTGTCACTGCTTCTAGGCCAGGTTTTGGCGATTGGCAATGGAGGCTTGCCACTTTACCCTTTGCATTTGGAGGGCGAATTGGTGTCTATTCTGCAGGGGATGTTTTGTATTATGCTTTTCTTGCATCACGATTACAGTCTGCTGACTTGCAGACTAAGCTTCTTCGGCATACTGGTATTGTAGCTTCTGGATCTATTTTTGATCATGCATTGTGTGGTTTTAATACATATTTGGAGACTGGTCTTTTGAGTAATCCAAGTGAGATCGCTGCCCCCAAACTCATGAAGAAAATGGCAGATATATATTTCACACGGGTTACAAAAATGCGAAATCCGCGTGTCTTTATCTCCCCGATCGATGGCCTTATGGAAATTTCAAAGGGAAGATCACACATCTGACTGGCTTAGGACGGTTCCTATTTCTGGGTTGGGACAAACTATGAATGGTAAGACCTACCGTTGTGTTTTGTGTTATCGGTTAGGTATCCCCTTACTTTCTGTTTTGAAGCCTTGTTCAGCGTGTTCCAGGGTGTTTAATGGAGATATTTATGGAGATCATGTTGTATCATGTGTTGGTATTATTGGTATCAAGCATCGCCATAACGTTGTTCGTGACACCCTTGTTGACATATGTTATCGATCGGGGATTTCAGCAGGTAAGGAGGTTGATATTGGGTTGTATGGGGGGGCGTGACAAACCCCTACGTCCAGAAGATATGTTGCTTTATTCATGGGATAGAGGACTTGATGTGTGTGTGGATCTGACTGGGTCTTCACCCTTGACACAAACTGGGATGACTGATTTTATGCCCGGTCGTGTGGTGGTTGATGCGGCACAACGTAAACGTGTAAAGTATGGGACTAAGTGTGCATCTATCGGGTATGGTTTTCATCCTTTTTCATTCTCTTCTTTGGGGGAATTAGAGGAGGATGCTGCTACCTTGCTCAAGCGGATCAGAAAGTTCTCCATGACTCAAGATATAGGGGCTCGTGCTGCTATTCATATATTTAATAGGATTGGTTTTGCTATAGCTAAAGGAGTGGGGGCCCAAATAATATCTCGGCTTCCCACTAATTTTTTGTAAATCCTATTATTTAAAAAAAAATATTAATATTAATAATAATAATAATTATTATTATTTTTTTTGGTTTTTTTATTTTTATTATTATTATTATGTTTTGTAATGTTTTTTTAATGTAATATTTTTTATTTAATGCAATATTGTTCTTTATTTAATGTAATGTTTTTATTTATTGAATAAAAATAATAATTTGAACTTCGTCGCCTTGTTGTGATAAATAGGTCGTTATAAGTATCTGGAGAGAGAAAACCGATGTAACAGAAAAATGAAGGTCGCACTAGGTCTCTGTTGTAAGTAGCCTTACAAAAGATTACACACAATTACTTATCAAGATTTTGATTAGTTTATAAAAAAAAGAGAAATAAAAATATAAAACACCAATCAAATCTCTGACAAGTCATTATATAAAAAAAATTATGTAAACTTTGAGTGAATATATCATTTTAATTAAAAAAGCATTAATTTTCATATAGTTTTCGTATTGCCAATTACTTGCAGATAGAATGGTTGACTATAACATGAGTCAACTATAATAAAAGCTGGAAAAGAATTATAATATTGTTTCTTTTTTTTTACGTGGAAGATTTTTTGGAGCAGTGAGTTTTTTTAATTAATTTTTGTCAAAATAAGTAGAATTATTTAAACATATGAGCTTCAAATTTTTATTTTAAACAAGTAACTCTTAAATAAAAAGTTGATTTATGAAACTTTTCAAATTATTAAAATCTATTAAACATGTAAGTTAATAATATTCTCCAACTATATTATAATCTATTTAAACATATCTTTTCTAATTATTTACATCTTAATATTACAATAAATAGCTAATTTACCAAACACTTTTATTGAAAAAACAAATAACTTATAGCTCATACTAACAGTTATGCTATAAACAACTTACATCTTACAATTAATAATTAAAACATACAACGTACAACTAATTTTATCAAATATAGTCTTTGCTCAAACTAATTAGTTAATGTATTGCCAAGAGAGATTTAAAAAACTACTAGAAAACCAACACTGAAAATGTCGCAAGGTACATTTGAAAGCATATTATTATTTTATTAGAAGATAATTTGCACGCTCTTTATTTTGATTAGAAAACTCACAGTATAAGTATATGAAGCACACTATATAAGTATATAATGCACATAGTGTAGTGTCCCAACAAAAAAATGAGTGTGCAAATCAATTTCCTATTTTATTATGCACTATGATATACTAGCATTGTACCCTCCCAATGTGGCGGCAAGTATTGATGATTTTTGTGGCAAAAAAATGTTACTTTTTTATGTTTAGGTTTGTATTCATATTAATGTTAAAGTTGTGAAAAATAAAATTAAAATAAACCTATTAAGAATAAAAATAAAAACTAAAAATTAATAAAAATATATTAAAATGGATATTGAACTAAAAAACATAAGATATTAAAAGAATAGTAAAATATTTTGTAAAAGTAATAAATAGATAAAAAGATTTCTTAATTGGAAGTAAAAAATGTTATTTTAAAAGATTGTTACTAAAATTTGTTACAAAAGGTTGTTACAAAGGTTTATGGTATATAAGTGTGACAAGAAAATAACAACTTCCTCTATTTAATAGGTAAAAAAGTCTGAACATCTAATCTTCTACATCTCTTGTAACATCTTCCTTTATTTAATAGGCACGTTTAAGGACAAAACCCTAATTATGGCGGCAGATCTCATAACATCTCTTGTAATTCCATTGTGGCAAAGTCTGTGCTGTCTTAGGATTGATTATTATCTTCTAAGAGCGAGCGACTTTACACTGTTTTGGACCTTGAGTTATAGCGATTAGATTGTTCCTCAGGCTATCCTCTCTGTTCCAATACTAATTGACGTCTCATTGAATTCGAAGCGAAACATGATGCATCCTTGTAACGTTCAACCCTTGCTGCGATCACTTGTGAGAAATTTTAGGCTTGTGTTGATTTCCCCCTAATATTTCTGTGACCAATTGGTATTTCGAAAGTTTGATTTGTTCTGGGTTTGTTATCTGTTTTCAGTTTCAATTTTTGTTGCGTATTTTGTTTATTGATTTCAGGTGGGTGTCTTTTTAGGGTTTTGTTTTCCCAGATCCCTGTTTTATTTTTCCTTTTAGTTTTTAACTTTTGAACTCCCTTCAATCCAAACGGTTTTATTATGGCTGTGGGGTCCAGCAGCAACGAAGATCAGGTTCGTTCAATTTCTAAATCAATTTTCGTTACAAACTTTCCGGATAGCACCACCTCTGCATCTTTATGGAGAATGTGTTAAACATATGGGACCGTTGTGGATGTTTTCATTCCAAATTGGCGGTTAATAGCGGGGAAGAGATTTGCATTCGTTCGTTTTATCAAGGTGTTTAATGTGTAACGACTTGTTGGAAATTTATGTACACTGTGGATAGGCAGAATGCATCTACAGGCTAATTATACCCGATTTGAAAGATCAACTATTGTAGCTACTTGGATCCCTAATATGGTCACGCCTGTAGCTGCCACCAGTTCGTTTGCCTCAACTATAAAAGGTGTTGTTCCTCTTACATCATCCTCACCTCCTGCCTTGGTTCTTGATGATACTTGTGTGGTTTCACGTGATTTTGGAAAATTTGTTATGGGAGAGGTTAAAACATTCTCTTCGATTAACAACCTGTATGTTCTATTGACTAATGAGGGGTTTCACAATATCAAGGTGGCTTATCTTGGGGGAATGTGGGTTATCATTGATTTGTCCTCTTTAAAAGCCAAAGACAGTTTTTTGATGCACGTTGGGGTTGCGTCTTGGTTTAATTGTGTGTCAATTGTCAACCCAGACTTTGTGCCTCGTGAAAGGATAGTATGGGTTGATATCGAAGTTGTTCCCGTAACTACGTGGTCTGGAAAAACCTTTATTAGAATTGGATCTAAATGGGGCGACGTTTTCGATTTAGAAGAAAGTAAACCGATTATTTTGCCCGTAAACGCATTTGCATTAAAACCACGCAGGAGGATAACATTTTAGAAAAGTTCAAAATTATTGTTAACAAGAAGGTCTTTGTGATTAGAGCTAAGGAACTTTTCACTTGGTCTCCGAATTTTGTGAAGACGCCGGATATGGGTTATTGTTCTAAGGACGAGTCTATTCAGGACGAGGGAGTGAAGCAGATGGAGACGGGTAATCAAAGAAATTCGGAGGAGGAAAGTGATAATGATGATGTTTCTGAGACATTCTTTGGTGATGAAAATATTGTTACTGACGTTCACAATGTTGCTGATCCTGGGCATCAGTCGCCTGTGAAAGAACATTTGGAGGATCCTTTCAGCATTTATGACCTATTCAACAAACAGAAGCCGGAGGATGTAGGTAAATTTTCAGCCTCAACTTCCCCGTTTCCTTCGGGGTATACACCTAATCCTAATTAAATTGAACAGGTCCAGGAGCAGGGTTCTAAAGAATCCTCGAGTAAATCAATAGGGTGTAGCTCTCTAATTATGGAGAATTCTCAGAAGGTTGATGATCATTTGACCTCAGGTAAACTTGAGAAAGGGGTACTACAGTTAAAGAAAGAGGATCTATATTGGAGGCTTTAGAAGAATTTATAATTGTAGGTCAAACCATGGGCTTTACTATGACAGGGGTGCAAAATGACATGCAGAAAATTATAGGTTCGCAAGGAGATCAAATGTTTCCTGATTTTTTTTTTGGTAAAAGGGAATTCAAATGGTTTCCCGATGAATTATTTGTCTCTCAACATTAGAGGCCTAGGATCCAAGGCTAAGAGAGATTTGGTCAGGGAGTTAAATATGAAGAATAAGGTCTCTTTTTGTACGCTTCAGGAGACCAAGGTGGATAATATCTCATATATGTAGGTTAAGTACTTATGGGGAAATATGAATTTTGATTTTATTTTTAGTGAATCTAATGGTTCTTCAGGTGGAATTCTATGTGTTTAGGACCATAATATGTTTCTTAAAGAACAACACATCATCTCTAATAACTTTGTTGCTGTGTATGATACATGGACTTCTAATAAAATGAAGGTCTTGCGGATTTCAGTCTATGCTCCACAGAGTGGTTCTCACAAACGTATTATGTGGGAGTATTTGATTTTATTTATTAGCTGCTGGAGTGGAGAATGTATCGTAATGGTCGACTTTAATGAAGTTAGGAGAATGGAGGAGCGGTACGGGTCTTCGTTTAATACGGGTGGAGCACGTGTCTTTAATAACTTTATCTCTAATGCAGGTTTAGTTGATCTTCAACTTGAAGGCTTCACTTTTACTTGGTCGCATCCATCAACAATTAAAATGAGCAAACTGGATCGTTTTCTTGTGTCTGATGGTATAATAACATCATTCCCACGTATCTCGGGTGTTTTCCTTGATAAAAATTTATCGGACCATCGGCCTATATTACTTCATGAGGTATTTTCCGATTGTGGTGCTATTTCGTTTCGATTTTATCAGTCTTGGCTAAACTTCCAGGGTTTTGATCAGCTGGTTTCGCATACTTGGAATAATACGTGTCTTAATGATAACAATGGTATGATACGGTTCGCAAAAAATTGCAAATTTTGAAAAAGGCAATTCGGATGTTTACTGTTGAGCACAGGGAAAACAAATAGGGGCACCTTAATGATATAATAAGTCAGTTGTGTGACATTGATGCAAAGTTAGGTCAAGGAGGGGCGAGTGATGAAATTCTGTTAGCTCGTACTGAATGTATGAACATCTTATCTGAAGCAAAGGTTTTCAAGTCTCGAGAACTTATGCAAAATGCTAAAATCAAGTGGGCTGTTGAGGGAGATGAAAATACCAAGTTCTTCCATGGTAGGGTTAATCGTAAGCATATGAATCTGGCTGTGAAAGGTATCATGATCGATGGTGTTTGGGTTGATGATCCAAGGAGGGTTAAAAACAAGTTTCGTGACTACTTTGCTGCTAGATTTCAAGATCCTGGTATATCACAAGGTAAGATCAACTTTGTTTTCCCTAAACGTCTTAGTTTAGATCATGCTGATGGTTTGGAGCTTCAATTTACAAGAGATGAAATTTGGAATGCTGTGTGGAGTTGTGGAGAGAATAAGTCTCCTGGGCCTAATGGTTTTTCCTTTGAGTTCTTCCACAAATATTAGAATGTTGTGGGATCTAATTTTTGTACGGCTGTGGAATGGTTCTTTGATCATTCTACATTTCCTATTGGTTACAAATCTTATTTTGTAAATCTTATTCCGAAGTCCTTAGATCCAAAAGAGGTAGGTGGGTTTCGTCCTATTAACTTAATTGGTAGTGTGCATAAAGTTATCACTAAGTTGTTGCAGTCATGGTTATCCGATCTTATTACGGATGTTCAAATGGCGTTTCTTCCTAATCGGAAATCCTTGATGGTCCATTTATTATTAATGAATTACTAGCTCGGTGTCATCACAAAAGCACCAAGCTATGGTCTTCAAAGTTGACTTTGCCAAAGCATATGATTCCATTCGGTGGGATTACCTTGATGAAGTTCCTTGTTCTTTTGGTTTCGGGCTCAAATGGAGTTCATGGATTCGTGGTTCTCTTAGTTCAAGTATGGCTTCTATTCTAGGTAATGGAAGTCCTAATTCTGAGTTTCAATTCCATCGTGGCTTGAAGCAGGGCGATCCGCTGGCTCCCTATCTTTTTATTTTGGTTATGGAATCACTTCATTTATCCTTTTCCCGAGTTATCAAGGCTGGTGTTTCTAATGGAGTCAGGATTGATTCGTCGCTTATGATATCTCATTTGTTCTACGCAGACGATGCAATTTTCATAGGAGAATGGTCATAAACGAATCTCAAAGGTATTATGCAAATTCTCCGCTATTTCTCTTTAATGCCAGGGTTAACCATTAATATCAATAAAAGTCGTCTTCTTGGAGTGGGGGTCTCTTCAAATTTAGTGAATGAAGCTGCTGCCCGGTTAGGGTGTTCGGTTATGAAAGCTCCGTTTAAGTATCTGGAAGTCATTGTTGGTGGTAAAGCTTCTTTTGTCAAAACATGGGATGAGACTATACATATGATTAGAATGAGATTATCTAGGTGGAAACTTAAAAACATTATCTTTTGGGGGACGATTGACGCTACTTAAATCTGTGCTTGGATCCACTCCTATATATAGTATGTCTTTATATAAGGTTCCCAAAACTGTTCTTAACACAATGGAATTACTTAGAAGGAATTTCTTCAATGGTATTCAAGAAGGGGAAAATAAAATAGCTTGGATTAAATGGGCTAAGGTCCTTGCATCTATGACTCATAGAGGTCTTGGTGTCGCCAGTTTTTATGCTTTAAACATGGCTCTTTTGTTAAAGTGGGTTTGGAGATTTATCTCGTGTGATAACTCTCTATGATTTCGGACTATTCAGGCCATTCGTGGTTCCCAAGAGCAAGGTCTTTCTGCTACAATTCCATCTAATTGGAGGTCTATAATTAAGGAAGTAGTTGTGCTCTACAACTAAGGTATCGATTTTGTTTCTCAGTGTAAAATAAAACTTGGTAATGGCATGGGAACGAGATTCTAAAAGGATTTATGGACTGGTGACAATCACCTTTTCCATAAGTTCCTGTGTCTCTTCGCCTTAGATACTGATAAAGAGGGCATTGTGGAATCCAAAGTGTTGGTCCCACTGACTTCGCCTCTTCGTCGTGAGGTTAGAGGAGGTGTAGAGTCAGAAAAACTTGACCATTGCCTTGAGATTATCGAGTCCGTGATTTTAATCAATACAGAAGATAGATTCTTTTGGGATCTTAATGGAGAGGGCGACTTCCGTGTAAAAGATATTCGTTGCTTTATTGATGACACCTATCTTCCTGGAGATGATAATCCAACGCGGTGGGTAAAATCTATTCCTATTAAGATTAATATAATTGCTTGGAAGGTGTCTCTTAATCGGTTGCCCACTAGGCAGAATCTGGTTCAACATGGCATTTTTGTTCCATCTTTATTGTGCCCGAATTGTAATGCTGCTCAAGAGGATTTGTCGCATATTTTATTTAATTGTGATGTGGGAAGATCTGTGTTTCGGTTGGTTTGCAGGTGGTGGAATTTCCCTTGGTTTAATGTTGATTATTACGATTCGTGGTTGATTTGGTTCAAGGAGTTACGGATGAACTCTTCCAAGAAAGAAGTTTTAGAAGGGGTTTTTAATACAATGTGATGGAGCATTCGGGTTTATAGAAATCAATTGCTTTTTGCTTCTAAAATTCCAAGAAAAAATGCCATTTTTGATGATATTATTATGCGTTCTTTTATTTGGTGTGATGCTAGGCGTAAAAGTAGTATTGGTTGGGATAGTTGGCTTCAACATTCATATTTAATTTCTTTGTAATGTTCTAGCTTCTTGCTAGTGTTTATTTCTAATAAAATTTTTGACGTTAAAAAAAGTCTAAAATTTCAACCTTGTAATTTTTGAAAGGTCCTAAATACTTTTTAATATAGTTATAGATACGATCATATACGAAGATGATATGAATGAGAACTGAAGTTTTTAAACCAAAAGCTTAAGGATAAAAATTAATATTGGTATTGTCGCACAAAAATAAATCAAAAGTATATTTTAAGTTTATGTATTATAGTGCATTTATGTCCATGTCTTCAGATATATATAATGTTTTCATTAGCTTCTACTTCATCAACCTGAGTTAGTCAGTTACACAAATTTACTAGGTTGAGTTGGTGTATGTAATGATGGGAAAATTATATATATTTTTCAAGATTTAAATCAACACTGCCAACCGATTTAACCATAAACGACTATTTTTGTGTTTTATAAAATAAAACTTTTACTTTATCTTTTGCGAGGACTTCAACCTTTATTTTTGTTATTCTTTTTATCCTTATATTATTGTCCATCATAATTTAAGGTTTAAAAAGAAAAAGTTAATTATATCTTTGGTTTCGACCGATCATATATTGACACATACTCTTGATATTCTATAAATTATTTCATGTAATTTTGTAAAATACTAATTATTTGTAGAGGTAATATGATAAACATAAACAATTCTACATATTATATTTTGTAGTGGATAATAAGTTTTATCGAAAAATTAAAATAAAAGTGGGAAGTATGAGGAGGATTAAGAAAAATAATCCACAATGACAAAAATAACAAAATATCGTCCTTACTTAGTACCATATGTCCATATGTTTAAATGAAAATAAGGGCCCTTTTGGTTGCCATGTTTTGGCTTTTGATTTGACAACACAACAAAAAAATGTTACTCCTTTCGTCCTAAAATTATTGTTCATCGATAAAAATCACATATTTAAGAAAAAGGTGTATTTGTTGTACTTTTTTCTCTCTTACTTTTTAGCACAATGATAGTTTTATCGTTAACTATTTAATTAAATCTTCTTCAAAGTTAGTAATAAAAATTTGCAGCAAAGATAATATAATTAATTTCCATCAAACTTTTTTATTTGTTTTTAACGGTGAAAATAGTTTTAGGATAACCGAAAATAGAAAGATAAACTATAATTTTAGAACGAAGAAAGTATTTAGTATGTAAGGTCAAGACTTGTTTTTGAGATACAAGCCCTTTAATGAGGGGCTATGAAAAGGTGACTTTTAAAATTGGTTTATTTTTTTAGAATTATGCTTGTTGTTTTTTCTTTGTCTTTTTTAATCATAAATTAGTTTTTATTAAAAAAACAAGATTATCTCATTTTTTTCGAAAAACTAAATATCAATTTTTAAACCATCAACTGTAATCCTAAACTATTCGTTTATTAACCATCCTAATAGTAAATTTCTACTTTATATCAAACGGATCTTAAGTTACACAACATTGTAATAATAAGACATTCACCAAATTATTAACATGCATATTGCTAAAAAAATAAAAAGACTTAATTATGTCATTTGGAAAATCTGGTACATGAAAAAGTTATAAAAATGAACACTAGTGATGATTGGGTACTGCTATTTTAGTTAGGGTTAAGTCTATAAACAACTTATGTTAGGCAACTTACTTAGAAAAATACCAATATCACCTCTCAAAGTTAACACTGACTGCCTATTATCACTCATATTATTACGATATTTATATTATAACCAGTAAAAGGTTACACGTCATAACTTTTTTATTTTACTTTTGATCCTCGTGGATTAATATCCTGGTTTCCCCAAATTAAACACACATCTCTTTTCAGTCATAACTCTAACGCTAACACTGATTCTATAAAATCGACAAATCCATGATTACTTTATGTAACTACTTGAGGGAAGGCTATTGCAGATAAACAAAGCCCAATCATCTCATCCCCAAAGCATGACAACAATTGACAAACAACCACTTTCGTGGTATTTTAATCATACGAAAATCAATTATCCACAGACCAACGAATTGAATCACCACTTCATACCGTGTCTTCAATCAATAATAGTAGAATCGCAACTATGAACATCTTTCAACTAGGAACATCTTTCAGACATTTGATGTATATCACAAGAAAATATGGCATCAAGATCTTGATAAAACAAGTGTGCTGGTGATGGTGATGGGACAGATTTGTATTATAAAAGTATGATTGCTGCCAATCCCGGGAATTCCTTAATTTTGGGGAATTACGCCAAGTATTTGAAAGAGGTATACATACATATCATGTTAATAAATCATGTTGATGTAGGTGTATATGTATATTGTAGATGGTACATAGTTAATTAGGGGGTGCTTGTTTCAGCTTATTTAGCCGGTTTATGCTTATTTGGTTTTTATGTTTCATAACCTTTCGTGGCTTATTTTGAAACTTTTTGGCTTATATTAGTTATTATGTCTTATAAAGCTTATATAAGCCGAAAATCTCAAAATAAGCCACTGAAAGTGAGCTTATGAAACATAAGTCCAAAACCATATAAGCCATAAGCTGGTTATATAAGCTGAAACATCATGTAATTAAAATAGACCACATCCTTAGAAAATCTTTACGTGGAGTTTGGTACATTGCTACTTTTCACTCTTGGGGACGCCAAGTTAACAATATTTGACGAATAAGACGTCAAACATAAAGATAGTAATTGATTTGGTTGATTATCAACCAAATCAATTATTATCCTTTAGAACATAGATGCATAATATACATATAAGTAAGTTTTTCATAAACAGCTTTAAATTTATGTTTACGTGAATTTTTTTTAGCAGTAGTTAAGTAGTCTGATTGTCAAGAATAGTTAATGTGACATTCCGATTGCATAAAAGGGCCTATATCACACATGTGTGTAAAATCGATGGAGTTGCTAACAATACACCAGTTTTACACAATTTGGGACAGCATGCTAGCTAGCTATTTTCAACAACAGTTATATGCTTAGAAATGAATATAATGATAATTGTTAATAGGACGCTCCAATTGTAAAAAATAGGCAATGTGGAATATATTTTGGAAACAATGTACATCTTAGCATTACACTAATGACTTGGTCCTTTATTGTAGGTGAGAGGTGATTTAGTGAAAGCTGAGGAGTTTTGTAGTAGAGCAATACTAGCAAACCCTAGTGATGGAAATGCGTTATCGATGTACGCCGATTTAATTTGGGTGACACAAAAGGATTCATCTCGGGCAGAAACTTACTTTGATCAAGCAGTTAAAGTTTCTCCAGATGATTGGTATGTTACACATCTTCATTTTCATCATGCCTCTGAGAACTTTTACTATTTTCGTTGTTTGACTGAAGAGTTTTGATTTGATGATGCTGCAGTTATGTTATGGCTTCTTATGCTCGGTTTCTTTGGGATGCTGACGAAGAAGACGAGGAAGGAGTTTCGAGTATGAACATATCACCACCCAGTTTCTTACATGAAGCTTCACAACAGTTTCCGATTGCTGCCACATAGAGATGAAGAATCGTATACATAATAACAGATATTATAGTAAATTTCTGACGCGTATTCCTTTTTGTTGGTAGTTGTACTTCGATATTTCAAGATGATAGTATTCTATCGATAAGCTAATATAGTTATTATGTTAAAATTTAGTCATTTTTGTAATTATTATGTGAGAAAGGTAATAAAATCATGTTTTCACTTGCGATGACATTAATAATTATCTTTAAAGAATATGTAATCGGCGTTGATCGTTAGAATGACTTGTAACAGCGAGTCATGGAACTTGTAAATGTGAAATATAACTGATACATGGTGAACGAAATAGCAGATTAGGATCCCCAACGTGGTACAACAAAAGTAATATGTTGAACAAGATAGGAAAGTGTTGAGTATGCTGTCGTAGGTCAGTATTACTTATTATTCTGCCATAACCTATAAACTGGTCAACATTGTTATTCACCTAATCTGACCATTGCATCTAGTCTCCAAAAGGAGCTACTCCAATGGATGGATATTGCTACTCGCTGGTTTGCTAATTATTTAGATTTTGGATTGTTCTAGAAACATTTAGCATTTGGATTCTAATATGAAAAAAATCTCTTAGATATGTGGTGTATGGATTAAGTTTCTGTCCTGGAGTATTTGGTTTGTTGACTCAATTATATTGCCTGTATGTAAGGATATGTGAATATACTCCGTAGTATCTATGATCAGTTTCATCATTCAGGTAATGCTTCTGTTGCCTTGTTCTAGGTGTTTTAGATGATCACGGAACCGTGCCAATAATAGTGTGCGTGCAGTAAATGCTATGCTGATGTATGCGGTGAGGTAATTGTACTAAATTTTGAGTCAACGACTCCTAGTTAAAACTAGTGGTTCCATGTATCTTGTATGTGTACTAAAATGACAAAACATTGAATGGTCTATAAGTTGTGTAATCAAGGTTGCTAATAAATCTTAGATTTTTGTGGCAACTGTCAATGACATAGACATTTTAGTATTTTACCCTGCATTTATTTTAATAAAGATTAAGACTTGTTTGGGTAGAAGGCATGAAATTGACACTTAGATTTGTCACTTAAAATTTTGATGTGCGTTAGTAAAGTGATTAAGGGGGTGTTTGGATGTGCGTTAGTAAAGTGATTACTGCATTTTGAAGAATGAGAATCATATAATCATAAATCATATTTAACTTTTTGGATATTAGTTTACAAATAGTTGGCTTAGGAGGATTTAAGCATGAAAAAGGCACTTTAGGTGTTTTTGACGCATTTCCTTTGAAGCTATTTCATGAAATGGGTCAAATTGCCTACCCTAAGTTTGTAGGTTTTAAGTTATTTTCTTTCTAGGTAAGTAGGTATCCCGTAGGACAATTAAGGTTGCATTACATTTTGGAAAAATATGACCCAGAACCAGTCGACATGGCCAGGAACAATCCCGATGATTTTAGACAAGGCAATCACTGTTGCACCCATTTCAGCTTCCAAAGGTTAGCAATAGCAACATCACAAACTCTTCACTTCTAAACTATTTAGACCCAACTGCCGTTCAAAAAAAAAAAAAAACTATTTAGACCCATGAAAGCAGGCTAATATGTAGCCAAAGGAATGCCCTCTAAGTTCCATGCATCTTTTATGTGTCTACGAATACAGCGAAATTTTGAATGGTCTACAACATGTGTAATCAAGATACTTGGTAACATAATTTCTGTGGCAACTGTCAATGACATTGACATGTTTGTTACATTATCGTGCCATTATTCTAATGAAGATTAAGATGTGTTTTGTTTAAAGGTGTGAATAGGACGAATAGATTTTTCATGTAAAAGTTTGATGTTACGCCTTTTATACTCATTGGTTGGCTGTCTTGCTCTGAAAAAATACACTAGTAGTAGCCTAGTAGGGTTGACATGGTGAGGGGGTGTTTGGATTTGTGTTTTAAGTGATTAGTGCCTAGTAAAATTCATGTTCATTTTTGTTTACCGTAACTTTGAGCATTAAGTTGCTTAGTTTTAGAGGTGGCAAAGTGGGTGGGTCACTCACTTTGGTTTAGTAGTCAAAACGTAGTCGGGTCAAAATGGGGAAATATTCTGGACGACCTACACACTTTTCCTGATATATGTTTTAATTATAAAAATAATGATCTGTTAAACATGTCAATACACTTGGATAGTTATTTACCTGTTTGAACCATTAATGGATCGAAATCGCCATCTCTACTAATTACTGTGTGTAGGATATCTGATCACGATAATGACAGAATGGTTTAAATACATTGAAAGAGGCATTACATTCAAGAAACTAAATGATCCAAAACCATCCAAGAATGGAGCCAGAAACCAACCCGATCCCTAGGAACAAAGCCATCACAATGGCAGCCGTTTCCGCTTCCAAAGGTGGCACCGATTTAGGAGCTAGAATCATGATGACACTAGTCAGATACCCATTCGTGAAACCCAACACGAAGGTAAGTAATACCACAAATTCTTCACTTCTAAACCGTTTAGGCCCATGAAGACACGCTGTAAATAGAGGATAAAACAGTAGCCTTGCCACACAACCCCAAGTAGCCTTATTAACACTCTTTACCATATAGATCGCTGTAAAACATTTTCCAATAAAATCCGCTATGTTATATGTGGTTATTAACATTATTGGGTACCAATCTTTAAGTGTTTTGGACTTAAGATTTTCAGCTAAAAATCCCGGGAAAATTGATAGCGTGACAGTATATATCATAAACACCCCGAGTGCTGGCCACTGGATCATTTTAGCCACGTCCCATAATTTAGCACTTGAAGTTGGATGTTCATATTGGAGTTGTTTGTGATGCTGTTCCATGACTGGTAACTTGTGTAATAGATTACAACAAACTATGCACATCACTAAAATAGCTGTGCTGACTATGAAGTAGAAGTGTGCGCTTGTTCTTAAGCCTTGTGAATTATCTGGGAGTGATGCTTTTATGGTAATCCGCAAGAGCGAAACTAGTATCCCTTAGCAATAAAAGATCTTAGTTAGTAATTAGGGAAAAATGTCTGTATAGGTTTCTGAGCTGTTCAGGGGGTTTCCTCTACGAAGGTATCTCTGATTGTATATATTTGGTAATAGAGATATAAGATCTGGACTTCGAGTGCTTAATGCATGAGCCAACAGTAAGAATCTAAAATTAAGATTATTAACGAATAAGTTCATTTTCGTATTAATTGGACGCTGATTATATATTAAAAATTTTAAAATGATTGAAAATTCAATGTGTTTATTTCGACCTGTAACTATATATTACCCGACCATCCCACTCATTTGCCACTTACCTTAGATGCTAGGCTACACTGAGTTCTTACAAAGCCATCAGCATACCGCCAGTTATTTGTACAAATTTGCATGCAAAGAAAACAAACCTGATGAAGCAGTTCCAGCAAAAACGGCTTGCATGTACTCTTTGGGCAACTTCCCTGCAGACCCTATTAGGCTCCCACCAATCAACCCATCGGCTAATCCACATATAACGACTGATGCAACCATAAAATAAAACCTGCTGCCACCAAGTATAGGAGTTACCATAAGAGAAATGAGAAACATAGTAAATCCAATGCTCATCCTCCCTCTAAAGCTAATTTTTCGGCTCAAGTTGCTCCATTTTATCATCACGATTAATACTAGTAGTGAAGAACTCATGTAAGCTACTGAAAACACCCTTTCCACATGTTTCTCAGGGTAAAGATAGCCAAAATAGTCGATGGCTGTGATTAATGCATTCCATGGAAGCAAATTTCCTGCACCCAGTAGGAAATGGATCATATAAGCTATTTTGCACTTGTCTTTTTGTACGGTTTGATCTTCAAGGTCAGTCTTTGAAATCTCCATTTATTTTATTAAGTTTTGCGCACTCTTTTTGTTCGGTTTGATATAGCTCGTTGTTTATACAAAAAGCATTATATGGGTTCTAGTTAGAGACCCTTGAAGATTTTCAATGATTAAAGGTGGATAAAGAGTAAAGACTAAGGCATGAGAAGAAAGGTAAAGAAAAATAATCTTGGACATTTTGACAATGTGGGTAAAAAGAAAGATTCTTAGCGATTCTTTTGTTTTATAGGTGCGTTTTGAAATTGATAATTTGATTAATGTATGATGTTCCCGTTTCTACTTTAGAGTAAAAGAAACTGTTTGCTAACAAAACTGATCGTTAAGCATTTACCATAACCAAAAACAATTTTCACAACTTCAAGTTGTATGTAGTACATTCGCATGTTATCTTCTTCACCATGGTTTACAACTGATTTGTTAGCTTGTAATCCACGGGTCAAGTGTCCAACCTCCCCTTCGGTCTTTTGGCTTGTTTCAATTGTTTGTGCAGTAAAGTCTAAAGAAGTTTGGTGAGATTTTTGACATTGGTTTAGTTACTCATGGTGACATCGAATGATTGACAAATGATAGGCTCCGAATTCCGAGTCTTTTACAGGTAGTTTCAATGTGTCTTGTGCCTTTTCTTTTGACTTGTAGGGACATAAATGGATGGAAAGAATTGGTTTTGTGCTCTTTATGTTATGCATTCTACTGCTCCAAACACATGCTTGACGACTTTTTACCTCTCTTAGTCATAATGCAAGATCCCTCTTTGTTCTTTAAGAATAGATTATGGGTTTCGTGGCAAACTTTTCACAGAAATATCACTGTTTGAGGTTTATATTTTGGTAAAAAAACCAGATGTCCTATTGTCCTTAACTTTATTTATGATCTCTTATGTATTTAGCATCATTACCCAATATGACTGATTCATGATTTGCTATCAAATATGAGTTGTATTTTGTATTTAGTTTGTTGTCAGATTCATAAACTGATGCGATGTTTGATGTGTGTATTGACGAAGAAAAATGAATGTGGCACATATAAGTCTCAGTTGCACATCATGTTGAAGCGACACCAAAGTAGCTTTCGGTGAGAGCTAAAAGCTTTCATTCAAGGACCATTGGCTGATTTAGAACTTGATTCTTTCCCCTCCCTTCATTTTTGCCTTCGTTTTCTCACATTTGTCCCCTTTCATTTTGTAGGGTTGACACATTATGTGGGTATAAGTCGCTTTTAGTATTATATGAATGAATGATGCTTGATGCATCGGGTGATTCGAAAGTCGAGAACCAACTAGTTATGATGTGTGATTGGTCCCCATTTAGTCTAGATATCTGGTTCAAAGACTACTGGAGTTCAGGTATAAGGCCAGTTAACAATTCTTGACGATACAAACCGCAAGTGAAGGGTTTTGGTTATTTGTATAAACATGAAGGGCTGATAAGTTTGCAAAAAAAGCTACTAGTATGAATGAAAATTGAAGAATTAAAAACAAAAGCTTAGGATGGCAAAATTATCTTTCATAGTATATAACATAGTGCATATGCGGTGTATGTTTTAAGGTTAATATTATCTTTCATCCTCTGTGTGTCTCTATGTAAATATGGCAAAATTTACTCGGATATGTGTATGAGTATGGAAAGCTATATGAAGTCTTAACTTTTTGTAACAAAAGCTTTTAAATTTAATTTTCTACGAATATTTGAAGCGTTACTTTTTCTTTTTCTACAGTCCACTACACACTAAGGGAAAATAACTTATATTCAGCTTTGACTTTAGCAGGTCATAAATTGTATCAATCTCAACAAAAAAGGATATAAGAACAAGAAAAAAGATACAATGAGAAAAAAAAACTAAACTGAAAAAAATAAAAAGGATTTTTAGCTATATATATTTTAAAGGGTAAAAGTTATAAAATATCATCGTATGTGTCGACTTTAAACAATTAATAATTAATCTTGGGATTTTACCATTGTACTTTCAAATTTGTTCCGATTATATGTAAGCCTCAAATGACTATATTACTCTTAAAAATGACTAATATACCCTTTGAAAAATACGATTCTTCAAAAGGTATATTAGTCATTTTAAGGGTAATATAGTCATTTCAGACTTATATTGGTATATTCGGAACAAATTTGAAAGTACAATGGTAAAGTCCCGAGATTAATTAGTAAGTGTTTAAAATCGGCACATTTTATTAAATACAATGGTATTTTGTAACCTTTACTCTATATTTTAAATAAGAGAAAGAATTTTAAGAAAAGATGCATTAGCTTATTGAGTTGTAAAGAAACGAATCCCGTTGTTGCAACCGATAAGTTACTGACACACAAATCTAATCATAAAATTAGACATGAATTTTAAGTATTCAAATCATCTCTTTTTCCACGAATGTTTAACATATGGTAGTTTAAAAAAAATATATTAGTTATCTGACGTTCGAGCAAATCTGTTAACCGGGGCAAGTCTTGTCGCAACACCATAGACTTGGTGATCATGTGTGATTTTTATGCCTTAGGATTAACTTGTTGTTGATTGTTGATGCATGTCTTAGTCGGGTTTAAGTGCAAACTTGAGGGTAAAAATTATGGTAAAGTGACTAACTCTTATTAAACCTAGGCTAAAACCAAATGGTAAAAGAAAGTACTGACAAAGCATCATGGACCAGTGATGCAATGCACAGGCCTTCCCACCCTACTCAAGCTTGCAAAAAAGACAAAATGAGTTGCTCACTGAGAAGATCTATATAAGAAAAAAATTATAACCGGTGATAATTTAGTTAACATCTTATTTTTACTACGAAAAATGTACTCTTAGAGGCAATAATGTTGTCCCTTTTATCCAAATCTTTATGATAACAAACGAAGTTTACGTTCAAACCCACAAATGAAGGAGCATTAAATCATCTTCACCTTAGGCTAAAAGGAGTGATGAATCATCTTCACCTTTTTTATCTCTCACACTATTTATCTTTTAACTTTACTGGTAGTGAAAAACTCATCGTCACTGCATACCTATTTTTTTCTTAATTCCCTTAATTCGTATATTAAAAACATAAACGTAAATAAAAATACCAAACAAACTAATGAAAACAAATACGTAATACATTAAAATACTGGAATTCATATACAATACGAAAGGAAATACGTCACTAAATGGATAATTTCTCATACAATTAGTTTGTTTGCGAATCTGATTTCTCCTCATAATAAAATTCCGATTGGAATAGCTCATAACTAGGTCGTTCAGCCCTAACTTTTGGGAGTGAAGTTATGCATCCACTCAATTTTATTTTCAACTTGACCATTCATTATTGTCGTGTTTCTAAACAAGGCGCTATGCATCTCAAAATTGTTTTTAGATTCTTGTTTTAGAAAAGTGTCAATGAAAACACGTTCCTCTTGTGAAATATCATGCCAATACTCATATGCTCTGCGTAAATTTTCTTTAGCAACACTTGCATAATTGAATTCAAAGGATAACGTCGTAAGCGTTAGCAGAAGACGTTTATGGTTACCAATTTGAACATAAACCTTAGTTTTGGTTTCATTAGCGGCATGTGGAACAGAACATGCTATTAATTTTGAAGTTGTTAAAAAAGGAGTAGATAGTGAATTTTGAAGTTGTGTTTAATAAATTTGAAATTTAAAGGTGTTTATATAGAGTAAATGGGGTAGTAAATTTTTTATTTCTATTAAATGTAACCCTAAAATTGTAAAACAGTCCACCAAGTATAAACTCACGTGAGGTGATGAACTCACCATTTTGCAACACATTCGGCGTGAGTTTGGGTGGTATGGTGGTAACTCACGTGTGAGTCGGTCACTCACGATGAAAAGCCACCACCATTTCAACTTGTAAGCTCATCTGTCAGTGTGACATATTACTAGAAGGTAAAACTATACAACTGAATTGTTTGTATGTCTTTGAGGCCAATGTTTTAAGATCTCAGATTGGATGTGATATCATACCTTATCTATTATTCTAACTTATTTTTCGAATATATTACGACATATCAATCATTAAACTTATAATTTACGGTCCAGACTTCTTACTACACTTCAGCCCAACAGCTTTTTCAAGCTCCGGCCCAACCAATGTCTTTGGTCCCAGCCCAACACGTTCATCCGACCCAAACAGTTAATAATTCTACTGCGAATACATCACTAGGTCCTACGATCACCTCGAGACAGGAGACTACTTTACCTCATTTATTTATGGATGAGACACTCCATGATCCTACTAATGGAGCCTGGGATATGGATACCGTGCGGGTTTTCATCTAAATCATTCTTCTACTAGTCTTAGTGAACTTTTTAATACGTGTATTTATCTGTCTGTTTTGGTTGTAAACGATCATTTTACCCATCATTAATACGATCCATAGTGTTTTTATAACTCCTTTTAGATCCCTTAATGATTAATAATGAACGACTGATAAGTTTGCAAACTCTTACCAATACCAACATAGGAACAACTATATATGACAGACTAATATCTCTAAAGTGCACATGTAAAATTGGTAACGGGTCTTCCACTCGAATTTAAGAGGACCTTTGGTGCAGGAATCAGTCTATCCGTTTAGAATTCCTTCATATCTATTCGCTTGACTTAGACAAGAAGCGATTTGTTACAAATAAGATTCCTTTACTCACCGACTGGAATAATGCTGTTAGGCATATTCCGAGAAGTGGTGTAGAGGTGTTCCCAATTTGAAGCGTTAAAAGCCGATATTAGGAATATTACTCTTTTTATTCATTGTGACTCGTGGCCGTGGTCCTTAGATGTTTTGGTGGGTTTACAGTAGCATCTGTTCGATCTTTTGTCTATTCTCAAATTTTAGATGTAGCCTCCATGTCTAAAAGATGGAATCGTAATATACCTATTAAAATTAATGTGTTTCTTTAGGGATTGCAGCTCAACAAATTCTTGTCTAGAGTAAACTTAGATAGAAGAAACATTATGGTTAGTTCGACGCTTTGCCCTACCTGTCTTGAGATGTTGAAAACGTGAAATCATATATTCTCTAACTGTGGGATGGCAAAAAAAATTTGTGGGCGTTATTGGCCAAATGGTGGGAGCTTTAGATTTTTATATGTGCTAGTATCTTGGAGTGGTATGATTGGCTTGGCTCTTTGAACATTTATTTTAAAGCTCGTTAGGGATGCTAATGTAGTCCATTTGAAATTTTCATAACCATTTGATATTTTATACTCCTCCCAAGAAGGCGGTTTTATAAAATCATATACTAGTTTCTCAATATTTCTTTTGCATTTCTTCTAAAAGTCTCATGTTTAAATTTAGTTGGTTAAGCTGGTTAGATAACCCTTTAACTTTTATAGCTTCCTTGTAATCTCTTTAGGTTTTACTAGTTTTTAATAAAATCCTTGCTATTCTTAAAAAATCGAAGAAAAAAGTCACATGATTAACCTTAAGTTGGTTATGTAATGCTTTCGAATGTGTACGCAACATCTAGTAATTGGCAAGAAATATCAAAAGCTACGAAATCAATGGATAAGAAAACCATAAACAAAGAAGGTGTCACATTAGAGCATCCATAATGCATCAAGTCTTTAGAAACTTGATGCATTAGAATGTAAAACACAATCATATCAATCACTAATGTTTTACAAAAGTATTGAGAATTGAATTACCAAGTCTTTGTAAAATCTATTCAAAAAGCTTATTTGCAATGGTAAACATCTTATTAAATTTTTTTATAGAATAATAAAAAGCTTTCTGCTAGTTCACATATCATGGATGCTCTTAAAACTAAAAACATAATATGTATTGTGGGACTGGGACATTCGAAAGCATAGAATTAACATTGTGACATACCATCCATATGCGCTATGGTTTATATGTTGAACATGAAGTTAATACGAATGAGAAATGAAGAACCTAAAAAAAACTTAAAAATGAAAATGAGTTTTAATATTATGCCACATAAATAAATGAGAGATAGTATTTATGGATCCAATGTCTTGAGGTTGAAATAATACTTTCATTGAATACCCGCATTACCAACCCGAGTCAATAAGACAAATATAATCAATTGGTGTGCGCGTGTGAGGATGGAGAAGTTATACAAACATTAACCTTTTAACAAAAAACTTATTGTTTTTATTTACTTTGTTTTTTAATTATAGTTAATCATAAAAAATTTGTAGTTTAATAAAAATATTATTATTTTACCTTTTTTCTTTTATTTTTTATATACTAACAATTTTTCCTTAACCAATGAATTTACAATTTTTTTATTGTTTGTAATAATACTTTTTAGTGAGAGTGATATAATAAACTCAATATTTTTTATCTATTTTTAAAAATAGACTATTAATTTAGGAATTTCAAAAATAATAAACTTGAACTATAATTTCAAAACAAAAGGATTATTTTCTACAAAGACTTCAAGCTTTGTATTTTTTACTCCCTTTATTTTATGATCATTGTCTACCAACTTGAAGGTTTAAAAAAAATAACTTAATTAAAACTTCTGCTTCGGCAAGTCATAGATTGACACTCTTAATATATCATCAATGGTTTGATGGCCACATTTAAAGTTGTACTTATATGCAATACTAAAATCAATCGGGTATTGCTCGTGATAATGCTCGTGATGAACTTGTCATTCTTGCAATCTTTAATGTTGTTTTATGTATTTTGTTAACTAAATATTGTGTTAGTTCACTTTGTAATTGTGTTTTAAGTAGTGTGTTTATTTCTTGATCTTTCTACTCTATTGTGAACTATGATCATAAAAGCCTTTAAATCAATTAATAGCTAAAAAAGAAACAATTTACACTCTTCCTAGTAATTTACCTCAACAAACTCATAAAAAAATGAAAAAGCAGCATGTGAATTAGGACATTGGATTATTCTTATAGGCTCTCTAATCGTTTCCGTACCTAAAAGAAAGAGAACGACTTTTCTTTTAGAAAGCTAAACTAAATAAAACCTATCCTGAAGAAGATTTTTTACACCCAAATTGAGATGTCAAAGTACAAAATGTTGCCCTTGATGAACGGTTTACGAATTTTGCAATTAACAAATTTTAATTTAAGCTTAATAGGATAAACTTAAACAATCCCACCTATTATATTTAGTAGCGGACAATATAATTTATAGAAAAATTAAAAAGTGCGACACGGATAGTAGCATATGTCTAAAAGTAAATAAATTGTACAACATTGTGATGTTTGACATTCATATTGCCAGAAAGACAAATAGGTTACTCATATTGGAAGATCCGTATATGAAAAAGTTTCAAAAATAAATAACCGTGATGATTGAGTTAAGTGTGTTGCAAATAATGTTCCTTTACTCGTCGGCTAGAATAATGCTCTTAGGCATATTCCGAGAAGTGGTGTAGAGGCGTTCGCATTTTGAAGCTTTAAAAGCTGATAATGGGAATATTACTCTTTTTAATCATTGTGACTCGTGGTCGTGGTCCTTAGATGTTTTTGGTGATCGGTTCGATCTTTTGTGGATTCTAAAATTTTAGATGTAGCCTCCATGTCTTAAGATGGAATACTAATATTAGTATTAAAATTAATGTGTTTCTTTGGAGATTGAAGCTCCACAAATTTCCGTCTAAACTTAGATAGAAGAACCATTGTGGTTAGCTCGACGCTTTGCCCTACCTATCTTGAGATGTTGAAACCGTGAATCATATATTCTTTAATTGTGGGATGGCAAAAGATTTGTGGGCGTTATTGGCCAAATGGCGGAAGCTTGATCTTCTGATATGTGCTAGTATCTTAGAGTGGTATGATTGGCTTGGCTATTTGAACATTTCTTTTAAAAGCTCGTTAGGGATGCTTATGTAGTCCATTTGAATGTTTCGTAACCATGTGATATTTTATACTCCTCGTCTCAAGAAGGCGGTTTTATGAGATCATATAGTTTCTCAATCTTTCTTTTGCATTTCTTCCAAAAGTCTCAAGTTTAAATTTAGTTGGTTAAGCTGGTTACATAACCCTTTAACTTTTATAGCTTCCTTGTAATCTCTTTATGGTTTACTAGCTGTTAATAAAATCCTCGCTATTCTTAAAAGAATAGAAGAAAAAATTCACATGGTTAATCTTAAGTTGGCTATGTAATGTTTTCAAACGTATACACAACATCTAGTCATTGGCAAGAAAGATCAAAAGATACAAAATCAATGGATAAGAAAACCATAAACAAAGAAGGTGTCACATTAGAGCATCCGTAATGCATCAAGTCTTTAGAAACTTGATGCATTAGAATGTAAAACACAATCATATCAATGATTAAAGTTTTACAAAAGTCTTGAGAATTGAATTACCAAGTCTTTGTAAAAAGCTATTCAAAAAGCTTATTTTGCAATGGTAAACATATTATTAAATTTTTTTATAGAATAATAAAAAGCTTTCTGTTTGTTCGCATAGTATGGATGCTCTTAAAACTAAAAACATAAAATGTTTTATGGGACTGGGACATTCGAAAGCATAGTATTAACATTGTGACATACCATCCATATGTGTCGTGGTTTATATGTTGAACATGAAGCTAATACGAATGAGAAATGAAGTACTTAATGTTAGCATTATTACCAATATTAGTTAGAATATAGATTAGGAGATTTACCTTCGATGTAAGCTTGTCCTTATGGTAAGTGTGTAGTCGGCTAAGGTTGGGCTTGGCCCGAGTTTGTAACCGACCCCCTCACCCTATAAAAGGAGGTGAGGGGGTGATGCACAAAATACACCGTAGTCTTCTTATTCTTTCTATGTAAACCGATCGATTGGTATAATAGAGTAAATCGTTTGGTTACCTTTGTGTCGTTCGTCTGGGTTTGGTGTTGTAACTCTGCGATCTTCTTCTAAGGGTTCTAGGTTCCGCATATCGATCTTCGGTTGTTGGGTTTACGATTCCAACAAGTGGTATCAAGAGCCGCAGGTTAGTCGTGGTCATTGAAGATCGGTGCTAGATCAAAGAGATTCGTGGAAGAAAAAAGGATTCGAGGTTTGATCGGATTGTTTTTCTTCGAGTTGCAGGTACTCGACGGAGAAGACGAAGGTGTTTTATACTTTTAAGAAAAGAAAAGGTTTCCTGTTATTGGATTAATAGCTTTGGTCACGTGGGTAAGGAAAAAAATAAGCAAAGTGATTTATTTATATTTTCTTTTTCTTTTGGTAAAGTATATATTACATACAAGGGGTTTTGATATATACTAATATATCAACTTCGGGTATCGTCTTTTAAGTCGATTTAATCGAAGGTTTTTGTTGCGGGTTTCTTGTGGTTCAAGTTTGATCGTGGTTTCTCGGGTTTGCTTGTACGTAATCGAGGTTTAGGGTTATTCTAATTAAATCGATTTGCAAGAAGGTATTTTTACGCAACAAGGAGAAAGAATATGTCGTCGATAGCGAAGTTTGACGTCGAAAAATTCAAAGGGTCTAATGACTTCGGGTTGTGGCGTGTGAAGATGCGGTGTCTATTAATACAACATGGTTGGGAGGCTGCGTTAGATCCATTCCCGGATACCATGACGGACGCTCAAAAGACTGCGGCGTTGAAGACGGATGTCTATAAAAAAGCACGCAGTGCCTTACTCTTGTGCTTGGATAACAAGGTGTTGAGGGAAGTCAACAAAGAAAATTCTGCTGCGGGTGTTTGGTTAAAGTTAGAAACTTTGTATATGACAAAGTCTTTAGCCAACAAGTTGTACTTGAAGAAGAAGCTGTTCACTTTCTACATGCATTCAGGTAAGAAATTATCTGAACATATAGATGCGTTTAATAAGTTGATCGGTGACTTGGCGAACATAGACGTTGAAATTGATGACGAAGATCAGGCACTCATGCTACTTACATCATTACCATCCTCGTATGATAACTTTGTGGAGACATTGCTTTATGGAAGGGAGTCGCTCTCTTTGGAAGATGTCTTGTCTACCCTCAATTCACGAGAGTTGAAAAAGAGGACAGATGCAAAGGATGATGGTGATGGGTTATTTGTAAGGGGGAGGTCGGAGCATCGGGGTAATCAAGGACGTGGTAGTTCGCGATCAATGTCAAAGGGTAAAGGAACTTATAAACAGAAGTGTTACATATGCTATTCTGAGGATCACCTTAAGAAAGACTGTCCAAAATGGAACAAGAAGAAATCAACTCCCTTTGTCAACAAGAATGCAAAACAGGACGCTGGGACGTATTCTAAGGGTTATGACAATGGTGATTTGTTGATGGCGGTGAGTGAGGAAACGTTCTTAGAGTGGATAATAGACTCTGGTGGTTCCTATCACATGACGCCTAGGAGGGACTTCTTGTTTGATTTTAAGGAGCTTGATGGAGGTATGGTTTTGCTCGGTGATAATAGAGCATGTGCCATCAAGGGGACAGGGAAGGTGAGAGTACAAATGAAAGATGGTTCAAGTTTTGTGCTTGAGAATGTGCGTTACATTCCCGAGTTGAAAAGAAATTTGTTATCTTTGGGCACTCTGGATCGAGAGGGCTATACCGTGAAGTTGCAGAATGGAAGAGTAAAGGTGATCAAGGGTTCTTTGATGGTTTTGTCAGGAACTTTGAAGGAAAATTGTGTGTACTCCTTGGATGGTTGGGCTGAATCAAGTGAAGCTAGTGTCGGTATAGAAGAAAAGGAAAGTCTTGCGCAGGTGTGGCATAAACGCTTGGGTCACATTAGTGAAGCAGGCTTGAATGAACTCAAAAGAAGAGAGGTGCTGGGGAAGGAAGGTCTAGGTAAGCTCGAATTCTGTGAAAATTGTGTTCTTGGAAAATCGACCAGGGTGAGTTTTGGTCGAGGTCAGCACACAACAGGGGGAGTTATAGACTATGTCCATGCGGATCTCTGGGGTCCTTCTCGGGTGGAATCGATGAGTGGTTGCCGGTACCTCTTATCGATTGTTGATGATTATTCGAGGAGGGTTTGGGTGTATTTTCTTAGACACAAGAGTGAGGCGTTCAGCAAGTTCAAGGAGTGGAAGCAGTTGGTAGAAAACCAGACATGTAGAAGACTAAAGAAACTTCGAACGGATAATGGTTTGGAGTTTTGTAATCAGGAGTTTAATAACTTGTGCAAGGAGAGCGGGGTAGCAAGACATTTGACGGTTGCTGGAACTCCGCATCAGAATGGTCTAGCTGAACGAATGAACAGGACGCTCTTGGACAAGGTTAGGTGTTTACTGATTCAGTCTGGTTTGCCAGAGTCATTCTGGGCAGAAGCAACGGTGACGGCAGCATATCTGATCAATAGGTCTCCATCTACAGCATTGGAGAAGAAGACACCTATGGATATATGGTCAGGACATCCAGCGAATTACGAGATGTTGAGGATATTTGGTTGCGTTGCTTATTCACACGTGAATCAGGGGAAGCTCAAGCCTAGAGCTATAAAATGCATATTCCTGGGGTATCCTGAGGGTGTGAAGGGATACAGATTATGGAGGTTGGACGATGTTAAACCGAAGATAATCATAAGCAGGGATGTGGTCTTTAATGAGAGCCTTATGTATAAGGATACTCTCAAGCGTGCTGGTGCTGCAGATTCTGGGAAGGAAATTGAGTTTGAGGTGGAACTTCGAGGCAGTCGGGTCGAACCAACTGTGGATCCTCATACTGGGGTAAATCCAGGGAATGAATATGAGGATCAAGTTGAAGATGCAGTAGATGCAATGCCTCAACAACAGAATCTGGACAACCATGTTCTGGTGCGTGATAGAGCTAAGAGAACAACTACTAAACCTGCAAGGTATAGGAATGAAGGTAATGTATCATTGTCTAGACCATCAGGGTCTAGGGAAGAAGATGATATTACGGCTTATGCGTTTGCTATTGCTGAGGAAGAAGATACACATGAACCAATCACATTCCAGGAAGTGATTAATTCATCTGAAAGGGATGAGTGGGTTCGTGTTATGGAGGAATAGATGAGTTCTTTAAAGAAGAATCATACTTGGGAGTTGGTCGATCAACCACGTGGTCAGAAGCTGGTAAGCTGCAAGTGGTTGTATAAGATTAAAGAAGGGATTGAAGGCGTTCAAAAACCAAAGTATAAAGCATGGCTGGTAGCTCGGGGGTTCACACAACGAGTAGGGATTGACTATAATGAGGTATTCTCACCCGTGGTTCGACATACATCTATTAGGGTGATTCTCTCATTAACTGCTTGTGAAGATTACGAGTTGGAACAACTTGATGTGAAGACGGCATTTTTGCATGGTAATCTTGAAGAAACCATTTATATGAGGCAGCCGCTTGGTTTTGAAGAAGGAACGGGCAACAAGGTATGTTTGTTGAAGAAATCCCTTTATGGTCTTAAGCAGTCTCCAAGGCAGTGGTACAAACGGTTTGATGTGTATATGGTCAGCAATGGGTTTAGCCGTAGCAGCTATGATAGCTGTGTTTACTTCAAGGAGTTTGCACCAGGTATGTACATATATCTACTGCTGTATGTAGATGATATGTTGATTGCTTGTAAAAGCAAGTCTGAGATCGAATATACCAAGGGACAGCTGCGGAAAGAGTTTGATATGAAGGAACTTGGTCAAGCTAGGAAGATTCTTGGTATGGAGATTGTCAGGGATAGGGGTAACCGAACCCTGAAGGTGTCTCAGTCGGGATATGTGCGGAAAATTATGAATAACTACAGAGTGGATAATGGCAAGTTGGTCTCTGTGCCATTGGGAGCACACTTCAAGGTATCTTTGAAGGATTGTCCGTCGAGTGACTGGGATGTGGAAAGAATGAGTAAGGTCCCATATGCGAATGATGTAGGTAGTCTAATGTACTTGATGGTTTGCACTAGACCAGATATTGCGTACCCTGTTAGCATTGTGAGCAGGTATTTGGCGAATCCAGGTAAAAATCACTGGGAAGCGGTGAAGTGGATTTTGAAGTACTTGAAGGGCACTGCTGATGTAGGTCTAGTGTATGGTAGAGATCAAGGGAAGCACGTAGATGTTGACGGTTTCGTGGATAGCGATTATGCTAAAGACCCTGACAAGGGTAGGTCGATAACCGGGTACGTGTTTATGGTACATGGCTGTGTTGTGAGTTGGAAAGCAACTCTGCAACATGTTGTTGCATTGTCTACTACAGAGGCGGAGTATATGGCGCTTACGGAAGCTGTTAAGGAAAGCATTTGGCTTAAAGGTCTACTAATCAAGAAATGCAATGTTTCATGAGAGGACAAAGCATATCAACGTGAGGTATCACTTCATTAGGGAGATCGTGGAATCTAAAGAGATTGAAGTGGCAAAGATAGGCACGGAGGATAATGCAGCTGACGCGTTTACTAAGGTGGTTCCAGGTCCGAAGTTCAAGTATTGCATGGAGGTACTTGGTGTCGGGGTTAACTAGTATTGGTACTAAGGTGGAAATTGTTAGCATTATTACCAATATTAGTTAGAATATAGATTAGGAGATTTACCTTCGATGTAAGCTTGTCCTTATGGTAAGTGTGTAGTCGGCTAAGGTTGGGCTTGGCCCGAGTTTGTAACCGACCCCCTCACCCTATAAAAGGAGGTGAGGGGGTGATGCACAAAACACACCGTAGTCTTCTTATTCTTTCTATGTAAACCGATCGATTGGTATAATAGAGTAAATTGTTTGGTTACCTTTGTGTCGTTCGTCTGGGTTTGGTGTTGTAACTCTGCGATCTTCTTCTAAAGGTTCTAGGTTCCGCATATCGATCTTCGGTTGTTGGGTTTACGATTCCAACACTTAAAAATAAAAATGAGTTTTAATATGAAAATGAGTTCTAATATTATGCCACATAGATAAATGAGAGATAGTATTCTACGTTTATACTGCCACAATGCATATGGATCCATGTCTTGAGGTTGATATAATACTTTCATCGAATACTCGCATCACCAACCCAAGTCAATAAGACAATAATAATCGGTTGGTATGCGCGTGTGGTGAGGATGGAAAAGTAATATAAACTTTAACCTTGTAACAAAAACTTTTAGTGTTTATTTCCTTTGTTTTTTATTTATAGTTAATCAATAAAAATTTTGCAGTTTAATAAAAATATTATTATTTTTAATTTTCTTCTCTTATTTTTTATATAACAATTTTTCCTTAACCAAATTAATTTACAATTTCTTTATTGTTCGTAATAATATATTTTAGCGAGAGTGATATGATAAACTCAATATATTTTTTTTATCTATATTTAAAAATAGACTATTAATTTAGAACGTTTATAAATAATAAATTGAACTTTAATTTCAAAACAAAAGGATTATTTTCTTCAAAGTCTTCAAGCTTTGTATTTTTTACTCCCTTTATTTAAAGATTATTGTCTACCACACTTGAAGGTAGAAAATAATAATAACTTAATTAAAACTTCTTCTTCGGCAAGTCATAGATTGACACTCTAAATACATAATCAATTGTTTGATGGCCACATAATACTAAAATCAATCAGGTATTGCTCGTGATAATGCTCGTGATGAACTTGCCTTTCTTGCAATCTTTAATGTTGTTTTATGTCTTTTGTTGACTAAGTATTGTGTTAGTTCACTTTGTGATGGTGTTTTAAGTTATGATCATAAAAGCCTTCAAATCAACTAATAGCTAAAAAAGAAACATTTTACACTCTTCTTAATGATTCACGTCAACAAACTCATAAAAAAATAATGAAAAAGCACCATGTGAATTAGGACATTGGATTATTCTGATAGGATCTCTAATCGTTTTCGTAGTAAAAAAATAGAAGGAATTTTCTTTTAGAAAGCTAAATTAAATAAAATCTGTCCCGAAAAAGATTTTCCAAACCCAATTGAGATGTGAGGGTATAAACGTTGCCATTTATGGATGGTTTGTGAATTTTGTAAATAAATTTTTTAATTTAAGCGTAGTAGGATAAACTTAAAAAATTTCACATATTATATTTAGAAGCGTACAATATAAGTTATAGGAAAAATCAAAAAATGCGACATAGATCAACTATCTATATAAAGGAAGGTTTTGAAAAACATGATTTTGCCCCAAAAAATCAGAAAAAATGACACTTGTATATTCATTTTTAATCAGCGGTTCAAAATCTCTCTTCTATCAGCATTAAATTGTAGACAAAAGCCTATCAAAAACATTTGGCCTCCAAAAGTATACCCGATCAAAAACCAAAACCAAAAAAAATCCTAAACACAAATTATCAAATAAAATCAGATTCATAACAAAAAACCTGGTTATCTAACAATCTTTTGAATATGAATCTCATAATAATCTGATTTTTTATTTATGCATATGAATACTTCAAACCGAGTAAGTATATTGCACGAGTTTTGGATCATTATTGTACGTTTTTAGGTTTTAAATATAAATGATTTCTCAATTTAAGTTTCAAACAAGTATATATTTTTTCGTTCATCGATATAATTTTGATTACTAAGTAGATTATATGAGGAATGAGATGTATCCTCAATGTGAATTCAGTGTAGAATGAATTACTGGTATATATTTATATGAACAACAAGTATTTGATAAAATGACCAGATAAAAAAATTAATACATATAACTGTTTTACGAAGCTGGGGAATTTTTTAATACCACTCTGTGTTTTTGGCGGGAAAACAAATTGGGCACGTGTCCTTTATTTCTCAGACGTGTCCTGCTACGTGTGTATTATCTCCCGTTATTCCATCGTAAAAAAACACACACCCCATTATCTAAAACAACCCATTATCTAAAACATATCCTCATCTTCATCTAAAACAAAAGTAGGGCTTCATCGCTTTATTGCCAAATCTCTAAAACCAGCTCTCTGTTCTGTTGGGTTCTTTTTGAGGATTTGGGTTATTGGTGGGTGGTGGTTTCGGTGGTTGAAAGTTGTTGCTCATCCGCTAATCTCTTCCGAACACAGGGTCTGATTTATCAGATCCACCACAAAGTAAGTTTTAGTTGTAATTTAATTCTAATTGAATTGGGATTTTAATTGAAAATTAGAGATTTTGTGAGACTAATACGAAACTAGGGGTTTCTATATAGCTTTGGTTTTGGTGGTGCTTAACGAAGCAAATTACCAGACACATAATTGAATGGTTTCTTTTTATTAAAGATTTTGGTTGTTGATACTCATATCTTGAAGAATACTCACTGATTATGTTTTATTTTCAGGAGATGTGGTTTTAAAGATAATGATATTGTGTTTGGACTACGCCTTTGTCAAAAAGCCCTTATGAGTCATGGTTCTGTCGATACGGGAGTATTGCTGCGATAGGTAATTCATTTGTGTGTTTTTTTTAATTCTCTTAGGCCCTCACAATTGTTTATTATCTTTGTTTTTTCAGGTTCCACGTCGTCCACGAGCTTCTGTGACAGTCAGGTTGCTCCACTAGCTAATATTTTCCCATCCTCTGCTCATACATTCGACATTTCAGTATCATGGGTTCTCGGACGAAGGTTTGTGTTTTTTTTATTTACGCTTCCCAGCATAAGTTTTCTAAAGTTATAGTCGCACATACCAATATTTGTTCGTAAACACCTATGATTCACGCAATAAGATAAACAGACATACATATATGAGTACATTTATCGATTCTTTTAATCTATTACAACAATAAAATGATAGAACTCTCAATCTGTCAGATTATATAGCAAGAAACTAGAAAAGCAAAATATAGTAACACACTACAACCCAAAAGATATCATTGTGTATACTGAATGTCGCAATATAGGCGGGTGCTAAATTGTCACCTTTGCAATATACAAGTTCATTTTTAAGTTTAGATCACGAATCGAATCCTTATGTTTCGCCTGATCCCATTCCAGAATCCTCTACCAAGAGTGAGTCTCATCTTATTTTGTTGAATTGTTTGTTACTGATTCTAATTAATAGATTTTGCCATCAAATATGAATCATGTTCTCTGGTACCAAACAGTCTATATTTAGTTTGGTTTTTGGTTTTATGTATATATGATTTTCAGTTTTGGTTCGGCCCAGTCGGTCTAAGTTAATACCAAGAAAAACACAACTAAACTGTATAAACCGGACCGACCAGCCACTTTAGTTTGATTTGGTGCTCGGTTCATGTCTTCCACAATTCGGTTTCTGGTTCGGGTCAGGTTGGTTTTGACATGATGCTCGGCCCTACTCAAAAGAATACCTATGTATATGCACCTTTGAAAATCTGATGGTCTGAAGTAATTTTATTCTTAAAATGTGAGGTAAAGTTATTTTCACGTGTTGCTTTTTTAGTCATATTTGGATTCTATTCCAACCAATTCTAATGAAAATTAGTTTGGGATCTGAGGGAGTACAACTGAAAAATATTAGACAAATGATTACCCACCAAATGAGCTAAGAAGAGTTTTTTTTATCATAAATACTACGTTAATATACCTTCTTGGGGTTCAACAAAAATATGCAATTGAAACAGCGATACGGGGCTGCGATACAGTTAATAGGCTTGCGGAAATCATGGCGTATAGATATTAGGTAACTCTGAGTTATTCCAGTTCAGTTTATTAAATTTGAAGTATGATTGTTATGTCAATATGATCTTTGTTATGTATATTTTGTAGTAGAAAGTAAGCCGCCCGCCCGTCCTGTAAAAAAAGGCGGGTATGTTATTGCCCAAGTCGTTCGATTTTTCTATTTCATTTTGCGACTATGACGTGCTACTAATAAGGCTTGCAATTTCAGCAAATTTGTTGTCGGATAAGGAAAAAGTACTTCCTCTAAGAACCCATGTAATTAGTTTAGTCACTTATTGTGTGTATGTTGAGGCACTAATGCTTACATGACGAGTATTGTGTTTTGCAGGCACATATATGTATTAAATGTTTCTCAGGCTCAGAAATATACCAAATAACATAGACAAAGGCCCTTGCAAAACATTTTTGTGCTTGGTTTCTCTTAGTTGATTCCTTTTCATCGGTTGCTCTTAGTTGACTCCTTTACATTGTCGGGTATAAGCTACATATCCAGTATTCAATTCCAATATTCTATTTGTACCATGATATTATTATAAAAAGTCCTATTCATCTTGAAGCTACGAGGAATCAGCAGCTGCGGAAACAGACACCCCCTGTGAAGGAGAGCACAAAGTCAGACAGACAAACTTTCTTCAGAAAAGGGTTACACATACAAGTTTTATTCATTCAAGAAAACCAACATCATTTGTTTACGTGATGTAGCTGGTAGTGGACCGTTTACATACCCAATTGCTAAGCTAAAGCAGGAGGCATCATCATCAGAAGGTTACATGTTCAAGGAAGGTACTTGAGATTTTTTATTAACTATTCTTTAATATAACGTACGCTTCTCATGTCTCCATTAGGATTAGGTAATTAATACAATCATTTAAGATAGTTGGTTCCTTATATCTAGATCATCTCCTCTATTTCTAATTTTGAAACTTTTAGGTCCTTCTATATTTGTTCTATTTTACAAAACTCTTGATTGTATTAAGTTGATGTGCATGTTTTGTAGTCATCCTTTGCATTGGTTATTTAATGGCTACTCACCTTATATTGCTGAATTGTAATTTGAAATTTGAAATTTGATATGGAATATGAATGGATGCGTTTTAACCCAAGAGAATTGACTTCTTGACGTTTAGGTGTCACAGTTGCCAAAAGGATATTTGCTTAACTACAAAAACTGCATATCGTTAACAATGTTTTTTTTTCAATTTAGATCTTGGTATGTTAATTTATCCAAGTAACTTTTAGCTCCTGTTAATGGGTATTAAGGTAATGTAAACTTGGAATATGTTTCATATGCTAAGAATCTGCCTTTTTTCTAAATATTGAGTTGTTTGTGCGAATGCAGAGTGTGAGTAATTGTTGGGAACATTACACCAACTGACATGACAACTCATGTTCTCATATTGTGCGAGGAGGCTGCGAACCCATACGTTAATCTTTTCTCAAAATAAGTGAGCATCTCTTTATGGTTGTTTAATTTGATGACATGTTTACAGACAAAATCTCAGGCTTATGTGAGCTTATCATGGCATTTTAAGTGCGTGCTTTCCCCTTTTTTTATTTGTACTTGCGAACTTACACATTTTCATAGTTTTGTAGCTCTAAGATTGAAAGGCTTGGATTAGGGCAGTAGCCAAAAGAGCACGGTTGAAAGTATGCACAGCTTTAACATTATTCAACAGAAAAAGGAGAGCGGGAGTGTGATGTATGTGAAAGTGGCATGCATGGTGCACCTTATCTTAGGATTTAGCCAAGGCTAAGGGATGACTGACCGCCAATTCAGTAACTACAACCCTTTTGTATAACATTAAAATTCCAGCTGTAAATCTTTCTGCAATCGAACTATGAATGAAAAAACGATCGGCCCCGCAGCGAAGCGTGGGTGTGCCTATCTTGTTGTTTCTGTTGATGAATCATATTGTTTTAATATTACGCAATGATTTTTTCTACCATGTTCATTGAAATTACCAACTCTAATATATGCATGTGGATTAAGAAAGATGGGATAAAAAATACGATGTGTGCCATTTTCTACCATGTTCATTGTAGGGCTGTAAACGAATCAGACGAATATTAACGGAGCCTTGTTCACTGTTCGTTCGTTTAATTTTAGCCGGACAAATAAACGACCACGATCGTTTAAACGGACGAAGTTTCTTGTTCATGTTCGTTTATTAGAAAATTAGGTTGTTCATGTTCGTTTATTAAGACACTAAACGAAAATAAACGAGCGAGCATAAACGAACGAGCATATATAAACATAAAATTTACAAAAATATACACAAAATTATGTTTTATAAGTGTACTTTTGTTTAAATACAACATATAAACCTACAAAACAAAAACTTACGATAGACGAACATAAACATATATATGATCGATCATAAAAGAACGAGTAATTGAACGTTCACGAACATAAATGAACGAACAAGACTTTTGTTCATATTTGTTCATTTAACTAAACGAACGTAAAATTTTGTCTATATTCGTCCATTTAATTAATAAACGAATATAAGCGAATTTTTTACCCATCGGTTAATCAAAATGTTCGTCCAAAGTTCAGAATGAAAATAAGGATGAAAATAAGTTTTGGTTTTGTCTCCTATTTTTTTTTAACTTTCTTATCCCATACTATCACAACCACAATGATACTCAATTTCGCTATTAAGTTGTCCCACATAGGCAGGGCGGACATACCCTTTGACTACGGGGTGGCGGCGCCCCTCATGGCTAGACCAAAAACAAAAGATTACAGTGTATTTTTTCTTTAATTTTGAGCGTTTTTTAAAATGCCCCCACTCAAAACTCAAATTGTCCCCCACTCACACATTAAAATCTAATATTTAACACTCTATAACCTAGAAACCTTCAATTTTTAAGTTACAATACTCGATTTTTTATTAGATACTAGTTTTTTTTTGTTTTACTGTTGTCAAAATATTTTTTGCCCCCCATAATACTATTTTCTACATCCGCCACTATACATAAGTAAATAAAAGAAAGTGTTATACATAGTGCATATGAAGTTTATCTTAAGGTGAATACCATGCTTTCATATTCATCTAATATAGACATACACTTTCCGTGTTTGATGATTATGAAAAAATTGTGTTAAGTCTTATTTTTTGTAGCCAAAAGTTTTAGCTTTACTTTTCTACCGAGACCCAAGTTTTAGCTTTACTTTACTACCAAGACTCCATCATTTACTTTTCTTTTATTCCCTTTTTTTTTAAACGAACAAATGATACTCATGTAATGTAACGATATACAACGACAAATAATTATACCTGCAAAATCGTGGTTTTGATGTGATCCTTAATGCAACTTTTATGGGTATATTTTTTAGTATTTGCGAGAGAAAAAAATTATGAAGTATAAAAGAAAAATGATACGTAGTACTCCCCCGTATTAAAATAAATGTTCATAATTGACTTTTAAAATCTTTTTTTCGAAACTTTAACTGTAAATATTTTTATTTCTGCGATATAATACTTGATAAAAATAATGCCAATAAACGTAAAATTAAAACTCAATTCGTTCATATAATTTACATCAAGTATTATTTAAAACACACAAAATTTTTTTTTTTTTTTTTTTGAACAACAACTTTTATTAAACTAGCAAGACGCTAGACGAAATTACATCGAAATCAAATGTGGGTTTTTAAGCCACTCGACCCAAGAAAACGCCTTATTACATCTATTTTTACACCAAAAAAAAGAAAGCGACACAATATCGTCAAAGATCACCGATGTGTTAGGAGAAGACGAACTAAAAACTATACGGTTCCTCACTCCCCAAATAAACCACCAGGAAACCAAAAAAACTCCTTCCAAAATACCTTTGAGAACAGAAGGAAGCCGAATCGCCTCAAACCACGATGACCAATCAGAGAACATAACCCACGACTGATAATCTAACTCCCACCACCTGCACACCCTTCGAAGAACAGCCTGAGCTAACGAGCAACGTAACAAAAGGTGATGAATATCCTCCTCACAAGAATGACACACCGGGCAGGAAAGAGAATCCAGCAAAACGCCACGAGAAATCAAATTAACTCTCGTAGGCAAACAATCCCGCATAGCTCTCCAAGCGAAAACGTTAATCTTATGGGGAACGAACCGAACCCAAGTCGTAGGCTTCGGATGCGAAGGAAGAACTAACTCGTCAATTCTATTTCTTACGTCTTTAACTCTAAAAACGCCAACACTTGACAACGAAAACACCCAACGGTCACTAGACGAAGAGCAAGCAATCGAATCCAACACCAAAGACAGGTCACGGAACTGTGTCTCCTCGATACCTCCTCTAACAGGTCTACGCAACGAAGCAGCTAACGAACCCCCCAGCACCTCGGCCACTGAAATATTATGATTCGACGCAAGGGCAAAAACACGAGGATACATATAACGAAAAGATCTATCACCTTTCCAAACATCAACCCAAAACCGCGTAGAAGTACCATCACCAATACGCTTAGAGCAGAAAGAAATGAGGTCCAAACCTTTTTGTTTAAGCACAGCGACTTCTTTAAGGATAGAACTCCAAGTCGATGACTGATCATGCGAATGGTTATCTATAAAAGAACCATACAAATCTTGAATAACTCTATACCAAAGGGAACCATCTTGAGACACATACCTCCAAACCCATTTAAAAATGAGAGCACGATTAAGGGCAAGAAAACTCGACACCCCTAACCCTCCATTCTTCTTAGAAGCTAACACTTTGTCCCAGGCTATCCAAGATATTTTATTTTCACATAAATCTGCCCCTTTAAAAAAGTTACTACGTATAGCCTCCATCTTCCTTAGCACTCCTTTAGGGGCCTTAAAAATGGACATTGTGTATAATGGAGAGGCACCAAGAACCGACTTAATTAGAGTAAGTCTCCCACCAATTGACAACGTTTTCGCCTTCCATTTGGAAAGACGAGACCTCAACTTCAGAACCACATCATCCCAAGCACATATACGCGACATATTCACTCCTACTCTAACTCCAAGGTATCTAAAATTAGTTTCCATAACAAAACAGCCCATGGAAGTAGCCACCGATTCAACACTATTCCTAGGAACCCCCACCCCTAATAACTGGCTCTTATGAAAATTAATTTTAAGGCCCCACGCAAGAAAAAAACAGTTGAGAATATTAGTAATACCCTTAACATTCAAATCTGACCACTCTCCAATAAACAACGCATCATCCGCATAAAACAAATGAGAGATAGAAAGAGAATTCTGAAGCCGAATACCTTCAAACATCCCCTTACTTATAGCATTATTAACAGCGAGGTGAAGCGATTCCATCACAAGAATAAAAAGATACGGTGAGAGAGGATCACCTTGTTTGAGACCACGAAAAAACTGAAACTCTTCAGACGGACTTCCATTCACCAAAACAGAAGCCTTAGCGTAACAGAATGTTCCACGAATCCATTTGCACCATGTTTCCCCGAATCCAAATGCCTCTAGCACATCAATTAGATACTCCCATCGAACTGAATCATAGGCCTTAGCGAAATCTACCTTAAAAAACATAGCCTGTTTTTTCTTCTTTTTACACCAATGAAGATTTTCGTTAATAATAAACGGGCCATCCAAAATCTGCCTACCTGCAACAAAAGCTGATTGAGTATCGGACACAATACCCGGAATCACACATGCTAACCGATTTGCCATGATCTTTGTCACAACTTTATACACACTCCCAATTAGGCTGATAGGACGAAAGTCGTTAACGAATTTAGCATCGGCTACCTTCGGGATCAAAGCGATAAAAGAAGAATTACAACCCTTCGAAAACTTCCCATACATAAAAAAATGTTCTACCGCTTCACACAAATCGGGCCCAACAACCTCCCAGAACCTCTTAAAAAATTCAAAAGTAAATCCGTCCGGTCCTGGAGACTTATTCTCCCCGCATCCCCATACAGCCCGACGAATCTCTTCACGGGAAACGCCTCTCTCGAGGTCCGACATCTGATCTGGAGAAAGCCTCTTTGGAAACACAAAATTAATTTTAGGCCGAGACGCCTCAGGTTCTCTAAACCGAGCCTCATAATGAAACAAGAAAACCTGCTTTACTAACCTAGGATCAGTAATCCACTCACCATCAACAAACACACCTCGAATAGCTAACTGAGATCTCTTTTTATTAATTATCCCATGAAAGTATTTAGAGTTCTCGTCCCCTTCAATCGCCCAACGAACTTTAGATTTCTGGGCCGATTCTTTAGCCTCCACCTCCTTAATTTCGTTAAGTTTATTGATCGTATCATGGCGTTTCAACAAAAGCTCATCAGAAACCCCTTTTTGTTCCAGCTCCTTATCAATATCCCTAATCCCATCGATACAATCTTGTTTAGACTGCAACTTCAACAAATATTGATCTTTAATCCAAGCCCGAATGACTAATTTAAGATCTTTGAGCTTTTTCAAAAAACGAATCATGCCATTCCTATCTGAGTGAGAAAAAGCAAGCCACGTTCTTTCCACCAACTCATCAAATCCCTTATAACTAAACCAAGAGTGATAAAACCGGAACGGACTAGGCCCAAAATCCAAATTACGCTCCCGAAGAAGAATTGGTCGGTGATCCGATAAGTGACGATCAAGGCACACCGACGTAAGAGAAGGAAAATAAGAAAACATACCTTCTGAAACTAGAAATCTGTCCAATTTGCTCATTTTGGTAGCCGAAGGATGAGACCACGTAAACGAATACCCTTCCATTTTAACATCAATCAACCCCGATGATACAATGAACTGATCAAAAACTCTAGCACTGTAATAATTAAACGAAGAACCACGTTTCTCATCTCGATTGCGAACATCGTTAAAATCTCCCATGACAATCGCCTCCCCATTCCATCGAGATAATAGACTAGATAAATAGTCCCACAAAATTCTTCGTTGTCTAGGTTGTTGTGGTGCATAAACCACAACCATAAGGACCTTAACATTATTCGGAACCCATGTACCATAAATCGCCACGAAATTATTCGAAACTGTAACATGATCTTTCTTAAAAACCGTCGCCTCCCAAATACACAGAATACCCCCCGAGTTCCCTAAAGAATCACTGCAAACAAAATCAAAATTTGAATTACCCCACATAAATTTCGAATCCATATCTGAAACCCTATCCATCTTAGTCTCTTGAATGGCAATGAAACTAAGCTTATTTTTAAACGCTAACTCTTTAATCCACTCCTTTTTAGTCTTGTTTCCAAGACCTTGGACATTAACTGAAATAATATTCATCTAACACCCACTTCAGCTCCTTGCTTAGTAATGAAAGCCTCAATATCTTTCTCGCATCCCTCCATCGAAAACCCCATTGCCTGACCCACACGAATAACTTCCTCTAAGACGTTCAAAACAGAACCCCCATTAACGACCCTAGGACCAGTAGAATCGGCTGTAGCCTCATCAGAAACAACATGTGAATTACCCATAACTTTACTACTGATACGAGGCGAAACCTCCTCCCCCGATTTAATACCATTCTGTGAAACTCCATTATCCAAGCCATTAGGTGCGGCAGAACCATCAGGAGTAAAACCTGGTGGGTTTGGTAAAGACGGACTCTCCTGTTGTACCACTTCCTCAACCACCTTCTTGTTAAGAAGTTCATAGACCCCAAACGGATCGTCCGAAACTTGTTCATCCCTATTATTACCACCAACCTTAGATGACTCAATCGTATCATTAAAATAAGTTTCAGCAACACCCTCCACATCACTATCAATAAGATTATCATCCTCTCCTTCATTATCATTACCCTGCCCATCTTTGTTATTGTCGCCTTTAACCGAATCATCGTCCCTTTCCTTACAATATAAAAAATCAGGATTCCATGTGAAAAGCTCTTTGGCTCTAACCAAGAACACCTTACCTCTAACGATTATCTTGATCGTCTCAAGAATTGAAGTAGGCGATTTAGTACTAACGCACACACGCTTACGACCAAATGAGGAATCATTCACGTCCTCGGTATTCAAGACCTCCCCCCATAAACTACCAATTCTTGAAAACGTACCACAAGACCAAGCGTATAATGGTACTCCCTCAATATCTACCCATACTATTCTTTCATCACTTGCAAAATCCTGCACAACATCTTGAAGAATAGAAAACCAAGACTTAACCCCCATATGTGTCATCATCTTCTCCCTAGTACTAGTACTGTCAAACTCACAAATCACCCATAAGCCTCCAAGGTAAGAAAACTTAACATCACCAAAACCCTCATCTGACAGAATAGTAGGTAAATTACATATAGATATAAAATTTTTAACTTTACCCATAACACATCTCGAAAAATCCCTCTCAATCACGCAATTATCCTCCAAAACCAAAGCAGGAGGCGATGAATTCAACGACGCCTGTTTCGTTTGTACATTAACTCCTTTAACAGCAGACACATAGGCATCCCCAAAAACCTTAGACTTATGAATACCCGACGAACCATTACCAGCCACCTTATCCGAACCATTAAGAGGAGGAAAGTAAGATTTGGAAGCAAGATGTTTATGTGGCCTATCAAATCGAACCTTATTAGCTTATAAATGGTGTCGGCCAATCCAAATCGTACAGAGATTCTTCACCAGACGCTCTAAATTAAACACCTTGATAAATCTAACGAAAGCAAATCTCTTTCCTGCCTTAGATTTTTTAGAAGGAATAAACACATCTACCACCGTCCCGTAAACACTACATTCCTTCCATAAGCCCCGTGAATCAATACTCTCCGGGAAATTAGTAACGTAAACTGATTGAGAAACCTTCTGAGTGAAATCTTCATTCGAAAAAACCATTTGGATTGAAGGGAGCCTCAACAACACGAGGTAACAGAGATGTTCACAGATGAAAAACAGGATTAATATCAATAAAAAAACAATAAGAAATCACAATAGCAATCGGAAGAATCAACAGATCCGAAATCGACCCCTATAGTTTCGAATTACCAGAGAATAAAGAAGCTCGTTCTGGATCTCAACAATTGATTCACAGACGACAGGTCCTTTAGACTCACGAATTACGAAAGGTAGTAGATCAATTAAGGAGAAAAATTATGGTGAGCCGCCGCCGCCATTTTTAGGGTTTATGAGTCATACGTATGATTTTTTTCTTCACGAAAAAACACACAAAAATATTTAAGGTCAAAGTTATAAAAAAATTTAAAAATAAAAAATAAGCACTTATTTTAATATAAAGATAGTAAAAATTTGATTATTTAAAGATTAAGTTAACAATATTTAGGCATACTTATTTTAAAATTTTCAAGTTTCAAGACTCATAAAAGGAATGATGCATTCTTTACATAAAAAATAGCTCGGTTTTGACATTTGGATCATGGGTAGCTAACATTTATGGAATTTGAAAAAGAGTTTTCTTCACAAGCAATAAGTGAGCTGCAATAAGTAGTTAATTAAAAAGAACATTACATTCATTCATAGTTTAGGCTGGTAGCAACGGTGAGGGTCGTCTAATCGATTGATCGAAGTTGAACTCAGTCAGTTGCGGCGACTGATTCGAGTCGATCGACTCGGCGAAGTTAATCCGTAGGACAACCCATTTGAAAAAGAGAAAAATCAAAATACTTTTACTATTTGACCGTTGCTTGAATAAATAAAAATTTTTAATTTCAAATTCAAATAATCTACCCTATAAATAGCCAATCATTTAACAATTTCTCTCACACTTACAAATCTTTATTTTAACTTCACATAATTTATATACCATCTAAAATAATGGGTTCCAAGCCTTCGTGGACTACCGATTAGGAGGTAGCTTTGTGTCAAGCTTGGGCATACGCTTCAGAGACGTTAGTCCCAGGACAAAGTCTGAAGACGAAATTGTTTTGGTCGGAGGTACTTGAGTACTTTCATATCAAAATATGTGATCGAAAAAGAAGTTATGACTCTATTATCAGCAAATGGAAATGTGCGATTCGTCTTCAAATTGGTCAATTTTCTTCAATTTACAGTAATGTCTTACGTAGGCATCCAAATGAGAATTCTGAATATATTGTTTATCAAGAAGCCGCAATCAAATATCGTACTCTTCACCAAAGGGATTTTGCATACTATGAATGTTGGAAATTTTTGAAACAAAGTATTTCTTGGATCGACATTGCATTTTCACGGTTTGTTAATTGGGGAGTTTAAGTTTTTAAGTTTTACTATTATTATTATTATTATTATTTTATTTTATTTTTATTAATCACATAAAATTGGAAGGGAGTCGAGAAACAAGCTGCGCTTCCACCCCTTTCTGGATACAAAAACCAAGTCTAGAAAATAGAAAAGTACCACTCCTAACATCATTAGAATAACAAACAGATAAGTGCTTGAGGCTCGAAAGAGTAACCAAGGCTTGCTCGTCAAGCTCCCCAAAAGTAGAGAAGGCAAAATGGATGAACGAGTAACCATGCTCTGCTAGAGGAGTGGGGGCCCACTCTAGGCTTCCCACTAACTTTTTGTAAATCCTATTATTTTAATAAAGTGATGATAATGATAAATATATTTTTATTATTAAAAATAATAATAATAATAATAATAATAATAATAATAATAATTATTATTATTATTATTTTATTTTATTTTCTATTATTATTATTATTACAATAAACTTCACTTTTATTAGAAACTCAAAAGATTATTATTATTATTATTATTATTATTATTATTATTATTATTATTATTATTATTATTATTATTATTATTATTATTATAATTATTTTTTTTTTATTATAACATCACTCTATTAGAATAATAGGATTTTACAAAAAGTTAGTGGGAAGCCGAGATACTATCTGGGCACCCACTCCTTTAGGAATAGCGAAACTGATCCTATTAAATATATGAACAGATACACGTGCCCCAACGATTTACATCACTTTATTTTTTATAAACATCACTTTATTAGAATAATACGATTTACAAAAAGTTAGTGGGAGCCGAGATACTATCTAAGCCCCCACTCCTTTAGTTATAGCGAAACTGATCCTATTAAAAATGTGAATAGCAACACGTGCTCCAAGATCTTGAGTCATGAAGAAACTTCGGAACCATTTTAGTAAGCTCACGTCATCCTTCTCAAGTTCTCCAAAAGAAGAGAAAGAGAAAGGGATAAAACCGTATCCAATATCCGCACACTTAGCCTCGTACTTGACACGTTTACGCTTTGCTGCCTCAATCACTGCACGGCCTGGCACAAAATCAACCATCCCAGATTGCGTCAAGGGAGATGACCCTGTGAGATCCACATATATATAAATACCTCTATCCCACGAGTAAAGCAACATATCAGCTGGGCATAATGGTTTGTCCCGGCCTCCACCCAGTCCAATATCAACCTCTTTATCCACTGAAATCCCTGACCGAAAACAAATGTCAATAAGGGTATCTCGCACAACGTTATGCTGATGTTTAATACCAACAATACCAGCACAAGATATAGCATGATCACCATAAATATCCCCTGTAAAGACCCTGGAACAAGCTGAGCACGACTTTGGCACAGAAAATAAGGGAACACCTAGCCGATAGCATAATACACATCGGTAAGTCCTAGGGTTCATAGTCTGTCCCAAAACAGAAATAAGAACCACCCTAAGCCAATCAGAAGTATGGTCCTCTATTTGAGACTTCCATAAAGCCATATGTCGAGTAGATAAGGAAAAAGTAGATTCAGCCATTTGAGTAACACGTGTGAAATATATCTGCCAATTTCTTCATAAGTTTGGGGGTAGCGATCTCACTTGGATTACTCAAAAGATCAATCTTCATTTCCGAATTAAAAGTACTCAACGCGTCATCAAAGGCATGCACATAGGTAACAATATCAGAATATCGAAGCAACATAGATTGCAAGTTAGCAGACTGACGTCTAGACGCAAGAAATGAATAGTTCAAAACATCACCTGCAGAATAAACACCAAGCCCCCCAAATGCAAAGGGTAAAGTGGTAAGCCTCCACTTCCAATCAAAAAATCCAGGTCCAGAAGCAGTAACAATACACTCAAGAGCATAACGAAGAGCCACATCAAAAGAGCACTGAGCCCGCTTTAAGACACGGGGAGAACATGTACGCATAGCAAAATATATTTTGGATATACCCACACAATCATGAAGGAGTATCAAATCAAACTTAGGATCACTAATCTTAGCAACAACGTCCATAAGCTCAACAGATTTGGCAACCCTCTTCATCACAAGTTGACTACTAAACTCAAAATCCACACTGGTAGGCCCACCTAGTAATTTAACACCATGTAAGGGTAGAGAAATATTAGGCGGGAAAACACCCACAAGTCTGCTTCTTGGGTCTTCTTTTGGCCAAAAAACCTCAGTTTTATCACCATTGAGATGCAAGCCCTGATGAGGTCCATCCCCCATAATAAGCTCCAAAACCTTCCCCACAACCAAGGTATCTCCAATAATAGTGCCATCATCCAAATACCAAGCCTGAGGGAAAGGCTAAAAGAGTCTCTAATCTTACATATCAACGGATGTAACACTAAGGCAAAAAGCATAGGTCCAAGTGGATCACCTTGTTGCACACCTTGGCATGACAATAAGGTATGCTCCCCATAATACAATCTAGCTGGGTTGTAATAACAAAATTCCACCCAACGTGAAATAGCAGGGCAACGAATGCGAACCTCCTGTAACATAACCTCACGATCGACCAAGTTGAAGGCATTTCTGAAGTCCACCAACAACGTTGATATACCAACATCATCTCCCCGATCCTAAATTAACCGATTAACGGCATGAAGAATGGCCTCCCCACCGCCTGATACCCCAACACCAAACTGTATGTCATTCATGTAACCATCCAACAAATGACTAATCATAACGACACAAATTTTCAAAACCAAATGCCTCCAAATAGTGCCCACAACAATGGGACGGATACCGCCCCTTGGCTTGACCAATGGTGTGAGAGGAGCACTAGCAATAAACTCTCCTAACATCTTGGGACATTTACCTTTAAGAAAGAGATTCACAACTTGAGCCATAGAAGCGACTAACTCATCAGAAATAGCCACTACAGCATTACTCAAACAATCCAAAAGATGTTGGGCCCGCAAACCATCTCGTCCGCATGACGTACCACGAGGAAAACTCTTAATTATTATTATTATTTTTTTTTTAATAAACATCACTTTATTAGAATAATAGGATTTACAAAAAGTTAGTGGGGAGCCGAGATACTATCTGAGCCCCCACTCCTTTAGCTATAGCAAAACTAATCCTGTTAAAAATATGAATAGAAGCACGTGCTCCAATGTCTTGAGTCACCGAAAACTTTCGGATTTGATTCAATAAGGTCACTGCATCCTTCTCTAATTCCCCAAGAGAAGAAAACGAAAAAGGGAGAAAACCATAACCAATATCAGAACACTTCGCCTCATACTTGACTCGTTTACGACGTGCTGCATCAATCACTGCACGACCGGGTACAAAATCAATCATCCCAGTTTGTGTCAAAGGAGAGGACCCTGTCAAATCCACACACACATCAATCCCTTTGTCCCATGAGTAAAGCAATATATCAGCTGGACGTAAGGCTTTGTCACGCTCGCCACCAAGTCCGATGTCAACTTCTTTGCCGGCTGAAATCCCAGACCGAAAACATATGTCAACAAGAGTATCACGCACAACATTTTGCCGATGTTTGATACCAACAATACCAGCACATGATACAACATGGTCCCCATAAATATCCCCAGTAAAGACCTTGCAGCAAGCTGAACATGGTTTCGGAACAGAGAATAAAGGAATACCTAACCGATAACATAGCACACACCGATAAGTCCTGCCATTCATAGTTTGTTCCAACCCAGATATCGGAACCACCCTAAGCCAATCAGAAGTATGATCTTCCATTTGAGACTTCCATAGAGCAATTTGTCGAGTAGATAGAGAAAAATTAGATTCAACCGATCGAGTAACACATGTGAAATATATATCTGCCAGTTTCTTCATGAGTTTGGGGGCAGCGATCTCACTTGGATTACTCAATAGATCAATCTCCATTTTTACATTAAAGGCATTCAACGCATTATCAAAGGCAAGCCCAGAAGTTACAATATTAGAATGTTGGAGCAACTTAGTTTGCAAGCTAGCAGATTGGAGTCTAGACGCAAGAAATGCATAATTTAAAACATCACCTGTAGAGTAGACACCAAGCCCCCCAAGTGAAAATGGTAAGGTGGCAAGCCTCCACTGCCAATCGCCAAATCCAGGTCCAGAAGCAGTGACAATACGCTCTAAAGCAGAGCGAAGAGCCGTATCAAAGGAATGTTGAGCCCGCTCAAAGACTTGAGGGGAACATGTGCGCATAGCAAAATAAAGTTTAGAAATACCTGCACAAGCACGAAGGAGCAACAACTCACACTGGGGGTCATTAAGCTTAGCAACAGAATCCATAAGCTTAATCAATTTAGCAACCCTCTTCATCATAAGATCACTACTAAAATCAAAGTCCGCACTAGTAGGTCCACCTAATAATTTAACACCATACAAGGGTCGGGCAATATTAGGTGGGAAAACACCCGTAAGTTTGCTTCTTGGGTCTTCCTTTGGCCAAAAAACCTCGGTTTAATCAACATTAAGATGTAAGCCACGACGAGGTCCATCCTCCATAATTCGCTCCAAAACCTTTCCTACAACCAAAGTATCTCCAATAATAGTGCCATCTTCTAGATACCAAGCTTGAAAGGTAAGACTAAAGGAGTCTCTAAGATTACGTATCTAATTATTATTATTATTATTATTATTATTATTATTATTATTATAATTACTATTATTATTATTATTATTATTTAACCATCACTTTATTAGAAACAAAAAGGGATTTTACAACAAATTGGATGGGAGTCGAGATACTATTTGCGCTCCCACCCCTTTAGCAATAGAAAAACCTATTCTATGGAAAATATGTACAGCAGCGCGCGCTCCAATGTCTTGAGTCTTAGAAAATCTCTGGATCCGCTTCAGCAACGCAACTGCATCTTCCTGTAACTCACCTAGAGAAGAGAACGAGAAAGGAAGAAACCCATATCCGAGAGCTGCACACTTAGCCATATACTTGCATCGTTTACGTTGTGCAACATCAATCACAGCTCGGCCAGGTACAAAGTCATTCATCTCCGTTCGAGTCAAAGGAGAAGAACCAGTCAAATCTACAAAAACATCTTTACCTCCATCCCACGAATAAAACAAAATATCTTCCGGACGTAATGCATTTTCATGTCCTCCAACTAATCCGATATTAACTTTCTTTCCGGCAGATATCCCTGAACGATAACATAAATCAGCAAGAGTATCACGTACCAAATTGTGATGATGCTTAATCCCAACGATACCAGCACAACCTATTATTCTATTATTATTATTATTATTATTACTTTTTTTTATTATAATTTTTTTTAGAAGAATACTTCCTCTTTTATTTTTAATATTATTATTATTATTATTATTATTATTATTATTATTATATAACCATCACTTTATTAGAAACAAAAAGGGATTTACAACAAATTGGATGGGAGTCGAGATACTATCTGCGCTCCCACCCCTTTAGCAATAGCAATACCTATTCTATGGAAAATATGTACAGCAGCACGCGCTCCAACGTCTTGAGCCTTAGAAAATCTCTGGATTCGCTTCAGCAACGCAACTGCATCTTCTTATAACTCACCTAAAGAAGAGAAAGAGAAAGGAAGAAACCCATATCCGAGAGCTGCACACTTAGCCATATACTTGCATCGATTCTGTTGTGCAACATCAATCACAGCTCGGCCGGGTACAAAGTCATTCATCCCTGTTCGAATCAAAGGAGAAGAACCAGTCAGATCAACACACACATATATTATTATTATTATTATTATTATTATTATTTTTAATTATTTTTTTTTGATTTTTTATTTTTATTATTATTATTATGTTTTGTAATGTTTTTTAATGTAATATTTTTTATTTAATGAAATATTTTTCTTTATTTAATGTAATGTTTTTATAAATTGAATAAAAATAATAATTTGAACTTCGTCGCCTTGTTGTGATAAATAGGTCGTTATAGGTATCTGGAGAGAGAAAACTGATGTAGCAGAAAAATGAAGGTCGCACTAGGTCTCTGTTGTAAGTAGCCTTACAAAAGATTACACACAATTACTTATCAAGATTTTGATTAGTTTATTAAAAAAAGAGAAATAAAAACATAAAACACCAATCAAATCTCTGACAAGTCATTATATAAAAAAAATTATGTAAACTTTGAGTGAATATATCAATTTAATTAAAAAAGCATTAATTTTCATATAGTTTTCGTATTGCCAAAATAGGATGTATTACTTGCAGATAGAATGGTTGACTATAACATGAATCAACTATAATAAAAGCTGGAAAAGAATTATAATATTGTTTCTTTTTTTTATTATACGTGGAAGATTTTTTGGAGCAGTGAGCTTTTTTAATTAATTTTTGTCAAAATAAGTAGAATTATTTAAACACATGAGCTTCAAATTTTTATTTTAAGCAAGTAACTCTTAAATAAAAAGTTGATTTATGAAATTTTTCAAATTATTAAAATCTATTAAACATGTAAGTTAATAATATTCTTCAAATATATTATAATCTATTTAAACATATCTTTTCTAATTATTTACATCTTAATATTAGAATAAATAGCTAATTTACCAAACACTTTTATTGAAAAAACAAATAACTTATAGCTCATACTAACAGTTATGCTATAAACAACTTACATCTTACAATTAATAATTAAAACATACAACGTACAACTAATTTTATCAAATATAGCCTTTGCTCAAACTAATTAGTTAATGTATTGCCAAGAGAGATTAAAAAAACTACTAGAAAACCAACACTGAAAATGTCGCAAGGGACATTTGAAAGCATATTATTATTTTATTAGAAGATAATTTGTACGCTCTTTATTTTGATTGGAAAACTCACAGTACAAGTATATGAAGCACACTATATAAGTATATAATACACATAGTGTAGTGTCCCAACAAAAAATGAGTGTGCAAATCAATTTCTTATTTTATTATGCACTATGATATACTAGCATTGTACCCTCCCAATGTGGCGGCAAGTATTGATGATTTTTGTGGCAAAAAAAAGTTACTTTTTTATGTTTAGGTTTGTATTCATATTAATGTTAAAGTTGTGAAAAATAAAATTAAAATAAACCTACTAAGAATAAAAATAAAAACTAAAAATTAATAAAAATATATTAAAATGGATATTGAATTAAAAAACATAAGATATTAAAAGAATAGTAAAATATTTTGTAAAAGTAATAAATAGATAAAAAGATTTCTTAATTGGAAGTAAAAAATGTTATTTTAAAAGATTGTTACAAAAATTTGTTACAAAAGGTTGTTACAAAGGTTTATGGTATATAAGTGTGACAAGAAATTAACAAATTCCTTTATTTAATAGGTAAAAAAGTCTGAACATCTAATCTTCTACATCTCTTGTAACAACTTCCTTTATTTAATAGGCACGTTTAAGGACAAAACCCTAATTATGGTGGCAGATCTCATAACATCTAATCTTCTACATCTCTTGTAATTCCATTATGGCAAAGTCCATGCTGTCTTAGGATTGATTATTATCTTTTAAGAGCGAGTTACTTTACACAGTTTTGGACCTTGAGTTATAGCGATTAGATTGTTCCTTTGGCTATCCTCTCTGTTCCAATACTAATTGACGTATCATTGAATTCGAATTGAAACATGATGCATCCTTGTAACGTTCAACCCTTGCTGCGATCACTTGTGAGAAATTTTAGGCTTGTGTTGATTTCCCCCTAATATTTATGTGACCAATTGGTATTCCTAAAGTTTGATTTGTTCTGGGTTTGTTATCTGTTTTCAGTTTCAATTTTTGTTGCGTATTTTGGTTATTGATTTCAGGTGGGTGTCTTTTTAGGGTTTTGTTTTCCTAGATCCCTCTTTTATTTTTCCTTTTAGTTTTTAACTTCTGAACTCCCTTCAATGCAAACGGTTTTATTATGGATGTGGGGTCCCGCAGCAACGAAGATCAAGTTCGTTCAATTTCTAAATCAATTTTCGTTACAAACTTTCCGGATAGCACCACCTCTACATCTTTATGGAGACTGTGTTAAACATATGGGGCCGTTGTGGATGTTTTCATTCCAAATCGGTAGTTAATAGCGGGGAAGAGATTTTCATTCGTTCGTTTTATCGAGGTGTTTAATGTGGAACGACTTGTTGGAAATTTATGTACACTGTGGATAGGCAGAATGCATCTACAGGCTAATTAAGCCCAATTTGAAAGACCAACTATTGTAGCTACTTGGATCCCTAATATGGTCAGGCCTGTAGCTGCCACCACTTCGTTTGCCTCAACTGTAAAAGGTGTTGTTCATCTTACATCATCCTCACCTCCTGCCTTGGTTCTTGATGATACTTGTGTGGTTTCACGTGATTTTGGAAAATTTGTTATGGGAGAGGTTAAAACATTCTCTTCGATTAACAACCTGTATGTTTTATTAACTAATGAGGGGTTTCACAATATCAAGGTGGCTTATCTTGGGGGAATGTGGGTTATCATTGATTTGTCCTCTTTAAATGCCAAAGACAGTTTTTTGACGCACGTTGGGGTTGCGTCTTAGTTTAATTGTGTGTCAATTGTTCAACCAGACTTTGTGCCTCGTGAAAGGATAGTATGGGTTGATATCGAAGTTGTTCCCGTAACTACGTGGTCTGGAAAAACCTTTACTAGAACTGGATCTAAATGGGGCGACGTGTCGATTTAGAAGAAAGTAAACCGATTATTTTGCCTGTAAACGCATTTGCATTAAAACCACGCAGGAGGATAACATTCTAGAAAAATTCAAAATTATTGTTAACAAGAAGGTCTTTGTGATAAGAGCTAAGGAACTTTTCACTTTGTCTCCGACTTTTGTGAAGATGCCAGATATGGGTTATTGTTCTAAGGACGAGTCTATTCAGGACGAGGGAGTGAAGTAGACGGAGACGAGTAATCAAAGAAATTTGGAGGAGGAAAGTGATAATGATGATGTTTTTGACACATTCTTTGGTGATGAAAATATTGTTACTGACGTTCACAATGTTGCTGATTCTGGGCATCAGTCGCCCGTGAAAGAACATTCGGAGGATCCTTTCAGCATTTATGACCTATTCAACAAACAGAAGCAGGAGGATGTAGGTAATGTTTCAACCTCAACTTCCCCGTTTCCTTCGGGGTATACACCTAATCCTAATTAAATTGAACAGGTCCAGGAGCAGGGTTCTAAACAATCACCGAGTAAATCAATAGGGTGTAGCTCTCGAAATATGGAGAATTCTCAGAAGGTTGATGATCATTTGACCTCAGGTAAACTTGAGAAAGGGGTACTACAGTTAAAGAAAGAGGATCTATATTGGAGGCTTTAGAAGAATTGATAATTGTAGGTCAAACCATGGGCTTTACTATGACAGGGGTGCAAAATGACATGCAGAAAATTATAGGTTCGCAAGGAGATCAAATGTTTCTTGATTTTTTTTTTGTAAAAGGGAATTCAAATGGTTTCCTGATGAATTATTTGTCTCTCAACATTCAAGGCCTAGGATCCAAGGCTAAGAGAGATTTGGTCAGGGAGTTAAATATGAAGAATAAGGTCTCTTTTTGTACGCTTCAGGAGACCAAGGTGGATAATATCTCGGATATGTAGGTTAAGTACTTATGGGGAAATATGAATTTTGATTTTATTTTTAGTGAATCTAATGGTTCTTCAGGTGGCATTCTATGTGTTTGGTACCATAATATGTTTCTTAAAGAACAACACATCATCTCTAATAACTTTGTTGCTGTGTATGATACATGGACTTCTAATAAAATGAAGGTCTTGCTGATTTCAGTCTATGCTGCACAGAGTGGTTCTCACAAACGTATTATGTGGGAGTATTTGATTTTAATTATTAGCTGCTGGAGTAGAGAATGTATCGTAATGGTCGACTTTAATGAAGTTAGGAGAATGGAGGAGCGGTACGGGTCTTCGTTTAATACGGGTGGAGCACGTGTCTTTAATAACTTTATCTCTAATGCAGGTTTAGTTGATGTACAACTTGAAGGCTTCACTTTTACTTGGTCGCATCCATCAACAACTAAAATGAGCAAACTGGATCGTTTTCTTGTGTCTGATGGTATAATAACATCATTCCCACGTATCTCGGGTGTTTGCCTTGATAAAAGTTTATCGGACCATCGGCCTATATTACTTCATGAGGTATTTTCTGATTATGGTGCTATTTCGTTTCGATTTTATCAGTCTTGGCTAAACTTCCAGGGTTTTGATCAGCTGGTTTCGCATACTTGGAATAACACGTGTCTTAATGATAACAATGGTATGATATAGTTTGAAAAAAATTGCAAATTTTGAAAAAGGCAATTCGGATGTTTACTGTTGAGCACAGGAAAAACAAATAGGGGCGCCTTAATGATATAATAAGTCACTTACGTGACATTGATGCAAAGTTAGGTCAAGGAGGGGCGAGTGATGAAATTCTGTTAGCTCGTACTGAATGTATGAACATCTTATCTGAAGCAAAGGTTTTCGAGTCTCGAGAACTTATGCAAAGGGCAAAAATCAAGTGGGCTGTTGAGGGAGATGAAAATACCAAGTTCTTCCATGGTAGGGTTAATCGTAAGCATATGAATCTGGCTGTGAAAGGTATCATCATCAATGGTGTTTGGGTTGATGATCCAAGGAGGGTTAAAAACGAGTTTCGTGACTACTTTGCTGCTAGATTTCAAGATCCTGGTATATCACAAGGTAAGATCAACTTTGTTTTCCCTAAATGTCTTAGTTTAGATCATGCTGATGGTTTGGAGCTTCAATTTACAAGAGATGAAATTTGGAATGCTGTGTGGAGTTGTGGAGAGAATAAGTCTCCTGGGCCTGATGGTTTTTCCTTTGAGTTCTTCCGCAAATATTAGAATGTTGTGGGATCTGATTTTTGTACGGCTGTGGAATGGTTCTTTGATCATTATACATTTCCTATTGGTTATAAATCCTCTTTTATAAATCTTATTCCGAAATCCTTAGATCCAAAAGCGGTAGGTGGGTTTCGTCCTATTAACTTAATTGGTAGTGTGTATAAAGTTATCACTAAGTTGTTGTAGTCATGGTTGTCGGCGGTAATATCTGATCTTATTACGGATGTTCAAATGGCGTTTCTTCCTAATCGGAAAATCCTTGATGGTCCATTTATTATTAATGAATTACTAGCTCGGTGTCATCACAAAAAGCACCAAGCTATGGTCTTCAAAGTTGACTTTGCCAAAGCATATGATTCCATTCGGGGGGATTACCTTGATGAATTTCTTTGTTCTTTTGGTTTCGGGCTCAAATGGAGTTCATGGATTCGTGGTTGTCTTAGTTCAAGTATGGCTTCTATTCTAGGTAATGGAAGTCCTAATTCTGAGTTTCAATTCCATCGCGGCTTGAAGCAGGGCGATCCGCTGGCTCCCTATCTTTTTATTTTGGTTATGGAATCACTTCATTTATCCTTTTCCCGAGTTATCAAGGCTGGTGTTTTTAATGGAGTCAGGATTGATTCGCCGCTTATGATATCTCATTTGTTCTACGCAGACGATGCAGTTTTCATAGGAGAATGGTCGTAAACGAATCTTAAAGGTATTATGCAAATTCTCCGCTATTTCTCTTTAATGCCAGGGTTAACCATTAATATCAAGAAAATTCGTCTTCTTGGAGTGGGGCTCTCTTCAAATTTAGTGAATGAAGTTGCTGCCCGGTTGGGGTGTTCGGTTATGAATGCTCCGTTTAAGTATTTGGGAGTCATTGTTGGTGGTAAACTTCTTTAGTCAAAACATGGGATGAGACTATACATAAGATTAGAATGAGATTATCTAGGTGGAAACTTAAAAACATTATCTATTGGGGGACGATTGACGCTACTTAAATCTGTGCTTGGATCTACTCCTATATATAGTATGTCTTTATATAAGGTTCCCAAAACTGTTCTTAACACAATGGAATTACTTATAAGGAATTTCTTCAATGGTATTCAAGAAGGGGAAAATAAAATAGCTTGGATTAAATGGGCTAAGGTCCTTGCATCTATGGCTCATGGAGGTCTTGGTGTCACCAGTTTTTATGCTTTAAACATGGCTCTTTTGTTAAAGTGGGTTTAGAGATTTATCTCGTGTGATAACTCTCTATGATTTCGGACTATTCAGGCCATTCGTGGTTCCCAAGAGCAAGGTCTTTCTGCTGCAATTCCATCTAATTGGAGGTCTATAATTAAGGAAGTAGTTGTGCTCTACAACTAAGGTATCGATTTTGTTTCTCACTGTAAAATAAAACTTGGTAATGGCAGGGGAACGAGATTCTAGAAGGATTTATGGACTGGTGACAATCGCCTTTGCCATAAGTTCCTGCGTCTCTTCGCCTTAGATACTGATAAAGAGGGTATTGTGGAATCCAAAGTGTTGGTCCCACTGACTTCGTCTCTTCATCGTGAGGTTAGAGGAGGTGTAGAGTCAGAAAAACTTGACCATTGCCTTGAAATTATCGAGTCCGTGATTTTAATCAATACGGAAGATAGATTCTTTTGGGATCTTAATGGAGAGGGCGACTTCCGTGTAAAAGATATTCGTCGCTTTATTGATGACACCTATCATCCTGGAGATGATAATCCAACGCGGTGGGTAAAATCTATTCCTATTAAGATTAATATAATTGCTTGGAAGGTGTCTCTTACTCGGTTGCCCACTAGGCAGAATCTGGTTCAACATGGCATTTTTGTTCCATCTTTATTGTGCCCGAACTGTATTGCTGCTCAAGAGGATTTGTCGCATATTTTATTTAACTGTGATGTGGGAAGCTCTGTGTTTCGGTTGGTTTCCAGGTGGTGGAAAGTCTGAAATTTCAACCTTGTTATTTTTGAAAGGTCCTAAATACTTTATAATATAGTTATAGATTCGATCATATACAAAGATGATATGAATGAGAACTGAAGTTTTTAAACCAAAAGCTTAAGGATAAAAACTAATATTGGTATTGTCGCATAAAAATAAATCAAAAGTATATTTTAAGTTTATGTATTATAGTGCATTTATGTCCATGTCTTCAGATATATATAATGTTTTCATTAGCTTCTACTTTATCAACCTGAGTTAGTCAGTTACATAAATTTACTGGGTTGGGTTGGTGTATGTAATGATGGAAAAATTATATATATTTTTCAAGATTTAAATCGACACTGCCAGCCGATTTAACCACAGACGACTATTTTTGTGTTTTATAAAATAAAACTTTTACTTTATCTTTTGCGAAGACTTTCAACCTTTATTTTTGTTATTCCTTTGATCTTTATATTATTGTCCATCATAATTTAAGGTTTAAAAATAAAAAGTTAATTATATCCTTGGTTTCAACCGATCATATATTGACACATACTCTTGATATTCTATCAATCATTTCATGTAATTTTGTAAAATACTAATTATTTTTAGAGGTAATATGATAAACATAAACAATTCTACATATTATATTTTGTAGTGGATAATAAGTTTTATCGAAAAATCAAATTAAAGGGGGAAGTATGAGGAGGATTAAGAAAAATAATCCACAATGACAAAAATAACAAAATATCGTCCTTACTTAGTACCATATGTCCATATGTTTAAATGAAAATAAGGGCCCTTTTAGTTGCCATGTTTTGGCTTTTGATTTGACAACACAACCAAAAAATGTTACTCCTTTCGTCCTAAAATTATTGTTCATCGATAAAAATCACATATTTAAGAAAAAGGTGTATTTATTATACTTTTTTCTCTCTTACTTTTTAACACAATGATAGTTTTACCGTTAGCTATTTAATTAAATCTTCTTCAAAGTTAGTAATAACAATTTGAAGCAAAGATAATATAATTAATTTTCATCAAACTTTTTTATTTATTTTTAACGGTGAAAATAGTTTTAGGATAACCGAAAATAGAAAGATAAACTATAATTTTGGAACGAAGAAAATATTTAGTATGTAAGGTCAAGACTTGTTTTTGAGATACAAGCCCTTTAATGAGGGGCTATGAAAAGGTGACTTTTAAAATTGGTTTATTTTTTTAGAATTATACTTGTTGTTTTTTCTTTGTCTTTTTAATCATAAATTAGTTTTTATTAAAAAACCAAGATTATCTCATATTTTTTCGAAAAACTAAATATCAATTTTTAAACCATCAACTGTAATCCTAAACTATTCGTTTATTAACCATCCTAATAGTAAATTTCTACTTTATATCAAACGGATCTTAAGTTACACAACATTGTAATAATAAGATATTCACCAAATTATTAACATGCATATTGCTAAAAAAATAAAAAGACTTAATTATGTCATTTGAAAAATCTGGTACATGAAAAAATTATAAAAATGAACACTAGTGATGATTGGGTACTGCTATTTTAGTTAGAGTTAAGTCTATAAACAACTTATGTTAGACAACTGACTTAGATAAATACCAATATCACCCATCAAAGTTAACACTGACTGCCTATTATCACTCATATTATTACGATATTAATATTATAACCAGTAAAAGGTTACACGTCATAACTTTTTTATTTTACTTTTGATCCTCGTGGATTAATATCCTGGTTTCCCCAAATTAAACACACATCTCTTTTCAGTCATAACTCTAACGCTAACACTGATTCTATAAAATCGACAAATCCACGATTACTTTATGTAACTACTTGAGGGAAGGCTATTGCAGATAAACAAAGCCCAATCATCTCATCCCAAAAGCATGACAACAATTGACAAACAACCACTTTCGTGGTATTTTAATCATACGAAAATCAATTATCCACAGACCAACAAATTGAATCACCACTTCATACCGCGTCTTCAATCAATAATAGTAGAATCGCAACTATGAACATCTTTCAACTAGGAACATCTTTCAGCCATTTGATGTATATCACAAAAAAATATGGCATCAAGATCTTGATAAAACAAGGTCTCGTGTAGGTGTTGCATGTTTTTTTTGATTAGATCGAAACAAAGAGTTAATTTTAACATTTTTGTACATCTGACATTGATTTCGTATATTAAATATCATTACAGATCGATGATGAGAAGGTTCTGACATACTAGATCTTTAAAAAGCTTGAATATGTTATTTGATCTAATCTGAGATTTTGATTTCACGTTTTAAGTTCGAGTCAAATTGGAGATGGGATTTGATGTTGTTAGATGGTTAGTTTGAACAAGAACCCTAACTGGTAATTTGAGTGGAAAATGATTTGGGCTTTAAATGTAAATGTTATAAAGTAATAATGGGGGTAAAAAACATCTATTTTATATAATCGAGGGACCATATGCTCATGTGTCAGCACCCAGTCGGTAACATAGGTGATAATAGCCAGTCATGGTACACTTTAGTGGCTGATATTGGTCTTTTCCAAAGTAAGTTGCCTAACATGGTTTTTTAAGAAGTTCATGACCTATTTATGAACTTAACCTTTTTAATTACTCTATTACTTGTTATGTATTTAGTCTATTTTCGCCTATGTCTAGGTCTAGAGTATTAAGAGTCGAGTAGCCTAGTAATTAGCTAAGAATAAAGGTCGGTTGGCAATGTCCTAGCCCAACCCGACCCGTACTTATGTAAGAGTCGATCCCCCTCATCTATATAAAAGGAGGTGAGGGAGAATGTAACATTCACGTCATTCTTTTAATAACTAATCTAAGCGATTAGGGATTTACCTTGTGGGCGTCGTTTTTCCCTTTCTATAGATTCTGCTGTGTGTGTTCTTCGTGATCGAGTATTCTGCATCTAGATAACCAGGATTGTAGGGATTAAACCCTACAAGTGGTATTAGAGCTCGGTTCTTCGAGTGACTGATTATCTAGGATCGATCGTGAAGCGAGGGTTCTTGGTGATCGGTTTAGATCGTCAAGGTAGCAGCAGAGATCGATAGGAAAAGGGTTCTTTGGTATTCGGTGATTGAAGATCGAAGGGCCGTCTGCCATTGTTGTTTTTGTTCTTCCTTTTGTGTGTTGCAGGTTTGTGAATAGGGAAGAAGAAGCGGTGGTGGTGTTGTGGTTGTAAGTCAACTACAAGTTTATTAATACTACAAAGGTTATTGGGCCAAGTCAATAGTGTCTAAATTTTTTTCCTTTTTGGATTCAAAAGGATACTGGACCGGTTTTTCTTTTGGATTTGGTTAGTTGGTTTTTGTTTTGTTTTTAAATAAAACAAAAAGGTTAATAATCTTTGAAAGGTATTTTACACAAGGGGACTTCGTGATTCGTGATTGTGAGGTTAAATATATCACAAGGTTTAGCGAATCATCGAAGGGGCTTTGTCGGTTTGTGATTGTGAGGGTTTATCACAAGGTTTAGCAAATCAACAAAGGGATTAAAGAATGACGGGAGTGAAGTTTGACATCGATAAATTCGATGGAACTGGTGATTTCGGGTTATAGAGAATCAAGATGCGTCCTTTATTAATCCAAAACGGATGTGAAGCAGCTCTGGAGGTTTTACCCGTGAATATGGAAGCTGAAGAGAAATCTAAGCTTGACAAGAAAGCTCACAGTGCCATGATTTTGTGTTTAGGTAACAAGGTCCTGAGAGAGGTTACCGGGGAGACGACTGCAACGGGGGTTTGGTCAAAGCTCGAGTCTTTGTACATGACAAAGTCATTGGCCAACAAGTTGTACCTGAAGAAGAAGTTGTATACATTTTACATGCCGACTGGATGAAAGATTTCCGAGCATATAGATGAGTTCAACAAAATCGTTCTTGATTTAGCAAACATTGAGGTAAAATTCGAGGATGAAGATCTTGCTTTATTGTTACTCACTTCTTTACCAGCATCATACGAACACTTTGTGGATACCTTGCTTTATGGACGGGAAGCTTTGACTTTGGAGGACGTGATGGCCACTCTAAATTCAAAGGAAATCAAAGAAAGGTCCAAGGCGAAGGGGGATGAGGGTGAGGAGTTATACGTGAGGGGAAGAACTGATCGCAGGAATTCGCATCAGTCAAGGGGAAAGTCAAGATCGAAGTCTCGAGGTAGAAGACTCAAATGCTTTATTTGCCAATCTGAGGAGCACTTGAGAAGATACTGTCCGAAGAACAATCACAAGAAGTCAAAAGGTTACGTCAAGAAAGATGATCAACCAAGCTCCAGTGGTTCAATTTACGACGATTCTGAGGTGATGATGGTGATGAGTGCAGAAAGACTGCAAGATTGGATCATAGATTCAGGAGGTTCATATCACATGTCATCCAGGTTAGATGTATTTTTTGATTTTTTGGAATACGATGGGGGCATGGTACTGTTGGGCGACAACATAGAGTGCAAGATCAGGGGTATTGGCAAGGTAAAGGTACAACTGAAAGATGGGTCAAGTTTTGTGTTACACAATGTCAGGTACATTCTTGAATTGAAAAGAAACGATATCGCTGGGAACTCTTAAAAAAAAGGGATATACCGTAAAATTAAAGTCGGGAAAAATCAAGGTGATTAATGGTTCTAGGGTTATTATATCTGGAACCCGAAGGGAGAACTGTGTGTACTCTTTGGACGGTCATGCGGTGACCGATGAGCTTAATGCTAGTGTTGAAGAAAAAGACAGTCTTGTGCAGGTTTGGCATAAAAGACTAGGACATATCAGTGAGGCGGGACTACACGTGCTGGAAAAGCAGGGTTTGTTTGGCAAGAAGAGTCTAGGTAAGCTCGATTTTTGTGAGAAGTGTTTTCTGGGAAAGTCACATCGAGTCCGTTTCGGTGTAGGAAGGCACACTACTCAGGGAGTGATAGACTATGTTCATTCAGACTTATGGGGTCCGTCTCAGGTGGAATCATTAGGAGGTAAGAGGTATTTCTTATCTATAGTTGATGATTATTCCAGGAGGGTATGGGTTTATGTTCTCAGGTTCAAACACGAAGCATTTGGCAAGTTCAAAGAGTGGTAGCAGTTAGTAGAAAATCAGACTGGGAGAACGGTTAAGAAGCTTAGGACGGATAATGGTCTTGAGTTCTGTAACCGGGAATTTAATCAGCTATGCACTAAGAGTGGGATTGCTAGACATTTGACTGTTGCCGGGATGCCGCAGCAGAATAGGTTAGCAGAACGGATGAACATAACTCTCATGGACAAGGTACGTTGTTTATTAATACAGTATGGATTGCCCAAGACCTTCTGGGCGGAAGCGACATGTACGGCCGCATATCTTATAAATAGGTCACCATCTACAGCGATTGAGAAACATACACCTATGGAGATGTGGTCGGGACATCCTAGTGATTATGGGATGTTGAGGGTTTTCGGCTGTGTCGCGTATTCACACGTTAAACAAGGTAAGCTCGAGCCGGGAGCAGTAAAATGCGTTCTTTTGGGGTATCCTGAAGGTGTGAAGGGGTACAGACTATATAGGCTTGATAATGAATCACCTAAAATAGTCACAAGCAGGAACGTAGTCTTTAATGAAAGTGTCATGTACAAAGACACGTTGAAGGATTTTGGTGCATGAAAAGATAAGTCTGTTGAGGAATTACAGGTTAAGGTGGAACTGTAGAGGTTAAATAATCATACGCTTGAGGAAGACCATCCAGGTCAGGAAGATCAGACAGATCAGGAAGACCAAACAGATCAGGAAGATGGCTATGATAAAGATGCAGGGGTTCAAGATATTGATCATCCACCGGATCTCACAGATTATCAATTGGTTCGGGATAGAGAGCCAAGGAAAAGAACGAAACCGACGAGGTTTCGGGATGAGAGTAATATGGTTTCTTACGCGTTTGCTGTAGCAGAGGAAGAAGATACTCATGAACCATTGACATACCAGGAAGCAGTTGCTTGTGAAGACAGTTCTAAGTGGAAAGCTGCTATGAAGAAGAGATGGATTCTCTGAGGAAGAACAAGACCTGGGTGTTAGTAGATCATCCAGGTAGGCAAAAGCTGGTGAGCTGTAAATAGCTGTACAAAATAAAGGAAGGGATTGAAGGTGATCAAAAGCCTAGGTACAAGGCAAGGTTGGTGGCTCGTGGATTCATACAAAGAGCAGGTATTGATTACAATAAAGTATTTTCGCTGGTAGTTCGACACACGTCTATTCGGGTTATACTTGCATTGACTGCGTGTAAAGATTATGAGTTGGAGCAGTTTGATGTAAAGACGGTGTTTTTACATGGAAATCTTGAAGAAGTGATCTACATGAGGCAGCCACCGGGATTTGAACAAGGTAACAAGGTATGCTTGTTAAAGAAATATCTTTATGGTTTGAAGCAGTCACCTAGGCAATGGTACAAGAGGTTCGATGAGTATATGTTGAGCAACGGGTTTAAGCGTAGTAGTTACGACAGCTGCGTATATTACAGATGTTATGCACCAGGGGAGTATATTTATCTATTTGTAGACGATATGCTGATTGCTTGTAAAAGCAAGATTGATATCGCGGCTACCAAGTCTTTGCTTAAGAGGGAGTTCGACATGAAAGAAATCGGGGAAGCAAAGAAGATTCTTGGTATGGAGATCGTCAGGGATCGGAGTCTCAAGATTCCGAGGGTCTCACAATCCGGGTACATTTCTAAAGTTTTAAGCAAGTTTAGAATGGACAGTGGGGAGTCGGTTCAGACACCATTGGATGGGCAATTCAAGTTGTCGTTGAAAGATTGCCCGATTAGGGATTGTGATGTTGAAACAATGAGTAGGGTGCCATATTCAAATGCGGTTGGGAGCTTAATGTACTTGATGGTGTGCACGAGGCCAGACATAGCGTATGCAGTAAGTGTAGTTAGCAGATATTTGGCGAATCCGGGTAAACTCCATTGGGAAGCAGTGAAGTGGATTATAAAATATTTGCAGGGTACTGTAAACGTGGGTTTGGTGTATGGGACAAATCGTGGCAACCATGTGGACGTAACAGGTTTTGTTGATTCAGACTACGCTAAGGATCCAGATAAGGGTAGGTCTCTCACTGGTTACGTATTTTTAGTATAGGGATGTGTTATAAGCTGGAAAGCAACGCTACAACACGTGGTGGCTCTTTCAACTACAGAGACAGAGTATATGGCCCTTACGGAGGCTGTGAAGGAAGCTATTTGGCTAAAGGGACTCTTGGAAGAGTTGGGCGTGAAGCTCAGCACTGTTGCAGTTAATTGTGATAATCAGGGCGCGATTCACTTATCGCTGAATCATGTTTTTCATGAAAGGACTAAGCACATCAATGTGCGCTATCACTTTATCAGAGAAGTCTTGGAAGCGAAGACCGTTGAAGTTCTGAAGGTGGGTAAAGGTCGGTTGGCAATGTCCTAGCCCAACCCGGCCCGTACTTATGTAAGAGTCGGTCCCCTCATCTCTATAAAAGGGGGGGAGGGGGAATGTAACATTCACGTCATTCTTTCAATAACTAATCTAAACGATTAGGGATTTACCTTGTGGGCGTCGTTTTTCTTTTTCTGTAGATTCTGTTGTGTGTGTTTTTCGTGATCGAGTATTCCGCATCTAGATAACCAGGATTGTAGGGATTAAACCCTACATTACTAAAATAGTAAAAATAATTCGCAAGTGAAAGAGAGAAAAAGTAATTTGGAAGCAAATTTTTCATAACACAAAATTCATCTATCACTTTTTTTTTTTGTTCAGACCCAATACCTCTATAAGCTAGTTCTTGTATAAATTAAATATGTTAAACGGTCTATATGATACATGTATATTTGGTGAAATTCTGTACTAACTAGAGATTGTTGAAATTCCATATCATAAAACCTAAAACCATATACATATATATGTTGAAATTATGAGCTGAAAAGTATCACGAAAAAAGTAATTAAGTTACAAACATGATTTTGACATTTCAGATTCTCATATGGCCCATCTTAAAATTTTGTTTCAGTATATATATAGTCGTAACTCATCGTTTTGTAGAACATAAATGGAATTAACTTTGACATTATTTTGTCAAGCTCGTAAAACTTACAGTTAAAGAGGACAGTGATACTTCAAACCAACAAACTTTTAGCGGATATTACGGGCAAACGGATGAGTTTTATTTAACATTATCACTGGCTGTGATTGAATAGACGACTGACCGGTTGTCTGACTAGATTCATCGACCTAACTCTCGTATGAATGATCGATCATAAAGTTTCATATAGAGTAAAAATACATCATAGAATGGTTAACACTGTTCCACAAATTATAAGACATAAACTTGTCCATACGTATATAATACTCGTTGCTTATTAGGTAACATTCTTCGAAATTAAGCTTTATCATGTGTTGGATAACGAATCCCTTGAGTCTGCTGCATGAAAGAAGAAAACGACCGGTTAATTTCCAATCTACTATGATCTCTCTCAATCGAGTTGAAACAAGTGTGTGTTATTTGTAGAGTACTTATAATTCAAAAGATTAACCAAAGAGTTTTGAACGCTAAAAATACTCAAACACAACTTATTCATGTAAGCATATACAACCATACCTCGTCAAGGTTAGCTTGTTGATGCTTGTCTTCCAACATCCGCTCATATTCAATATGAGGGAAATGTGCCCACTGCATGCGGCGTAGAATTATATATGTAAGTGTCCGTGATTCAGTATATATGCTCGGTTTTATCTGCTATAAACTTTCATTTTTTACAGTATATATGATACTCAATATGTATACAGTTAAAGTTGTATAGAGTTAAAGTTTGATATGCGGTTGAGTTTTTGTTTTAACACAACAATCGAATTGCCTCAAACGCGTAAGATTGAATTTATTTTGTAAATGGTATTGAACGGAAACTACTCAACCAAGCCAAAGTATATCATATTTACATACATTTTTGGCAGCAGTGGTAAAAGCTTCCTTGTGGCTGATGTCTGGATTGTTGGCTTTGATCCTTTGAATTTCCTCTCTACATTTAAATTCTTTATGTCGTTAGTTATCCACACAACATACAAAATGCACTGCTTACGACGTAAGCATTTAGTTCTTAGCGATTGAAGATGAACTCTACCCATTTCACAGTAAAAAGTAAAGATTATAGGTATATAATAAGTAGTTAATTAATTCGCAGCAGTGAACATGGAAATGGTGAGCCTTGATCATTACCTTATGAACAGATTATAGAAAGAAGGAACACGCTGCCTCTTCTCTTGAGCTGGGAACAAATGAATATACTTGAAATATAAAAATAAACTATCGGTTGTGGGTTCAAGCCTCACTTGAGGCACGTATTATAGGGTGGAAAAAAAATTAGCATTCTTAACAAAATATAATAGTAAGAAAGAAATGAACTAACGGCGATGGTTGATCTCTTGTTCATTTGTAACTGGAGGCAAACGTGGCCTCATGGTCATCGGCATCTTGTTGCAGTCAGATGGAAAACCTAAATCGAGCCTAAAATTTGGCCCGGTGTGGTTAGATCCTTGCTGAAATTACAAGAACAAGACTTCCAATCAAACTGATATAAATTATTGCAGGTAACCGCATACAAGAAAATTAAAGGTCATGGAAACAAATACCTAAATGGCACTCAGAAAACAAATATATCTAAATGGGTGGTTACAGTGAGTTTTTAATTTTTATTATGTGAGATATATAATTATAAGATTGATACGTATATTATCGAGTATAAGAAAAAAAGAGATGAGAAAAAAGAGAGTCCTAAAACAAATATGTTTGAAAGATCAAGAAATGAATGGCAGAGCCTTAGTTCATTAGTTAAACTAGTCATTTCAAGTACGTTGTTCGGAGATCAATACACCTAATATAAAACTCTAACTTGAGACGTTGAAATTACTAACCTGAAGATGAGAAGAAGATGGGACTTGAAATGTGGAAGGTGAACCCGAGAGAGACTGATGAAAAGCAGCAGCCATGCCCACATTCAAAGGCAGAATATTTGTGCAGTTTCCGCATCTCACTGTCACGATATCAAACAAGCTGCCGCATGGGACACTCACCTGATCCAGTTCAAGATTTCCCATATTAGAAAGTTATCAAAACAGAATTAGGGTTTCGATCAATAATAATTATTACATATATAGGACCATATTTAGATCAAGCATCTAGCTTATGACTTCAATAGTTAGTTGTATAGCTAGTATTTAAGTCATAGAAACCATTTTTGTATATATTTTGGATCTTATCTTTCTTGCACTTGGAATAAGATAGATAATGACAAAAACCTTGAAGGACTTAGGGTTTTCGTCCTTTTATTTAAAGATTTTCACATACATATAAGAGTCACAAGATGGTAAATTCGAATACCACAAAAGTAAATATGTAATTGCAAGATTACGGTTTGAGTCTCCACGTACTCGATCATCTACCTAAGATATAGTCATATTACAAAACTCGCCTACAGGCTAGCAAGAGCGAAGGTGCAATCGAAGCTCAACTCATAAGGTATGTTTGACGAAATGGGCTGGGGATGGAACTGGGGCTTGTATTATAAGTCAAAATTTAAATTTGTATGTCTGTCTTCAAGTTTTACAATCAATACAAAGATTTGAAAGATTAGTACAATAAGTACAGAATTTATCATCATAAGATGAGATCATAATAAGTACAGATATATTAGTTTTTACTGTTAAAATTAACTTGTTCCGCTACACCGGATATAAGCACAAACCCTAGTTTCTAGGTTTCACCTAATGGACCTTCTGAACACATATATGCATTCAAGTTGTTGGTTTATAAATGGGGATAACCCTTTAGTTTCCATATGTAAAGGTGATAATTGAATGAAAAACTTGATGGCGTTTTACTCATAACTAAAGTATAGTCCTTCTTGTTGTGTGTATTTAGTAACACATATGTGTATACTTCCTCTGACTGCTTTACCAGATGAAGATCCAATTTAAAAGCGTCAACGGTTACTGACTAGTCACACTGTCTCGACTCCTGAGGTACAATTTTCGCCCCCAAACATTTTCATCGCCAAATATTTAGAGAATTTTATTCTAACATCAAACAAGTTTAACTCTCGAAACCAAAATTGTGGCTAGTTTTCTCTTTTGCAGATTATTTTACTCTATTGTATATGTTTCAACTTACAAGTTTAAATAAATTATCTCGCCGTGATTTTATTCATCATTAACAAGACATCAATTAATATGAGCCCTCTCTCTATAGACATAAAATTTGACTCGTACTAGATATGATCGAGGGGAGTAGCTACCCACTTGATCGGATTGTTGAGTTGAAGGCGTGAAAAAGTTTCATTTTGTTATTTAAACAGAATTTTAGTACATAATGATAACATAATATCCATGGAGAGAGCGATGAAGAGAGGACGTACAGCAAGAACATGATTGCAAAAGTTGCAATGGATGTAGCAAAGTTGTTCAGGCGTTGGTGTTGCTACATCTGTGCAGGCGCTGTTTCCGCTTGACATAACTCGATCTGATCACCACAAAAGATATCAAGCTACACCTTATGTGTATGTGTTTTCTTTAGGGCATGTATGACTCTGGTGTCACTACTCATATCTTTCCTTATATAGATAAATAAACATTGTAGCACAAATCCTGTGTAATATAAGTTACTATGTACTTTTTTGCTCTTGTATATTATACTCATTATGTATATACGTTCTGACTAAAGTTTATACGACCATATGTCTACGGGTACACGAGGTATATATATTGTCGTTTTAGCCCAAATTTGGTTCACCGTATTCCCTTTTTCTCCTTGCTATTTTATGCCCCTTACGATTGGGTTGTAAACATGACAAGTTCTTTTGAATGCTCATTCAGAGATTGTAATTTAGTATCTACGTGAAATATGTTCCATAAAGCAAGCTTGGCTCAAGAATTTAAAAAGCTTCAAAATATATAATTATCACATTCATCTTCGATAAAACAAACTCGATATTAAGGTTTAATTATATATGTCATTTTAGTAACCTAATAATATATACATTCAGCTCATTTAAATAGATCTCGAAAAAATTTAGCAATAATAATCTGTTTTGAGCTCACATCTGTGTACTCAATATATATCCAATATATGTGGTTTAACTTATCTTTAAAGCTTTTATCAATCTATTCAATAAAAGTTCAAATCATTTTCATTCCTGCTATGCATTCTCATGTTCCTCGTACCCTTGATATCTTCTATAAATGGTCGTCTTTAAGGGTGTGCAATCAAAAAAGTTTTAAGGGCCTAAAAATTTGTCCCATTAACAATTATATGCATTTATACATATATTTTTCACGTAGATAGAAGTATTTTGATGAGAAAATAACTTAAATGAGTAATATATTGAACATTTAGATAACTAATTCCATTATATCTTATAAAAGGTGACACCTTATATATTATATTTGCTCTCTAAATGCCTCATTATGTAAGTACGTATAGGGTCTTGAAATGTTCCTAAAGTTGAGGACGGTCCCGCTTCTACACAAAAGAATTTCATCGGAATTTTGAGTTGGTTCTCTCCTCTAAGTACTGCAAACGACTATTATGGCCAAGACGACACTGTTTCTCTCATGAACTCCAAGATATGATGTGTATTATCGTATGACCAACATATCTCAAAATGTATTAATCAATTAAGAAACCCTTGCCCTGTTCATTGAAAGGTACCTTCCGAATGACCCTTCCCAATGGATGAGCCTCGTGTTGACATTAGCTGCACAGTGAAGTTTCAGGGCGGTCTGGGATCAAACAAATAAATTTTTCTCAAATAGGCCCTTCTTGGCTATGTCAAAAACATGTTTTCATTGTAAAAACGGTACGTCCAGGGCAATGACAACTTTTTTGTGCTAAGCGATTTAACTATATATCTTGTGCAAATTTTTGTTATATCTATATAACCAATTGAAATCATTACCTTAAAATATATGTAGGGTAAGACTGTAGTTGCGAAAAAGTTCGTCATTGACAAATTATACTTATTGCATACATGGAAGTCGTAACTTTTCTTTTAATAGCCGATATCAGTTCTCTTGATCAATTCTATCTTTAAGTTAATATCTCAATATTACGAGATCAAAGTTTATACGATATTTATATCATTTTCATACACATAAGATGGGTTGGAAATTTAATATTTTCATATACAAAAGTAAAGAAGTTATGCTAACATCTAAAAAATCCAATGATAGAGACTTAACAGTGGTTATAAGTAGTAATGTAGAAATTCATCCATGTGATCTCCTATACGCATTCAAAAAACAATGATTATCAAAATTATTCATTGATATATAATGTAAATTTGTGTGGGTCTCTTGAAGAAGGTTGATTAAAATTGTGAAAACAATGTATCAATTTGATAGAAACCTTACATACTAAAGGTGTTCAAACATACTACTCCAATTAGGTTTGAAGAAAAAGATGTAAAAAACATAATCTAGCTAACATGAACTCTATGATTTACCTGGCCGTGAGACTAGTGAATGTTGTGTGTTGCTAAATTATGCAACATATTCACTCAATGTAGATAGATCCTATCTTTCCTATCTTTACCTCAGGATAAACCTGAAAGCAGCGATGAGACTGCTTTCGGATAGACCTCCGTCAAGTGTATGTAGGCAGGGGTACTTAAATATAAGTTCATGTGTGTGTGCGCAATAACAAAAAGAAGGAAATATATAATGACAAAGGACGAAAAACAATCATATAAGCATACGACGTTAAAGACAAAAAACCATCATACCATCTAAAGAGAATAGAGGCAAAGGTACATAAAAGCTTGCATCGTATGAGAACACAAAATATATGATACATAAAATGCAAAATAGATATAAGGGACCTAAGCATAAACATAAAGTCGAGACTTAATCTTAGTTAAGACCAATCTACACCAATATACTTTGAGGCCTAAGTATCAACCACAATCCAAAAGCAACTTCCAAATATACACAACAATTTGGATCTTTACAGTGAAACAAGAATAAAATAAAGTTTTGATCTTCAATGAATCCTGAACTAGACACAACACTTCAAGAATAAAAGTGTTCTTCTCTTTGCACTTGAGAAGATGACATGGTAGGAGAAAGATTCACTTCTAAACAAGTTTAATCAACTAAATAACCAAAGATTTATGTGATCAACGAAGGTGTATTGAATCTGATAATTTGTGTGCAAAAGAGGTGAGGTAGAAATTTGGAAATAGTCCACTATTTATAAGAGAGAAGCCCAACGGATACTTCTGACCGCGGCTCATTAAATAGGCATGCGGCTCAATATTTATATTGAATAGCAAACACCTATATTGATCCGAAGACTCTAGAGTCCGCTCATTTTTGTTCTTTAGTGGGGAAATACCATCTGGTGAAGATTTTATCAAAAAATGCATATTATTATATCATTTGGGATATGCCAAATTTAAATTTCTATTTTCTGTTTTAATAAAAAAAATTCTTAAAAATAAAGTTTATTAAAAACATTTGTCAATTTTAAATTAAAGTGAGTTTTAAAAAAATGTAAATCCTTGATCACTTAGTTAGATTAAGAACTTGTTTGTTCATACCTTAAGTGATATGGATAAAATGAAAAACACTGGAACTTAAAAATTCGATTTTCATTGTTTTCGTAAATGTTGTTTTTATATATTGTCACAATAAAAAAAGGGATACTAAAAAATGCAAGTAACGTTTTTAGGCATCACTGAATTAACATTTTTGTTAATGTATCCAATGATTTTGTCTTTTTATTATGTCATTGTTGAAGAATAGATGATAAAGTTGTTGCATGCAAGGTTTGAAGTTGGGACCTAGGGATGATCCTAAACCCCACCACTAGACCACAACCTTTAGGTAGCGATTGATGGTGAGACTAGAGTTGTTGACTAAGACAAACTAGCTCAGTGGATTGAATTGCTCGAATACCAATTAGACGATGTAAACCTAATATGCGTAATGTATTATTCAATCACATTATATAGAAATTACATGAGTTGGATAGAAAGAACTAAAAGGTGTATGCCCATTACCAATGTTGTAAAATACGGGCTAGGCGGCGCCTAGGCGCTAGGCAGTCATACTCCGCCTAGGCGGCGCCTATGAGCTAGGCGGTCAAAAAATTCAACAAAAAGTCAATTTTTTTAAAAAAATAAGATTTTTTTCGAATATATAGTGTACATATTTATTTTAACGTAACATCTTAAAATCAAATGATTATAAACATAAAGTAATGAGTTTTTCGTATGAAATTAAAACCAATTGAATTATATATCAGATTTGATGTTTCAAGCACATAAGTTATTATGTTTATTTGTCTATTTTGCAAGAACTTTGAATTATTTGAAATTAGAAGTTTTTTTTATGTCATACATAATATTTATAATATTTATAGCCATAAAATTCCAATCTGCCAATGGGGCGCCTAGGCGCCGCCTAGATGAATTCTGCCTCGAAGGATGTCGACCGCCTCACTAGCGCCTAGCGATTTCTGTAACCTTGCCCATTACACATTTGGACCAAGTATACAAATACTGATTTACCATATAATAATTTTACATAATCAAAAACCTTCAAAGCGTAAAGATATATTTTTTAAAACACAATGTATTAAGTATAGTTTTTTTTAATTGTGTATTTCTATCGAGTGAAAATAATTTTATATTTATGAATTGTGTAAAGATAGATTTAAAATGCGTAGATTAATCGATAATAAAAATATGAAAAATCCTTAATTAGTCATTATTGTGTTACCAAAGACTTCTTGGTTCAATGTCATGTGAGTGACTCAACCATCTAAATATTGTGGCTTCAACACTCATTAGAGACGTCTGAGATGTAATATGTGACATAGATAGTGCATGTAGTAAAAACATTACGTTAAAAAGTAAAAATAGACTATGAGAAATGTTAGATCTATATAAAATTTACAAAACCAAATCCATATACTGATGTGTCATGAACCCTATTGGTACTCTTTCTCATTCTTTTTGTTCTTTTCACATATTCACATCCAGTAATTAACCTACATATCATTGTGTGGATTTATTTTTATAAACAATATGTAAATGTAACATTCCTCATAAACTATTGCATTGTTGTAAAAATGAATGGTAAATTGAATATTTTGACCTTAAACTATGAGGTTTGACGAAAAAGTACCCGAAATGAAAGTTTGTGCCAAACAACCCTTGTCGCTGACGGGACATTGCAAGAAACTCTCGAACTACTCTATTTAACAATCGGGTCAGTGCTAAAAATTAACTAATATACCTCCTCGTTCGTAGAAAATGACTCATATAGCCTATTCTTCAAGCTTCTTTCCCAATTTTGATTTTTCAAGAAAACCACCACCAAAGCCACCACCTACCAAAGCCACCACCGCTACCACCCAACAAAGCCACCACTGCTGCCATCTACCAATCCCTATGAACAAATGTGGGTACCCCTCAAGTAGTACCTAACCCTATAACAAGTAAAGGTGTGAAAATATGTCAAAAGTATAATACAAATTACATTAGCTAATAGGTTGTTGTTACTTGTTCAGATTACTAACAATCAAAATACATCTACCTAAATGCTAGGCTTTAATTGATTTTCCTTTTTCTGGTGTTGATTAGAAATGGGAATTCATCTACTAGTGCCTTGAGAGCTGCAAGAAAGTAGTATCACCCAGTAATAGCAATTCTCTTGCCACTTGAAGTAGAATGCTTTGAGGAATCTAAAGTCTTTGAAGGCTTATGAGTTGTTGACTTTGAAGGCTTAAATGTTGTTGACTTTGAAGGCTTTTGAGTTGTTGACTATGAATGCTTAATTAGGAGGTGTTTGTAAGAATTATAATATGTTCATCAAAGCATGTACGTATATATAGATTACAAAGTGTAGCTAAATAAACATTTGCCAACATATATGGGATTGATAATTGATAGCTAATACCTCTGTAGTTTGAAAAGGAGGCATCTCGATGGAGAAATAGAAACATATGTCGAAAGCCTCTTACTCAATCATCTTCTTTGTTTGTTGAGACGTAAGTATAATTGTATTAGACATCATAGTTGTTAACTGGTTGCAGTTTCCTCCTTTACGTGATTTTTTTTACGTCATGACTTGCTTTGCCTTTAGGTAAGGCGACATTTTTGACCAACTATCTTCAAAAAATGGAAATGATCTATGGCGAGTGAATTAAGAATAATGATGGTAAGACAGCCATGTTGTGGTTTATTTATTCAATGGCTAATATAAAAATAATAAAACTGTAGAAAATTAAGCGGAGTCTCCCTGAATCATCGGCGAGAGACCGATGACCTGAGGATAACTATCTTGTGGAGGGTTGTACCTAGGGATTTGATATCATGTAAAAATAGTAAATGTGTTGTTTATCATTTTATCAAATCATACATGTATATATAGATTACAAAGTATAGCTAGATAAAGATTAATAATTAATGATATAGCAAGATAAGGATAGACAATTAATAATTGCTAGCACACATGAAATTGATAATTAACAACTAATATTGTCACTTTGAAAGCTTCGAAGTTGTTGACTTTGAAGACTTCACAACTTTACACCTTTTGCCTTTTGAAAGTTCAATTTGATAATCATCATTCCTTGAAACTTTTTCCACATAGCAAAAACTGAATACATGTAGGGGTGAGCATGGGGCACGTTTTAGATAAAATAAAACCCCGAACCAAGATGAGGAAGGAAATTGAGACTTCCATTACTAAAACATGGGAATTATAGACCAACAAACACAAAAATAAAATAAAATCATACTACACAAGATAAACACAACAAAACAAGCCTAACCTTCATTCCTTAATCGCCATCATCATCCATGAGATCAACATACACTTGTTCCTTGCTAATATCATTCCTAGCTTCGTCAATCATCTTCGTCAAATCAGCCAGCTTCTCAGTGTCCATATCATGGATTTCTTTCAAACAATCCACCCAAACCCCTTCTTCATCATCAACCTTAGTTTCCAACTCGACAATCAACATTTCATTGTTTTCATAGCTATTCCTAAGCTCCTTACATTGATTGCACAACACATCTACAAATAATTGTTCAGAAGCAACCATTTGACCAATATAGAGGGTCATATATGTGCTGATCTTTGAATCACCACAAGCTTTTTTTTAATTCATTCAAGTTTGGAGTTTTTACCGACATCTTTCAAAAAGATAAAGTTAATAATCGGAAGGGTTTATGAGTGATTAGTGTTAGGTAAATTGAAATGTGGATAAAAGAGATGTTTAGATCAGGACATATAGTATTTGAAAGTTCGGGCAAACTAAGTCCTTGAAATGAATTGTCAGAATTTTGACGGTCATTGCTTTTATGGCGGAAAAAGAGTTTCAGGGACAAGTTTTGCATAATGGAAAGGTGGAAGTGGCTGGTGGAAACTGTTTCGTCGACAAATTTGGCACATGAGAAAGTTGGGGGATGGACAGTTGTGAAGGGAACGAGTTGGAATGACGAAATTACCCTCACGTGCATGGCACATGAAGGAGATAACGGGCGATAACGACCGAAAATTAAGATTTAACGTCTTTAGAGCTTATTCGCATGAAAAAGCAAAGCACACGGGCGTTTATGCACCACCCTTCGTGTTTGGGGTTTTTTCATATTTCTACGATAATTAAGAGATACAATTTGCAGTTTATCCTAAAACCTAAAACCTAATATATGGGGAACAGGTGCACTGTCTAAGATGAAGTGATATGAAGTAGAAGTGAAAAGCAAAACGGAAAAAGTACGTTACAAACATGATTTTGACATTTCAGATTCTCGAATGGCCCATCTTAAAATTTTGTTGGAGTATATATAGTCGTAACTCATCGTTTTATAGAACATAAATGGAATTAACTTTCACATTATTTTGTCAAGTTCGTAAAACTTACATGTAAGATATAGTGTACATCGTTAAAATTGTATGGTTTTTTTTAAACCGTTTTGTTGAGAAAAACTTGCATGTACTTGATAACGAAAGATTGGTGTCGCTAGTACTCACATAAATAAAATCACGACAGTCATCCGATCCCCACGTAGTATGAACTACAAAAGCCCAATTTTATTTATTGACAGTGATACTTCAAACCAACAAACTCTTAGTGGAAATTGTTTTTTTGGTAAAAATTTGTTTACTACGGGTAAAAGGATGAAGTTTTAACATTATCACTGGCTGAGATTGAATGGACGACTGACCGGTTGTCTGAATAGATCCATCGACCTAAGTCTCGTATGAATGATCGATCATAAACTTTCATATTGAATAAAAACACATCATAAGATCGTTAACACGGTTCCGCAAATTATATGACATAAACTTGTCCATATAATGCTCGTTGCGTATAATTCTTCGAGATTAAGCTTTATCATGTGTTGGATAAGGAATCCCTTGAGTCTGCTGCATGAAAGAAGTAAGCGACCGGTTAATTTCCTATCTACTATGATCTCTCTACATCGGGTTGAAACAAATTTGTAGAGTACTTATTAAAAAGATTAAGCAAAGTGTTTTGAACGCTAAAAATACTCAAAACACAACTTATTCATGTAAGCATATACAACCATACCTCATCAAGGTTAGCTTGTTGATGTTTTTCTTCCAACATCCGCTCATATTCAATATGAGGGAAATGTGCCCACTGCATGCAGCGTAGAATTATATATGTAAGTGTCCATGATTCAGCATAGACTTTCATTTTTGTACAGTATGATACTCAATATGTATACAGTTAAAGTTGTATAGAGTTAAAGTTTGATATGCGGCTGAGTTTTGGTTTAACACAACAATCGAATTGCCTCAAACGCGTAAGATTGAATTTATTTTGTAAATGATATTGAACGGAAACTAGTCAACCAAGACAAAGTATATCGTATTTACTAACATTTTTGGCAGCAGTGCTAAAAACTTCCTTGTGGCTGATGTCTGGATTGTTGGCTTTGATCCTTTGAGTTTCCTCTCTACATTTAAAATCTTTATGTCGTTAGTTATCCACACAACATACAAAATGCACCGCTTACGAAGTAAGCATTTAGTTCTTAGCGATTGAAGATGAACTCTACCCATTTCACAGTATAAATTCAAGATTATGGGTTATAAGTACTTATTTAATTCGCATTAGTGAACATGGAAATGGTGAGCCTTGATCATTACCTTATGAACCGATTATAGAAAGAAGGAACACGCTGCCTCTTCTCTTGAGCTGGGATCAAATGAATATACTTGAAATATAAAAATAAACTATCAGTGTATATATGTTAAGAAGATTAGTAAGAGCCACCAAGGATATCCTTTCGAATGTGAGTTCCCCACCAACCTAGAGGTTGTGGGTTCAAGCCTCACTTGAGGCACGTGTGAAATATATTGTCATATATGTGGTATAGGGTGGAAAAAAAATTGGCATTCTAAACAAAATATAATAGTAAGAAAGAAATGAACTAACGGCGATGGTTGATCTCTTGTTCATTTGTAACTGGAGGCAAATGTGGCCTCATGGTCATCAGCATCTTGTTGCAGTCAGATGGAAAACCTAAATCGAGCCTAAAATTTGGCCCGGTGTGGTTAGATCCTTGCTGAAATTACAAGAACAAGACTTGTAATCAAACTGATATAAATTATTGCAGGTAACCGCATACAAGAAAAGGTCATGGAAACAAATATCTAAATGGCACTCAGAAAACAAATATATCTAAATGGGTTGTTACAGTGAGTTTTAATTTTTATTATGTGAGATATATAATTGAAATCACGGTTACCAAAAAAAAAAAAAAAAGAATAAGAAAAAAAGAGATGTGAAAAAAGAGAGCCCTAAAACAAATATGTTTGAAACATCAAGAAATGAATGGCAGAGCCTTAGTTCATTAGTTAAACTAGTCATTTCAAGTACGTTGTTCAGAGAGTAGTTAATCAATACACCTAATATAAAACTCTAACTCGAGACGTTGAAATTACTCACCTGAAGATGAGAAGAGGATGGGACTTGAAATGTGGAAGGTGAACCCGAGAGAGACTGATGAAAAGCAGCAGCCATGCCCACATTCAAAGGCAGAATATTTGTGCAGTTTCCGCATCTCACTGTCACGATATCGAACAAGCTGCCGCATGGGACACTCACCTGATCCAGTTCAAGATTTCCCATATTAGAAAGTTATCAAAACAGAATTAGGGTTTCGATCAATAATAATTATTATATATATAGGACCATATTTAGATCAAGCATCTAGCTTATGGATTCAATAGTTAGTTGTATAGCTAGTATTTAAGTCATAGAAACCATTTTTGTATATATTTTGGATCTTATCTTTCTTGCACTTGGAATAAGATAGATAATGACAAAAACCTTGAAGGACTTAGGGTTTTCGTCCTTTTATTTAAATATTTTCACATACATATAAGAGTCACAAGATGGTAAATTCGAATACCACAAAAGTAAATATGTAATTGCAAGATTACGGTTTGAGTCTCCACGTACTCGATCATCTACCTAAGATATAGTCATATTACAAAACTCGCCTACAGGCTAGCAAGAGTGAAGGTGCAATCGAAGCTCAACTCATAAGGTATGTTTGACGAAATGGGCTGGGGATGGAACTGGGGCTTGTATTATAAGTCAAAATTTAAATTTGTATGTCTGTCTTCAAGTTTTACAATCAATACAAGATTTGAAAGATTAGTACAATAAGTACAGAATTTATCATCATAAGATGAGATCATAATAAGTACAGATCTATTAATTTTTACTGATAAAATTTACTTGTTCCGCTACACCGGATATAAGCACAAACCCTAGTTTCTAGGTTTCACCTAATGGACCTTCTGCACACATATATGCATTCAAGTTGTTGGTTTATAAATGGGGAAAACCCTTTATTTTCCATATGTAAAGGTGAGAATTGAATAAAAAACTTGATGGCGTTTTACTCATAACTAAAGTATAGTCCTGCCCGTTGTGTGTATTTAATAACACATATGTGTATACTTCCCCTGACTGCTTTACCAGATGAAGATCCAATTTAAAAGCCTCAACGGTTACGGACTAGTCACACTGTCTCGACTCCTGAGGTACAATTTTCGCCCCCAAACATTTTCATCGCCAAATATTTAGAGAATTTTATTCTAACATCAAACAAGTTTAACTCTCGAAACCAAAATTGTGGCTAGTTTTCTCTTTTGCAGATTATTTTACTCTATAGTATATGTTTCAACTTACAAGTTTAAATAAATTATCTCGCCGTGATTTTATTCATCATTAACAAGACATCAATTAATATGAGCCCTCTCTCTATATACATAAAATTTGACTCCTACTAGATATGATCGAGGGGAGTAGCTACCCACTTGATCGGATTGTCGAGTTGAACGCGTGAAAAAGTTTCATTTTGTTATTTAAACAGAATTTTAGTACATAATGATAACATAATATACATGGAGAGAGCGATGAAGAGAGGACGTACGGCAAGAACAAGATTGCAAAAGTTGCAATGGATGTAGCAAAGTTGTTCAGGCTTTGGTGTTACTACATCAGTGCAGGCGCTGTTGCCGCTTGACATAACTCGATCTGATCACCACAAAAGAGATCAAGCTACACGTTATGTGTATGTGTTTTCTTTAGGGCATGTATGACTCTGGTGTCACTACACATATCTTTCCTTATATAGATAAATAAACATAGTAGCAGAAATCCTGTGTAATATAAGTTACTATGTACTTTTTTGCTCTTGTATATTATACTCATTATGTATATACGTTCTGACTAAAGTTTATACGACCATATATCTACGGGTACACGAGGTATATATCTTGTAGTTTTAGCCCAAATTTGGTTCACCGTATTCCCTTTTTCTCCTTGCTATTTTATGCCCCTTACGATTGGGTTGTAAACATGACAAGTTCTTTTGAATGCTCATTCAGAGATTGTAATTTAGTATCTACGTGAAATATGTTCCGTAAAGCAAGCTTGGTTCAAGAACTTAAAAAGCTTAAAAATATATAATTATCACATTCATCTTAGATAAAACAAACTCGATATTAAGGTTTAATTATATATGTCATTTTAGTAACCCAATAATATATACATTCACATCATGTAAATAGATCTCGAAAAAACTTAGCAATAATAATCTGTTTTGAGCTCACATCTGTGTACTCAAGTTATATCCAATATATGTGGTTTAACTTATCTTAAAGCTTTTATTGATCTATTCAATAAAAGTTCAAATCATTTTCATTCCTGCTATACATTTTCATGTTCCTCGTAGCCTTAATCTCTTCTATACATGGCAGTCTTTTACAATATGTTCTCAAGATTTATTTTGAGGAGAAAAGAAAAGATTTGAAAAGAAATTAAAACTTAGTTGTGTTCTCAAGATTTTTATTTTTATTTTTTTAATTTTTTTTTAATTATATTTTTTTTAGAACGGCAATTTTTACAACTCACACAACTAACTCTCACAAATTCTATCTCACAATGTCTCCACCGAGACTTGAACCCACAACCTTTAGGTTAGAGGGCCACTCACATACCGTTAGACCAAGAGGCTTTTGGTGTTCTCAAGATTTTTTTAATAAGAGAAAATAAAAGAACATAAAGGAAGATACAAGCTATTTTGTGTATAAGATTTTCTTCCCATTTTTGGGATGATTGTTCTTCTCTTCCTTTCTTTTCTATTCTTTAGTTTTTACTTCTTTTCTTTTCATTTCAATAATAACTTGAGAACATAGCCTTAGGGTGTGCAATGTGATCGACCGCTTCAGGGCCAAAAAGTTTTAAGGGCCTAAAAATTTGTCCCATTAACAACTATATGCATGTGTACATATATTTTTCACGTAGATAGAAGTATTTTGATGAGAAAATAACTTAAATGAGTAATATATTGAACATTTAGATAACTAATTCCATTATATCTTATAAAAGGTGACACCTTATATATTATATTTGCTCTCGAAATGCCTCATTATGTAAGTACGTATAGGGTCTTGAAAAGTTTCCAAAGTTGAGGACGGTCCCGCTTCTACACAAAAGAATTGCATCCGAATTATGAGTTGGTTCTCTCCTCTAAGTACTGCAAACGACTATTATGGCCAAGACGACACTGTTCCTTTCATGAACTCCAAGATATGATGTGTATTATCGTATGACCAACATATCTCAAAAGGTATTAATAAATTAAGAAACCCTTACCCTGTTCACTGTAAGGTACCTTCCGAATGACCCTTCCCAATGGATGGGCCTCATGCTGACGTTAGCTGCGCAGTAAAGTTTTAGGGCGGTCTGGGATCAAACACACAACATTTTCTCAAATAGGCCCTTCTTGGCTGTGTCAAAAACATGTTTTCATTGTAAAACGGTACGTTCAGGGCAATACCAACTTTTACTTGCTAAGCGATTTGACTATATATCTTGTGCAAATTTTTGTTATATCTATATAACCAATTGAAATCATTACCTTAAAATATATGTAGGGTAAGACCGTAGTTGCGAAAAAGTTCGTCATTGACAAATTATACTTATTGCATACATGGAAGTCGTAACATTTCTTCTAATACCCGATATCAGTTCTCTTGATCAATTCTATCTTTAAGTTAATATCTCAAAATTACGAGATCAAAGTTTATACGATATTTATATCATTTTCATACACATAAGATGGGTTGGAAATTTAAGATTTTCATATACAAAAGTAAAGAAGTTATGCTAACATCTAAAAAATCCAATGATGGAGACTTAATAGTGGTTATAAGTAGTAATGTAGAAATTCATCCATGTGATCTCCTATACGCATGCAAAAAATAATGATTATCAAAATTATACATTAATATATAATGTAAATTTGTGTGGGTCTCTTGAACAAGGTTGATTAACATTGTGAAAACAATGTATCAATTTGATAGAAACCTTACATACTAAGGTGTTCAAGCATACTACTCCAATTAGGTTTGAAGAAAAAGATGTAAAAAACATAATCTAGCTAACATGAAATCTATGATTTACCTACATATTACATTTTGGCCGTGAGACTAGTGAATGTGGTGCGTTGCTAAATTATACAACATATTCACTCAATGTAGACAGATCTTATCTTTCCTATCTTTACCTCAGGATAAACACGAAAGCATCGATGAGACTGCTTTCGGGTAGACCTCCGTCAAGTGTATGTGGGCAGGGGTACTTAAATATAAGTTCATGTATGTGTGCGCAATAACAAAAAGTAGGAAATCTATAATGACAACGGACGAAAAATAATCATATAAGCATACGAAGTTAAAGACAAAAAACCATCATACCATCTAAAGAGAATAGAGGCAAAGGTACATACAAGCATACATCGTATGAGAACACAAAATATATGATATAGAAAATGTAAAATAGATATAAGGGACCTAAGCATAAACATAAAGTCGAGACTTAATCTTAGTTAATACCAATCTACACCAATATACTTTGAGGCCTAAGTATCAACCACAATCCAAAAGCAATTTATAATATACGTAACAGTTTGGATCTTCACAATGAAACAAGAATAAAATAAAGTTTTGATCTTTAGTGAATCCTGAACTAGACACAACACTTCAAGGATAAAAGTGTTATTCTCTTTGCACTTGAGACTATGACATGGTAGGAGAAAGATTCACTTCTAAACAAGTTTAATCAACTAAATAACCAAAGATTTATGTGATCAAAGAAGGTGTATTGAATCTGATAATTTGTGAGCAAAAGAGGTGAGGTATAAATCTGGAAATAGTCCACTATTTATAAGAGAGAAGCCCAACGGATACTTCTGACCGCGGCTCATTAAATAGGCATGCAACTCAATATCTATATTGAATCGCAAACACCTATATTGAGCCGAAGACTCTAGAGTCCGCTCATTTTTGTCCTTTAGTGGGGAAATACCATCTGGTGAAGATTTTATCAATGAATGCATATTATTATATCATTTGGAATATGCCAAATTCAAATTTCTATTTTCTGTTTTAATAAAACATTTTCTTAAAAATAAAGTTTATTAAAAACATTTGTCATTTTAAATAAAAGTATGTTTTAAGAAAATATAAATCTTTGATCACTTAGTTAGATTAAGAACTTGTTTCATCTTAAGTGATTATGGATGAAATGAAAAACATTGGAACTTAAAAATTTGATTTTCATTGTTTTCGTAAATGTTGTTTTTACTAGGATTAATGCCCGCGCTCCGCAGCGGGGGATTTTGGGGCGATGTTTATAAAGTGAGAGGGTGGAAGGAGGTAATAGTGTGTTTTTGCTGAAGTAGCTTATATGCGGTATGTGAATTAACGAAACGTTAAAAAGATTTTCATTAAATAGTTTCGGAGTTTGGTTTCAAAGAACCATTAAAAGATTTTCTATCATTACCTTGAATCAAATATCACACAAACTCAGGAAGGCTTAAAAGACATATATAAGGCTCAATTTATGTTAAACATGTCGCAACATTGTTGCTACATTATATATGAAACTACATAAACAAACACATATAGTTATATCCCGGATTTCGACACCATCTCTTACTCTATCACTTCCTGATCACTTCCTGATATGTGATTCTTGGGGCTCTTCTCTTATGACATATCTTCTTTCTACTGTGATGTAATTGTATCTTTCCTCTGTGGGATTCTTCCTAGAGAGCTCCTTTGTGAATTTCTGATAGTTGCATTACTAATGACTAAAGAAGGCACGGGAAACTGTTTTTGTCGGCGCTAGTTAATAAGGCATGTTTCAAATCGGCGCTTGAGTCAGACCTGTAGATCAATGCATTACAAGAATGTCACAAAACATGAAAAAATTCATTTGAAATTCATAGCAACATATTGATGATAAGAAATTACGTAAAGAAAATAACTACAATAGATTTCTGCTTCAAATAAAACAATAAGTGTTTAGTCCCAAAAGGCTTAAAAGGATGAGTGTTATATTGTTCGTTACAAAAGTTACCTGCTGGAAGTTTTTCATAGCTTTAATTGGGAATGGTTATTTGTTTTATAACCATTGTTTAGGCCAAATTATGAAGTCATCTGTTTATAAAAAAAAACCTATTAGATGAATAATTGGTGATACAGTTTACACGCTTGCTGTGAATATACAGACTCTTGGAGGATACAAAGATATTTATAATGTGTACCATGCAACAAAACGATGCCACTGAAGGCTCGTCATGTACTCCGCTTTTGTAACTACTAAACGAAGTTGACCATGTTCATCCCAGCCTCATGCCATCACCACTCCATGCTTGTCCAGGAGGGCAGCTGCAAATGCACCATGAAAGTACAAAAAATAAAGTAGTTTATATCTTTTAAATGTAAAATACTAAAGGTTACCACAAACTTTATTTATGTTTACATATTGCCAAATCCTTCCACATCCAAGTATCATACCAAAAGCTTCCATAATGCCATAAATGGATTGAATAAAGGGAACAAATATATGTATATCATTTTCTAGTAGCAAACAAAGTAAAGAAAACATATCAAAGAGTTTTTGGCATAGACAGTTTACTTACGCATCTTTGTATCAGCTGTAGTTGAAGCCTTATGGGTGTTTCGCACAGCGATGCAGCTCTATAAGCAGTTTTATGGGTGTTTGACACACTGGGTTAGAACTATTTTCTGCGTTTTAGGTGTTTGGCATAGTCGGTCTGAACTATATCAACTTTAAACATGGCTACTAAACTATAACACACGCTTCACTTCCCTCTAAACAGGGTTAGTAAACTATAACGCACATAACAGTTTGACAGACTTATTTATCACGTGATGCAATACTCTTACAACTTCATTTTTAGAAAAACCGACGTAAGGAGAAGCTCTAAAACAATACACTTAGAATTTTTACCTTGTAGATAAAAACCTTTATGCCGACTGCAAGGGAAAAAACACATACCACTAAAACCATTATGCCGATATATAAGGTATTCTTCCTATTTGTTTACCTTACATTTATTTGCATCATAAATTTCTAAATAAATACTTGAAAAAATTATATGCTGAGAACATAAAAGCGTAAACAAACAAATCTCTTTATTCCTTTTTTAGCTACTCTAGTTTACTGTTTTAGGTAATTGCTACGTAAAAAGTTGTAATTCATATGTTATGACTTAAGTTGAGAGATGGTGCATAATACTTACACATGCCTAATAGATGTTTGTTGGATACGACTTAACCCCTCAATCTATTGTTGTTGATGGCTTCTACCTCTTTCTTCAAGCTTTCAGAACTCGTAGTTCATTGAAACATCGTCTGCACATCAGTTTGTTTATCAGTAAACCACTTCCCTTTAATCAAACGTTATGAAAAAATGTACAAACCAAACACCCCTTATCGTTATATAAAGTTAGTTGGACAAAATTTTATAAACTAATTAATGACTTTCTAGTCGTCCGGTGTCGTTGTTTGAGTTGTTTGGTTGGAAGAATACATAGACAAATCTACGAATCCTTTGCTAAAAATTCAATTGAGAAAATATTATAGAAGTCCAAATCCGTACCTATGATAGGGAATCCAGGTACGCAGCTCGGATATCATTTCTGAATGTATGTGTGCAGTCCATACACTGCTGCAATAAGGGAAGTGTAGTTTAAATTAATCTAATTCCCCTTCGTACGCCCTACAGTATGCTGCAATAAGGGAAGTTTCACTGGGATCTCATTTCCCCTTAGTATCCGTCATACTGTAAGGTGTATCCATCATACTTTAGGGCGTATCTGTCATACTGTAGTTTAAATTAATTAATCCTAGTGACACGGAGGGCGTACTAACTGAATGGGAAGTGTCTGTAGTCGGGCCTAAAAAATGACACAAATCTGTGAATTTTATAGAGATAGGTGAACATTGTTTTTTTAAAATGGAAAATACACTATTCTTGTTGGTAAACATACCTTTCCATTTTTCCTATTTTCTCTTTGGATGTCAACTGCAGTACTGCATCCATTAGCGCAATCCATCCATTCACATCTGTAACATGATGATTTGTTTCACCGATATGAACATGAGTTTCTAATAATAAGAAAGAAACTGTAAATATATTCTTTGAACGATCGATCTATTAATAACAGACCAACCCAAATGTCCGTGCGTTATACCTTCTTGCAATTTCCGAGTAAACATCAGAAGCTTTTTCAACAACTAAGTTAGCTGCAACTTTTAACTATTTGCTGATTGTTTATGGTGCCCAAAATGCAGCTTCAATTTATAGGATGCATTAGTGAGGCTGACAATGTGCTTACTCGCTTCTTACCCGTCTCATCAGACACCACCTTCCCATGCGGCTTTTAAGCTCAAAAATATTGACCAGCCATGAACAATACTCCTAGGTCATAATTGTTCTACTTAACTACCTATTTTTAAACAACAAACAAAACTGCAGGCACTCACATCCCGCCTTTCACGACCTCTCAGATAATACAAAGTAGGTACACCTATAACTACAAAAGACACATGTTAAAAACGCAACGTGACTGATAAAAAAATGCATACACAGCTGCGGGCAAAAATCGTAATCCAGATTCACAATACCACGTAAAACAACGAAACAGAAAAAGTAATGTATGGATTGCATTTACCTTCACTTGTACCTTCTATTGATCCCACGCGGCAGCAAAACGGATAGATACAATACCTTGATCATTTTCCCGTAATAAGGTTGATGTTGAGTCCGAAATTGACCAGCTTGCTCAGGCTAGAAATATGAGGCATTGAGAATCAAAGAAACACATACTCCTCGGTCGTATCTTAGGTTGCGGCATTTCAAATTAGGATTCAAGCTGATCGAAGACCTGTAACAACAAACATTGGCAACTCTGAAGTCCTTTATCATGGCTGTTAGTAAATTAAAGGCAGAGTTGATAAAGTTTCATTGCGTTTTGGTGGATTATATTTGTGAATTTGATCCAAGTAAATAATAATGGAAATGAGTTTGTGATGTTTAATTTTCTATATGGATCATTCTACGCGTACATGCACTCCGGATTATAGATAATCCAATGTTGTTTATACTTTGTCACCCGAGTGATGAAATTTGCACACTGTACGAATTTATCTAATGGTTAACAAAAAATATGGATATACATTATTGTTTGGTCTTTGACCACATTGCCTGGATATACATTATATAGTATGTTTTATGAGAGAAATATAAATGTCTACATGTACTAATAAAACCCCAAAATAACTTACCTTATATATCATTTTCAGAATCTTCATGATTTTCACCAATAGCAACACTAATCATCTTCACATAAAACATGTAATCAAAAATCAAAACTGAATTAAGCCCCAAAAGTAAGCTTATGAATCATAAGCAGAATACTAAATAAGCCATAAGGCCGATATATAAGCCGAAACAAACATCCCCTAAGCATTATCAAATCCAAAGGGTATGTGAATAACCTTACGCTTTGCAAGAATATGAAGATGAGATTCTGAAACAAAAAAACTTATAAATTAAAAAACCCCAAATAATGAAACCCTGATTTCAAAAAAACAGGAAAATCAAACCAACTATACAGTATATGAACCTCCGAAACAAAAAAATAAATAATTAAACAAACTTACCAAAATTCATACAGTGGATCTTGTTATTTACAGTGGAATCAATTGGCCAATAGTGAATCTTATTTACAATGGATCTTACCTAAATTTGATATGATATGTGTGTTTTCATATGTGTTGTTTGAGATAAGGAGTGAAAAAAGTAATCAGCATTGGCATACGAAAATCAATGGCTACAAAGGGGTTTTGGAAAAGAACCCATACCTGTCAACAGTTACAGAGATCAGATGAGATAGGGTTGGGTTTTGGTTTGCTGTGTGTGGATTGGGTTTTAGTTTGTTGTGTGAGATGAAAAAGGGCATACGAAAATCAATGGATACAAAAGGGTTTTGGAAAAGAACCCATACCACTGAATAGTTTGATGTAGATCCAATGGCTGATAAGAAGGGATGTTTACAAACCCATACCAATGAATAGGGTATTGAAAAAATGAACGGCAGATATATACTCAAAAGATGCCTCCCCTCACATAGGTTATATTATTTTTTAATAGTGTGTTTTTCAATTCCCCTTAATGTATTAAGGGGGTAATATATTGTGGTAATAAAAGAAAGTGATACTGAAAAAATGCAAGTAACAATTTTAGGCATCACTGAATTAACATTTTTGTTAATATATCCGATGATTTTGTCTTTTTATTATGTCATTGTTGAGGAATAGATGATAAAGTTGTTGCATGCAAGGTTTGAAGTTGAGACCTAGGGATGATCCTAAACCCCACCACTACACCACAACCTTTAGGTAGCGATTGATGGTGAGACTAGAGTTGTTGACTAAGACAAACTAGGTCAGTGGATTGAATTGCTCGAATACCAATTAGACGATGTAAACCTAATATGCATAATGTATTACTCAGTCACATTATATAGAGATTACATGAGTTGGATAGAAAGAACTAAAAGGTGTATGCCCATTACCAATGTTGTAAAATACGGGCTAGGCGGCGCCTAGGCGCTAGGCAGTCATACTCCGCCTAGGCGGCGCCTATGAGCTAGGCAGTCAAAAAATTCAACAAAAAGTCAATTTTTTTTTAAAAAACATAAGGTTTTTTTTCCGAATATATAGTGTCCATATTTATTTAAACGTAACATCTCAAAATCAAAGATAAACGAATGATTTTAAACATAAAGTAATGAGTTTTTCGTATAAAATTAAAACCAATTGAATTATAAATCAGATTTTATGTTTTAAGCACTTAAGTTATTATGTTTATTTGTCTATTTTGTAAGAACTTTGAATTAAATGAAATTAGAAGTGTTTTTTATGTCATACATAATATTTATAATATTTATAGACATAAAATTCCAATCCGTCTACGGGGCGCCTAGGCGCCGCTTAGATGAATTTTGCCTCGAAGGTTGTCGACCGTCTCACTAGCGCATAGCGATTTCTGCAACCTTGCCCATTACACATTTGGACCGAGTATGCAAATACTGATTTACCATATAATAATTTTATTTAATCAAAAACCTTCAAAGCGTAAAGATATATTTTTTAAAACACAATGTATTAAGTATAATTTTTTTAATTGTGTATTTCTATCGAGAAAACAATTTTATATTTATGAATTGTGTAAAGATAGATTTAAAATGCGTAGATCAATCAATAATAAAAATATGAAAAATCCTTAATTAGTCATTATTGTGTTACTAAAGACTTCTTGGTTCAATGTCATGTGAGTGACTCAACCATCTAAATATTTGTGGCTTCAACACTCATTAGAGACGTATGAGATGTAATATGTGACATAGATAGTGCATGTAGTAAAAACATTACGTTAAAAAGTAAAAATAGACTATGAGAAATGTTAGATCTATATAAAATTTACAAAACCAAATCCATATACTAATGTGTCATGAACCATATTGGTACTCTTTCTCATTATTTTTATTCTTTTCACATATTTACATCCACTAATTAAGCTACATATCATTGTGTGGATTTATTTTATAAACAATATGTAAATGTAACATTCCTCATAAACTATTGCATTGTTGTAAAAATGAATGGTAAATTCAATATTTTGACCTTAAACTATTAGGTTTTACGAAAAAGTACCCGAAATGAAAGTTTGTGCCAAACAACCCTTGTCGCTGACGGGACATTGCAAGAAACTCTCGAACTACTCTATTTAACAATCGGGTCAGTGCTAACAAAATAACTAACATACCTCCTCGTTCGTAGGAAATGACTCATATACCCTATTCTTCAAGCTTCTTTCCCAATTTTGATTTTTCAAGAAAACCACCACCAAAGCTACCACCTACCAAAGCGACCACCGCTGCCACCCAACAAAGCCACCACTGCCGCCACCAACCAATCCCTATGAACAAATGTGGTATCCCCTCAAGTAGTCCCTAACCCTATAACAAGTAAAGGTGTGAAAATATGTCAAAAGTATAATGAAAATTACATTAACTAATAGGTTGTTGTTACTTGTTCAGATCACTAACAATCAAAATACATCTACCTAAATGCTATGCTTTAATTGATTTTCCTTTTTTTGGTGTTGATTGGAAATGGGAATTCATCTACTAGTGTCTTGAGAGCTGCAATAAATAGTATACACTCAGTAATAGCAATTCTCTTGCCACTTGAAGTAGAATGCTTTGAGGAATCTAAAGTCTTTGAAGGCTTATGAGTTGTTGACTTTGAAGGCTTAAAAGTTGTTGACTTTGAAGGCTTTTGAGTTGTTGACTATGAATGCTTAATTAGGAGGTGTTTGTAAGAATTATAATATGTTCATCAAAGCATATATATATATATATATATATATATATATATATATATATATATATATATATATATATATAGATTACAAAGTGTAGCTAAATAAATATTTGCCAACAATATATGGTATTGATAATTGATAGCTAATACCTTTGTAGTTTGAACGGGAGGCATCTCAATGGAGAAATAGAAACATATGTCGAAAGCCTCTTACTCAGACATCTTCTTTGTTTGTTGAGACGTAAGTATAATTTTATTAGACATCATAGTTGTTAACTGGTTGCAGCTTCCTCCTTTGCGTGAGTTTTTTACGTCATGACTTTCTTTGCCTTTAGATAAGAGCGGCATTTTTGACCAACTATTTTTAAAAAATGGAAATGATCTATGGCGAGTGAATTAAGAATAATGATGATAAGACAACCGTGTTGTGGTTTATTTATACAAGGGCTAATATGAAAAATAATAAAACTGTAGAAAATTAAGCGGGGTCTCCCTAAATCATCGGCGAGAGACCGACGACCTGAGGATAACTCTCTTGTGGAGGGTTGTACCTAGTGATTTGATATCATGTAATAATAGTAAATGTGTTGTCTATCATTTTATCAAATCATACATGTATATATAGATTACAAAGTGTAGCTAGATAAAGATTAATAATTAATGATATAGCTAGATAAGGATAGACAATTAATAATTGCTAGCATACATGAAATTGATAATTAACTGCTTATATTGTCACTTTGAAAGCTTCGAAGTTGTTGACTTTGAAGACTTCACAACTTTACACCTTGAGCCTTTTGAAAGTTCAATTTGATAATCACCATTCCTTGGAACTTTTTCCACATATCAAAAACTGAATACATGTAGGGGTGAGAATGAGGCGCGTTTTCGCTAAAATCAAACCCCGAAACAAAAATTTTGGTTTTTAAGAATCTCAAACAGTTTGGTTTTGGTTTTTTTCGGTTTCGGTTTTTCAGTTTTTACTACTAAATCGATCTGGTTTTACCAATTTGTTACTTATAAGTTATGATCCAAACTTTAGTTGGTTTCGTCTATGAATAAAACAAGAAAATAATCATTTTCATATCACTCTTAGCAATGTGATCCTTATTTAATATGTTCACTATCCAAATAAAAAACGTATTTGTGTTGTGTGTGGCTAGGCTCATCCTTGTTGAGGATTTGAGATGCATTGCTAAAAAGCAACAAGATAGTCATTTTATACATTGAAAAAATAAAATACATAAGCAACACTCGTTAACAACAAATACTCCACTAGTTCAATTAGTATTAATAACTATGATGAGTTTCAAAAATTAAAATAATAGTATAATAAATTAAGATATTAGTCCACAAGTTAAAATAAGCATCCTTGTTTTTCTAGTTTATATGCAAACATTTTATATGTATACATAGCAAACTTCTAACCAACAATGACTTAAACCATAGTTAGGATAAGAAACAAAAAGTGATTATTAGATTATTACATCAATATTCATAGCCAAAATTCAGTCATCGTTATGTATACAAATCAATCACTATTAATGAGAAAAAATAACAAGTGATAACTAATTAGCTAATACTTGAGTACAATAAATTCAACTAAACATAAAATCTCTAATAAGTTTATATATAAAATAAAATAAATCAACAACATAATTGATATATTTATTTTAATTTCATACTAATAAACTATGAGTAAAGAGAAATAAAATTTTCCTGATGATCAGACATATAGTAGTATTACTTGTCAAAAAAGTCTTCAAAAGAGATATTTAAATCTTTGTAATAAATAGTTTAAAATCAATGCTTTTTATAAATATATTAATGTTTTTTGTAAAATTCAAAAGATATATCATGGTGCGGCGGGGCGGTTTTTTCTGTTCGATGTTTTGTATGCAACCAAAAACCGATCCAAACATCTGTTTTTTTAAAAACAAAATGGTTCACATCGGTTTTTCAAATTGTTAAGTTTTTTTGGTGTGAGGTTTTCGGTTTTTTAGGTTTCGATTCGATTTTTGTGCTCACCCTAACATATACCATCACTGACTATATATTTAACACCAGATCAACAAAATGCATACCTTAATTCACCTTTTTTCAACGAATGATGGAGTATCACGCTTGTTAATCTATTAATAAGAGCATTAACTTTCTTACTTGTTTTTTTTTACCTTTTTCATCTTTCTTTTTTCACCTTCCTCTTAGCATGAGTTTTCCCATTTCTCATAACATCTACAAATGGTAATTGCATGTTAAGGTTAGTTCAATGTGTTGGAAAATATTGTTGGTAAAATAACTTTTGACCAACTTTGAACACAATTTTGTATATGTATGTATCATATATATTAGTGATACTTTATAGGTTTGCGTTCTTATTAAAGAGAGCTTTGCAATGAGCCTTTATGTGTCCAAAATAAAGGTGATGTGAATAAGATATTGTGTCTCAAAGTTAGGCATTTGGTACAATGCTTAAAGAGGAAAAATAGTTTATTTTTGTCCCACATCGGTGGGATGAGTAAACTGAAAGGGAGTCTATTATGTATAAATAGAGGCCTATTTCCATAGCCTTTTCACACATCAAATCAATAAGTATTATTATTGCTTTCCAACATATGGAGTACGCATTTGTAAAGGTGAAATTCCGGGTAGCTTTGTTAAGTTCGACAATACAACTTACTGTTTCGGCTGTTGTACCCTAGAAAACATACGACGAATTTGTTTTAAGGGAAGCGTGTCAAACACGTGCCTCAGCTCTTTAGTGCTAAGCGTGTCTAACACGTACCTCGACTTGCTGGTGATTTAGTAAGTCTTTTCTTTATTTTATTGTTTGATTGAATTATCGTTTATAATTATGTCTGTGCTTGTTTTTCTGTTATTTATATTCTGTTATTTAGTTTATGTTAATTTAATTAATTTTATTTATTTGATTTATAAATAAAAGTGTTATAGTTTCCCTACAGTCTTAAAACAGATTATGTGTAACAGAATTAAACACTTTTTTGCTAAAATCATATTAATTTAATTAACAAATTTTTATACAAACTGTATTCTCTCGAAACCAAGATTGTGTTTCTTTGAGAAATCAGTTTTCACGTAAAACAGAATTTTAATTAACAGATCTGGTGTTACAGATCTATAAATGATTTTTAAAAAATAGTTTATCATATTAGTTTGTGTTGAAATCATGATGAGTCTTGATGAGACTGCTTTTATACATAGTCTCATCGTCCAAATTGGGCTTAAAATGCATTAAATATCATCAAAATACCCAAATATATGCTTGTGTTTGTTGCTTGTGTATTTTAGGTACGGATATTGAGAAAATGACAAAAGATCACAAGAATCAGTCAAAAACGAACACGGAAAACGAAGCCGCACGATGAACCAAGCCCTAATGAAGAATTCTCCAAAGAAAACCCTTGAAGATTTGAAGAATTATGAAGATTGGTCCTTCAAGTTTGAAGAATTGACACTTTATACCCTTGTATCTTCATAATTACAAGTTTGGTCCCTAAAGTTTGTCAAAATTACAAAAAGGACCCTTAACTTTGAAGAATTGGCAAATTTAGTCCCTCAACAAATCTAAATTGTCAATAATTGTCCTCCAAGAAGTCAACAAACAAGTCAAAGCCTTGAAATATGAAGACATGTCAAAAACAGTCCTTGAAGAATGAAGAAATTGCATATTTAGTCCTTGTTTCAAGGTTATAAACAATATGTGCCAAAAATGCCAAAAGCTGAAAGTTGAAATCAAAGGAAATGGGAGTTTGCTGATTTATTACAAAGTGAAAGGAAAGTGAAACTTGAGGGGTTCAACCAGCCAGACACCCAAACTCCTCCCATCTAACCATCCATCCACATCAGCCCTCTCATCCAATCATCTCCCACCACCTCACCAATTCATCCACATCAGACTTCCACCCACGATTTTTAAATAATCAGATTTATTTAAATCTGATTTTGGTGGTAAACATTAAGTTTAAAAAACTTAATCCCTTTTCAGATTAAACCCCTCCTAAACCACCCATAAACCCTAAAAACCCCAGGGTCAATTAAACTAAGAACAAAGGGTTTTTGCTCCATCTCTTCCAGAAGGCTAATTAGGGTTATTGTCAACAAAACCCACATCCCAAATCAACCCCACACTCACCCTGGACCCCCCATGAGATTCCCCTTTGAACGTCTCTTTCCCACAAAACCCAACACCAGACAAAATGGACTACCAAGATGTTTTTACTTGTCCTCCACAACAAATGAAGGGTTTAGATTGACTACAACAAGCTGACATTCACAAGACTCCAACTGCATAATCACATGGTATTTTTTGACTGAAAAATTCAAAATTCGTCCAAGGGTAGCTTGGGAAATTCATGTATTAGGGTTTCAAGTATCTAGATAGTTCTATGTAGTCCTATATAAGGAGTATGCGATTTGTGCATGACCGTTGTTCTTTTTTCTCCTTTTTTCACAACTTTGTAAATCCTGTTTTTATGAATGAAAAAGGTTAAAGTTTGGTGATGAGAAGAAAGAGCCATCTTCATTGTTTGATTGGTGTTTAAATTTCAAGTTTGTTTACTTTTCAAGTTTTCAAAATTTAAGTCTTGTTTACAAAGTTTCCGAAATTTGGATTTTTGGTAAAATCCTTGTTTCAAGTGTTGTTTTCAGGTTTGTTAGAGATTCCTTAAGTGTGTTCAAAAGAAGTTTTGGTATTAAAGATTGGTGGTTTGAAAAAGGTTTTATAAAGAAAGTAACAAAAATCAGAAAGTATACTCTTGTGCTTGTTCTTCCTTTAAATCTTAGCAGGTTCTTGCTTGTTTGATAAAGGTCCAGCTCAGGTCCGGACCTGAAAGGAGGTGACATTTGCAGTCACTAAGGGACCTGGATGTAGGTCCCTTGTGGTAAAAATCTTGTCTCATTTTTCATATTTTTATATCTTATGTGATTTTGCATGATATATGTGAAAATCTGTTCATGTGGTGTTTAAGTTGTTTGATTTAAGTCATTAGGGTATAATATACATGTTAGAAGATTCTGAATCCAGTTTGGTAAAGTTTTTTATTAGATTTGCTTTGAAAAATTGCATGTTCAATATTTAAAGGAGTGTTTGGGATAAGGGATTAACCAGTTTATTTGATTAAGATTTGTGTTATGACCTGTTGAAACACACTTGTTTGGTGCTAATATTATGATATATGCTCTAAGGTTTTAGTTTGGTAGATTTTTCAAGCAAGTTGTTTGATAAAAGTTGAAAAAAATAGACAAAACCAGTGACTGCTCTTCTATGCTCATTTTGTGCAATTTTTGCCATCCAAAGTGATTAGTGTGTTAGATTATAGGGTTATCTAGGATTGTTAATCAGTTAAATGCTAGATTGTGGATTTGTGTGTAAGATTTGAGCATCTAAAAGTCGTTTTTGTGCATGTAACTTGGTAAAAATACCACCAGACCACCCTAGGTCATATCAGTAACTCAAGTGTGCATTTTTGGTTTGTTTATGTGTAGTGATTGTTTAATTTGTGCTTGCTTTGACTCCCTACACTCCAACTGAGTGTAGGGGTGCCTGATTGCCCAACAAAACACCACCAAATCACAAACCAAGCTCCTCTTGGTTCATTTTGCACAAGTGAAAATATAAACACTCGCTTGTGTTTATCAAATCTTAATATGGGCACGTTTCTGTTCAATCTTAGCTTAATCTTGATTAATTTGGACTTGTGTTTGTGTTATTGTGCTTAACAAGGTTACTGGATTAAGTGTTAAAAGTAAAAAAAAAAAAAAAAAAATTGTAAAAAGCTCACCCTGCCTGGACTCGAACACGCGACCTTGCTTTCCAAAGGCTAGCGTGTTAACCAGTGATCTAGATGGCTTTTTACTTTATAGCTTCATTTCATTATCTATTTAAGTAGTGTTTGCTTTATAGCTTATTTGGTTAACAGCTTTTAAATAAGCATTTTCTAGCTTATTTCTCCTAGGTTTTCACTGTTTAACAATTTTCTTAGGTTTGTATTAGGGTTATTGAGTTTTCTGAGCAAAAAGTAGATTTTTCCCATTATTATTTTATTTATTAGGATTATTTTAAGTTTAATTTTTAGAAAGTCATTTAAAAATAGTAAAAAGTAATTTAAAAATCTGAAAAAATAATTTTTAGGTTTTTAATCATACTTTTGAGGTTTACAGCTATTTAGGTTTTCAATTTAGCTTATTTTTGATTTTATAGGATTTTAGGGTTTTTAAGCAACTTTAAAATTTAATATAAAATTATTAAAAAGTTTCAGAAAATTTGGATTGCATTTTTGTTTTAGTTACATTATTTAGGATTTTTGGTAATTTTTTAGAATTATTTGGTGAACTTTGAATTTTTTTGATTATTTTAATATTATTTTATTATTAAAAATTGAAGTTTTATTTTTTCTTGTTTTTATATTTTTCCTAGGTTAAGGACACTTATTTTGGAGTTTTGTCACTTTCCAAATAATTTTTAGACTTTTCAATTAATTTCTAGAATTAATTTAAGATTTAATAGATTTTAATAGTTTTTGAATATTTAAAAATGGTTTAATTTGGTTTTAAAATTTTTAAAAATAGTTTTTAGCTTAATTAGGATATTTTTCAGGTTTACAAACTATTAGATCTTGTTTAAGGCTTTCTAATGATTAAATGTGATTTTTAGGGCTTTAATTAGCATTAAAAAGTCATTATTGAATTAATTAAAAGGTTTTAGCAAGTTTGTATTATTTTGTAAACTCTTAGAATATTATTGGGGATTTTTAGTAATTTTTAGGAATTTTTAGGTTAAAATTTTAATTTTGGCACTATTTACGGTTTTGCGTGTTCGCCTTTTTCGTCGAAGTTTAATTAGTCTTTGTAACCGTCTTTCTCTTCTAATCCCATTTCTTTCTCAATCAATATAATCACAAATCAATATCAACTCATAACACAACGCACTTGCCTCCTCGAGAACGAACTCACTTAGGGTCATTCACACACGGTTTTCCTAAATCGTCGTGCACACTTGCCCTACTTTGTGCATCCTTTTCCTAAAGGTGTACAAAACTACCAACATCATTTTGGCGCCGCTGCCGGGGAGGCGTGTTGTGTTTTGGTTGAACCATTGTTGTTTTTATATAGCCATAAATAGCTAATTGTATTAGTAGCACTCTACTAATACGTATTATCGGTTTTTCGTTTTTTGTGAATATTATTACTATATTGTATACGTAGACCAATAAATTTACAAGTACTCCAAATACGTGAGAAATCACAACCTTGACTTGGGAGGTCATTACCCAATCATTGTATTCGAATCTCAAACCAAAGAAAAAGGCAAAAATAGATAAATACTTTCGTGAAGCTCGATTTTGAGAAATACAAACTATAAGGTGGGTATAAGGCGGTTGTATTTCACGACCTAAAGGAAAAAGGCTCTTAAGTGCTTCGCGCCACCTCGTTTCCTCCGCTTGCTTGTGCGTATTTTGATTTTGAAAGCTAATCGAGGGTTTTGCCGCCCAAAGTATTACTAAGTATCATATATATTTTCTTGGTTTTTATTGATTAAACCCTCTTGAACGATTTGGTGTTCCACCAACGTTCTAAAGTCATCGAAGGCGTTCACATCACGTGATCGTTTTAATTCCTTGAGGCTTCTTTAATCGAGAGATTTGATTAAGGAGGAGATTTGTAGATTTGTGTCTACCTAATACATTCAAAAAATCCAAAAAAGTTAAAAACAATAAAAAACAAAAAAAAAAAAAATTGAAAAAAGTAAAAACACCAAAAAGAATCTTCTTTGCTCGCCTTCTCGTTGTACGTGACGTTTATGCAAACTCGCTCTAAAGCAAGACGTGCTCGTAAACGAAGAAACAAATCAATCACTCCTTCTAGTGAGGAGTCTCCTATTGACGAACCCATTATAGTGAAAGAAGCACCCATGGCTAATCGAACTATGATGGAGTTGCTTCAAGCACCCACCGAGGGTTATGGAGAAGCGATTGTGATTCCCGCTATCCTTGCGGAGAATTTTGAGGTTAAGACGGGTTTGTTGTCCATGATTCAAAACAACAAGTTTCGAGGTGACGAAAAGGACAACCCTCATAACCACATTCGCCAATTTAATCGTCTCACCGCCACATGCAAGTTTAAGGACGTCTCAAACGACTCGATTAAGATGATGCTTTTTCCGTATTCCTTAGCGGGGCCCGCAAAAATTTGGTTAGAGAAAGAGCCACCCAATTCTATATTGACGTGGAAGGATCTCGTTTCAAAATTCGTGAACCAATTTTTTCCGCCCTCTAAGACTACGCACTTGAAAAACGAGATTTCAAAGTTTTCACAAGAGTATAATGAGAGTTTTTCAACGGCTTGGAATAGGTTTAGGGAAATGTTGCACGAATGTCCTCATCATGGTTTTTCCGACTTGCATCAAATTGACACGTTTTACAATGGCTTGAACGATCATGAGCGTGATTATCTTAATGCCGCCGCGGGTGGTAATTTTTTGTGTAAGACGGTCGAGGAAGCATTGTTAATCATTGAAAATAGGTGTAAGGTGTATAGTCCTCGTAGCACGTCGAGTGTTCGTAAGACTTCGTCTTCGTCTTCGCCTTCATTGTCACACACCGTTGATGCTTGCCAAATCGAGGCTAATTTGGAGAACAAAATTTTTGATAAGTTGAAAGGATTGTTAATTGAGTTTAAAGTTGGTGAACAACCCGCTCCCGCTACGATTAAAGCAGTTGAGGTTTCTTGTATGTATTGTGGTGGAGCTCACGATTATTCCGAGTGCATTACCAACGGTGGTAACACTTCGAGTGCCTTCGCGGCCGCGGGAACTTATAACCAAAACGGTCAAGTTCCTCGCACTATTCAATTGACTCCACCGGGTTTTCCACCAAATCAAAATGCTAACAATTATCGAAACAATCAAGTTGGTTACCAAAGCAATCAAAAGAACAATTACAAGGGTAATAACAACTATGGGAGTCAAGGGAGTAGTAGTAGCCAATTGCAAAACCAAAACCAAAACCGTAATTTTCAAAACACGAGTCAAGGTCTTCAAAATGTTTACACTAAAGAACTTCCAATGGACTTTGTGAATTACGCCACGGCAAATGATAAGATTTTGGAAAACATTCAAGAGCAATTGGCTAATCAAGCTAGGGACACGGCTAAGAACACCAAGGAGTTAGCTAATTTTGTTAAAGAAAATCTTAGCATGAGGAATGAATTGAAAAATGATTTTGCTAACCAAATTCGAGGTCAAAACAACAAGATAGAGCAAAGTCATGCTAGGCTTGAACAAAGAATTGACCAAAAAGCCGCTAGTCAAGATTTGAAGTTTAATAGTTTTGATGCTAAGCTTAATGCCATTTTAGAAGCCGTCATGGGGAACAAAGCCTCTACTTCGAGTGGTCTACCTAGTAACACCGTTTCAAACCCGAAGGGAGAGATGAAAGTGATTACCACACGTAGTGGTAAGGCACTTAAGGAACCGACTCCTTAACCAATTACTCCAACGGTGGAGGAAATTGAGGAAGAACCCGAGGTGGTGGTCGAAAAGGAGCATATTTCAATCCCATAAAGTATCGCTCATGCCACACCTACGGTTGACCCATCACCCATATTGGAACCCGAGATTCCAAAGGCTATGCATATGCCCCAACCCACACCACCCTTGCCTTACCCATCGAGACTTAGGAAGGAGAAACGACAAGAGCGCGACAACTACCAGTTTGAGCTTTTTATGAAAATGTTTCGTGAGTTGCACCTTAATGTGAGTTTCGCCGATGCTTTGGTCATGATGCCTCGATTTGCTGCTAACTTTAAGAGTATGTTGAACAACAAGGAGAAATTACACCAAATGTCTATTTGTTCGTCGGTTTATCTTAATCGCATACCTCAAAAAGTCGGTGATCCCGGTAAATTCTTGATCCCTTGTGCAATTCAAGATATGGAAGAATGCTATGCCTTGGCCGATCTTGGTGCTAGCATTAACTTGATGCCACTTGCAATCTTCAAGTCGCTCAATCTTCCTAATCTTACTCCTTCACGAATGTCTATTGAGTTGGCCGACCATTCCACGATTCTTGCATGTGGTTTGGCGGAAGACGTTTTTGTGAAAGTGGGGAAGTTCTACTATCCCGTAGACTTTATCGTTGTTGATATCCCCACGGATCCTCAAGTTCCTCTTATTTTAGGTCGTTCGTTTTTAGATACGTCTATGGCTTTAATTGATGTGCATGCTAGAAAGATCACCTTACGTTTCAACGACGAGGAACTTGTTATAAACGCAACTCAAAATTCTCAACTTTCTCATGTTTATTCCATTGCTACCATAAACCTCGTTGATATGATTGACGTGGTTTGCGAGGAATTTTCACAAGAAGTTTTAGGGTTTGGTGATGAAGAAACTAGTGGCAATCCCACTATGTTAGATCCAATTCTTGATAATTCGACACCAACCTTCACTCCTTTTGAAGGTGGTGGTTTTACGTTGGAAGAATTCGATGTTCCACGTACTTGTGACGAAGACCTCGACAACGATGAGGACTTCTCGATTATCAAGGATTTTCTCAACGATTTCCCATTTCCTCCACCCGAGGAGGTTATGAGTATCGAGCCTAAATATTCACTTGAGGAACCACCTATTCTCGAGTTGAAAGATTTACCTCCTCACCTCGAATATGTCTATTTGGAGGAGGACGACAAGTTGCCGGTTATTATTGCGAAGGATCTTTCGAATGATGAAAAAACCGCACTTGTCGATGTTCTTAAGGACCACAAAGGGGCGATTGCGTGGAAGTTATCCGACATTAAGGGAATCGATCCCAAGTTTTGTACCCACAAAATCTTAATGGAGGAGGATTTCAAGCCAACAATCTAAAGTCAAAGGAGGGTGAACCCCAAAATTCACGATGTCATCAAAAAGGAGGTCCTTAAACTCCTTGACGCGGGAATGATTTACCCTATTTCCGATAGCCCTTGGGTGAGTCCTATTCATTGTGTCCCTAAAAAGGGAGGGATGACCGTTGTGCCAAACGATGCCAACGAGTTAATTCCCACTAGACTCGTGACCGGATGGAGAGTGTGCATTGACTATCGAAAGTTGAATGAAGCCACTCGAAAAGACCATTTTCCCTTGCCCTTCATGGACCAAATGTTGGAGTGTCTTGCGGGAAATGATTTCTATTGCTTTTTAGATGGTTTTTCTGGTTACTTCCAAATTCCCATCGATCCTCGTGATCAAGAAAAAACTACGTTTACGTGTCCATATGGAACGTTTGCCTATCGTAGAATGCCATTCGGACTTTGCAATGCACCGGGAACTTTTCAACGATGCATGATGGCTATTTTTCATGATATGATCGAGAAGACGATGGAAGTCTTCATGGATGACTTTTCCGTGTTTGGTGATTCTTTCACTTCGTGTTTGTCGAACCTAGAGAGAATGTTAAAACGTTGTGAGGAAACCAACCTTGTGCTCAATTGGGAAAAGTGTCATTTTATGGTTAAGAGTGGAATCGTCTTAGGGCACAAGGTCTCGAAAGCGGGGATTGAGGTAGATCAAGCTAAGGTAGACGTCATCGCCAAATTACCTCATCCCAAAACCGTCAAGGGAGTTAGGAGTATCCTAGGCCACGCGGGCTTTTATCCACGATTCATCAACGATTTTTCAAAGATTTCTCGATCTATTACACATCTTCTTGAAAAAGAGGCACGTATTGTCTTTGACGAAGATTGTGTACGAGCCTTTGAGATCCTTAAGAGGAAACTTACCGAAGCTCCCATTCTTGTTGCTCCCAATTGGAACCTTCAATTTGAGCTTATGTGTGATGCTAGTGATTACGCTATAGGGGCCGTTTTGGGGCAACGTCATGATAAGCACTTCTTGCCTATTCACTATGCTAGCAAGACGATGACCGAGGCTCAACTTAAATACACTACAACGGAAAAGGAGTTCCTTGCCGTGGTGTATGCATTTGAGAAATTCCGACCTTATCTCGTCTTGACAAAATGCATAGTGTATACGGACCACTCGGCTATTAAGTATCTCATGGCAAAGCAAGATGCTAAGCCGAAATTACTTCGTTGGATTCTCCTCCTTCAAGAATTTGATCACAAAATCGTTGACAAAAAAGGAGCCGAGAATCTAGCGGCCGATCATCTCTCTCGTTTGGAAGATCCTCACCAAAGTGTTTACGAGCCCAAGGAAATCACCGAAACATTTCCGCTCGAGACACTTGGTGTAGTGAATTCTAAGCTTGATTCTTCTACCCCATGATTTGCGGATTTTGCAAATTACCATGCGGGTAACTTCATCATTAAGAGTATGACAACTCAAGAAAAACGAAAATTCTTTCGTGATGTCAAGTTCTACTTTTGGAACGACCCTTACTTGTTTCGAACTTGTGCGGATCAAATCATCCGACGTTGTGTATTTGGCACCAAAGCTTCTAACATCCTTAGAGCTTGCCATGAGGGACCCACGGGTGGTCACCACGGTGCTAATCTCACGGCTAAAAAGGTGTTTGATGTCGGCTTCTTTTGGCCTACTATTTACCGAGATGCACAAGATCTTGTGAAGTCGTGTGATGCATGCCAATGACAAGGAAAAGCGTCACAAAAAGATGAAATGCCACAAAATATCATTCAAGTATGTGAGATATTTGACGTTTGGGGTATAGACTTTATGGGGCCGTTCCCATCATCTCGTGGTAATAAGTACATTCTCGTTGCGGTTGACTACCTATCTAAGTGGGTGGAGGCAAAGGCCTTGCCCACCAATGATGCTCGTGTGGTAGTCAAATTTTTGAAGCAATTGTTTTCTCGGTTTGGAACCCCTCGTGCTATCATAAGTGATCGTGGAACCCATTTTTGTAATGACCAATTTGAAAGGGTTCTAAAGAAATATGGGGTTACACATCGGCTTTCTACGGCTTATCACCCACAAACGAGTGGGCAAGTCGAGGTTTCAAACCGATTGTTGAAGAGGATCTTGGAGAGATCCGTTGGGGAAAACCGACAATCTTGGTTGGATAAGTTAGACGATGCTTTATGGGCCTTTAGGACCGCTCATAAGACGCCCATTGGGTGCACTCCCTATAAGATTGTGTATGGAAAGAATTGTCATTTGCCTATCGAGTTAGAACACAAAGCTTATTGGGCCCTAAAGCATTGTAATGATGACATGGAGACCGCGGGAAAGCACCGGAAAATGCAATTAAATGAATTGGATGAATTGAGAGATATTGCTTATGAAAATTCATTGATTTATAAAGAGAAAACTAAAAATTTGCATGATTCTAAAATTAAAAACCGGGTTTTTAACATTGGGGATCAAGTTTTGCTTTTTAATTCAAGATTGAAAATCTTTTCCGGTAAGTTGAAATCCCGTTGGTCCGGTCCATTCACCGTGACTCAAGTATTTCCGTACGGGACCATCGAGCTAGCTCAAGATGATGGTCCTAACTTCAAGGTGAATGGACATAGGTTGAAGCACTACTTTAGCGGGGAAGTTTCATCCTTGAACTACCTCGACCAAATCACTTTCCCCAATGATATTTAGTATTGAGGGGATCGAGTCGAGCTCATGACTCGGTAATCAAAAACGAGGTGCCTCGTGGGGGAGTCCCATGCTTATCCTATGTACATATTATCGCTTTCTTAGTCTAATGTAGCTTACGTGTGGGGATTTGTGCCCTTCCAACCTTTGTTCCGTGGTTGTTTGTGAATTGTGAACTTTAGATCATGATCTTCACGATTGGAGCCTCTCGTGTTCGTTTATGGGAACACTCGATCGTTTGCTTTGGAGACATTTCTCAATATCCATGATATATCCTTTTGATGTTCTAACCTTAGGTTTTTAGCACACTTCATAAATGGCTATTAATTTAATGGTTACACCCTTTCCATGCTAGATTAGGCATTCGACTACGTCTCTAGTATGGGGGTGTTTGCACCCCTAGACTCGAAACATTGAGGACAATGTTTAACTTTAGTATGGGGGGTGAATAGATACTTGCCTTGCCAAACCTTCACGCTTTCCAAAGTTTATCTTTTTGTTTATCATTTTGTTGCAAAATAAGGCTAAAAATGGCCAAATTTTAAAAAATTTCTCATGTTTTATAAGTGTTTGAAGACACGAATGTAGGTTTTCCGATGGCGAGAATAAGAGTAATTTTTGACTCGACCGTGCGTGTTGAGCACTTAGCTTCGATTCCTTAACTACACATTAGGCTAAGTCTCTTAAATGAGGACGAGAAATGATAGAGTTAATTATAAGTTACTATGCTAAACGTAGAGTACTCGTATTCTTTCAAAAACTCATGTGTTCTCGTTGTTTGCTTATTCTCCCTTCGCTTGTAAATATTTTTTGCTTAATAAATATTGACTTAGCGGTTTAGTTAGGATTGTTGGGTTTCTAGTCTTTTCTAGTAGCTTCCGTGTAATTAAATTGGGAAGACATTAAGGTATCGCCAGCGTCACGGTTTTGAACTATTGGCACCCGAATAATCGAAAGCTTCACCTAATAATAAGATTTCAAGTGCTCACCTAAATCTAGCAAACAATTTGAAGCCCCACAAGGCCTAAAATCTATGCAAAATTGAAAGTGAATCAAGCCTTAATCTTCGAAGCTTTAAAGATCCAAAATTCGCTTTAGCGTGAGGATATACGTCTTTGGCTAATAAAACCACCGATGAGGCGGATAATAAAAGGCAAGGCAAGACCGAAGTCATAATAAAAGCTTCATGGCGAAGTTGAATAAAAGATGGAGGTAAACCAAAGATAATAAGGCCCTTCCGTTAGGGGGCGTATAAAAGTCTTGGTAATAAGTCTCATGTTCAAAACCGTTATAAAACCGTGTTTATCGATTCTTCTTGTCAACTTAAATTTTTGACATCGTTGTCTATTAGGAGGGGTTATTGATTTGATGGTCTTAGTTACACCGTTAGGACTCTATTTTTAGACCTAAATCTCTATTATCGCATAAGTCAAACAATGTATCCTCGTGAAACATTCAAGACAAAATAAAATATAAGAGATACAACTTAGGAATAATGGGAGGATAAGTACGTGATTAGGGCATTTGAGTAGTGTTAGCATTACTAACTTATAATGACAATGATCTCGTTGCACGCTTGGCATGGAATTGGAGTGAAAATCGAGGACGATGAAATTATTTCTAACGAAGCATTCACGTGTTCTTATTCTATGAACCTAAACGTCCCATTTTGCGATGAGAATCATACATTATGTCTAAAACGCAAGTAGTAGTAATAGTAGTAGTGTAGCTAGTTTATCATTTCAATAAAGTGAATAAAATTAAACTTTGGAGATGCTACGATACTTTATTCTAGCATTGCGTGAGGGCACGGCAATGGTTTAGTATGGGGGAGTGATGAGACTGCTTTTATACATAGTCTCATCGTCCAAATTGGGCTTAAAATGCATTAAATATCATCAAAATACCCAAATATATGCTTGTGTTTGTTGCTTGTGTATTTTAGGTACGGATATTGAGAAAATGACAAAAGATCACAAGAATCAGTCAAAAACGAACACGGGAAACGAAGCCGCACGATGAACCAAGCCCTAATGAAGAATTCTCCAAAGAAAACCCTTGAAGATTTGAAGAATTATGAAGATTGGTCCTTCAAGTTTGAAGAATTGACACTTTATACCCTTGTATCTTCATAATTACAAGTTTGGTCCCTAAAGTTTGTCAAAATTACAAAAAGGACCCTTAACTTTGAAGAATTGGCAAATTTAGTCCCTCAACAAATCTAAATTGTCAATAATGGTCCTCCAAGAAGTCAACAAACAAGTCAAAGCCTTGAAATATGAAGACATGTCAAAAACAGTCCTTGAAGAATGAAGAAATTGCATATTTAGTCCTTGTTTCAAGTTTATAAACAATATGTGCCAAAAATGCCAAAAGCTGAAAGTTGAAATCAAAGGAAATGGGAGTTTGCTGATTTATTACAAAGTGAAAGGAAAGTGAAACTTGAGGGGGTCAACTAGCCAGACACCCAAACTCCTCCCATCCAACCATCCATCAACATCACCCCTCTCATCCAATCATCTCCCACCACCTCACCAATTCATCCACATCAGACTTCCACCCACGATTTTTAAATAATCAGATTTATTTAAATCTGATTTTGGTGGTAAACATTAAGTTTAAAAAACTTAATCCCTTTTCAGATTAAACCCCTCCTAAACCACCCATAAACCCTAAAAACCCCAGGGTCAATTAAACTAAGAACAAAGGGTTTTTGCTCCATCTCTTCTAGAAGGCTAATTAGGGTTATTGTCAACAAAACCCACATCCCAAATCAACCCCACACTCACCCTGGACCCCCCATGAGATTCCCCTTTGAACGTCTCTTTCCCATAAAACCCAACACCAGACAAAATGGACGACCAAGATGTTTTTACTTGTCCTCCACAACAAATGAAGGGTTTAGATTGACTACAACAAGCTGGCATTCACAAGACTCCAACTGCATAATCACATGGCATTTTTTGACTGAAAAATTCAAAATTCGTCCAACGGTAGCTTGGGAAATTCATGTATTAGGGTTTCAAGTATCTAGATAGTTCTATGTAGTCCTATATAAGGAGTATGCGATTTGTGCATGACCGTTGGTCTTTTTTCTGCTTTTTTCACAACTTTGTAAATCCTGTTTTTATGAATGAAAAAGGTTAAAGTTTGGTGATGAGAAGAAAGAGCCATCTTCATTGTTTGATTGGTGTTTAAATTTCAAGTTTGTTTACTTTTCAAGTTTTCAAAATTTATGTCTTGTTTTCAAAGTTTCCGAAATTTGGATTTTTGGTAAAATCGTTGTTTCAAGTGTTGTTTTCAGGTTTGTTAGAGATTCCTTAAGTGTGTTCAAAAGAAGTTTTGGTATTAAAGATTGGTGGTTTGAAAAAGGTTTTATAAAGAAAGTAACAAAAATCAGAAAGTATACTCTTGTGCTTGTTCTTCCTTTAAATCTTAGCAGGTTCTTGCTTGTTTGATAAAGGTCCAGCTCAGGTCCGGACCTAAAAGGAGGTGACATTTGCAGTCACTAAGGGACCTGGATGTAGGTCCCTTGTGGTAAAAATCTTGTCTCATTTTTCATATTTTTATATCTTATGTGATTTTGCATGATATATGTGAAAATTTGTTCATGTGGTGTTTAAGTTGTTTGATTTAAGTCATTAGGGTATAATATGCATGTTAGAAGATTCTGAATCCAGTTTGGTGAAGTTTTTTATTAGATTTGCTTTGAAAGATTGCATGTTCAATATTTAAAGGAGTGTTTGGGATAAGGGATTAACCAGTTTATTTGATTAAGATTTGTGTTATGACCTGTTGAAACACACTTGTTTGGTGCTAATATTATGATATATGCTCTAAGGTTTTAGTTTGGTAGACTTTTCAAGCAAGTTGTTTGATAAACGTTGAAAAAAATAGACAAAACCAGTGACTGCTCTTCTATGCTCATTTTGTGCAATTTTTGCCATCCAAAGTGATTAGTGTGTTAGATTATAGGGTTATCTAGGATTGTTAATCTGTTAAATGCTAGATTGTGGATTTGTGTGTAAGATTTGAGCATCTAAAAGTCGTTTTTGTGCATGTAACTTGGTAAAAATACCACCAGACCACCCTAGGTCATATCAGCAACTCAAGTGTGCATTTTTGGTTTGTTTATGTGTAGTGATTGTTTAATTTGTGCTTGCTTTTACTCCCTACACTCCAACTGAGTGTAGGGGTGCCTGATTGCCCAACAAAACACCACCAAATCACAAACCAAGCTCCTCTTGGTTCATTTTGCACAAGTGAAAATATAAACACTTGCTTGTGTTTATCAAATCTTAATTTGGGCACGTTTCTGTTCAATCTTAGCTTAATCTTGATTAATTTGGACTTGTGTTTGTGTTATTGTGCTTAACAAGGTTACTGGATTAAGTGTTAAAAGTTAAAAAAAAAAAAATTGTAAAAAGCTCACCCTGCCTGGACTCGAACACGCGACCTTGCTTTCCAAGGGCTAGCGTGTTAACCAGTGATCTAGATGGCTTTTTACGTTATAGCTTCATTTCATTATCTATTTAAGTAGTGTTTGCTTTATAGCTTATTTGGTTAACAGCTTTTAAATAAGCATTTTCTAGCTTATTTCTCCTAGGTTTTCACTGTTTAACAATTTTCTTAGGTTTGTATTAGGGTTATTGAGTTTTCTGAGCAAAAAGTAGATTTTTCCCATTATTATTTTATTTATTAGGATTATTTTAAGTTTAATTTTTAGAAAGTCATTTAAAAATAGTAAAAAGTAATTTAAAAATCTGAAAAAATAATTTTTAGGTTTTTAATCATACTTTTGAGGTTTACAGCTATTTAGGTTTTCAATTTAGCTTATTTTTGATTTTATAGGATTTTAGGGTTTTTAAGCAACTTTAAAATTTAATATAAAATTATTAAATAAGTTTCAGAAAATTTGGATTGCATTTTTGTTTTAGTTACATTATTTAGGATTTTTGGTAATTTTTTAGAATTATTTGGTGAACTTTGAATTTTTTTGATTATTTTAATATTATTTTATTATTAAAAATAGAAGTTTTATTTTTTCTTGTTTTTATATTTTTCCTAGGTTAAGGACACTTATTTTGGAGTTTTATCACTTTCCAAATAATTTTTAGACTTTTCAATTAATTTCTAGAATTAATTTAAGATTTAATAGATTTTAATTGTTTTTGAGTATTTAAAAATAGTTTAATTTGGTTTTAAAATTTTTAAAAATAGTTTTTATCTTAATTAGGATATTTTTTAGGTTTACAAACTATTAGATCTTGTTTAAGGCTTTTTAATGATTAAAAGTGATTTTTAGGGCTTTAATTAGCATTAAAAAGTCATTATTGAATTAATTAAAAGGTTTTAGCAAGTTTGGATTTTTTTGTAAACTCTTAGAATATTATTGGGGATTTTTAGTAATTTTTAGGAATTTTTAGGTTAAAATTTTAATTTTGGCACTATTTACGGTTTTGCGTGTTCGCCTTTTTCGTCGAAGTTTAATTAGTCTTTGTAACCGTCTTTCTCTTCTAATCCCATTTCTTTCTCAATCAATATAATCACAAATCAATATCAACTCATAACACAACGCACTTGCCTCCTCGAGAACGAACTCACTTAGGGTCATTCACACACGGTTTTCCTAAACCGTCGTGCACACTTGCTCTACTTTGTGCATCCTTTTCCTAAAGGTGTACAAAACTACCAACATCAAGTCTATTTTCAAACTGATCGTTTAGTTGTTTATTACATATGTTATAGTTTTAACCTAGATTTAATGGCCACGATTGAGTTTCTTTGAATCAGATTTGGTACAAGTTTGAATAAACGTTGTCGAGTTTATTAGATACCAAATTGTTTTAATAGTTCTTAAATGTATTCCGTTAGAATTGACAACTTTACTTGTGATAACACAATTGTGACCCTAGTGAATCTTGTAAATGTAATTGATGTGCTAGTTACAACATGATTGGAATCATGGTAAATTTATATTCATTGAAAACAAGTGGAGTTTCTTTGACACAAATCTCATAAAAGATAAGTTACTATTTTATGAGATTAGTAGAACGTATTCATTGATCTCATAAAGTACAAGATCTTATTTTATTAGACTTTTGAAACGTGTTCAATGAAATCAAGAAGAATTTATTTGGAAACAAGATGTTGACAATGGTATGAGTTATCATTAAATATCAGATTACATACACTATTTTTATTAAATTAGTGGAAGAGTTTGTTTGACTTGTGTAATTCATTGTAAATTGGGCCGAGTTTAATTATAAACTAGATATAATTCTTGAAACCTTGTTGAGTTTATAGATATATGTATAGAAACCTTGTCGAGTTTAAAGGTAAATCTATAGAAACCTTGTGGAGTTTCTTTAGTAGAATGGATCTACTGAAACCTTGTTAAGTTTCATTGTATAAATAGATCATATGAAGTTAAGATCTTCTGAATGAAGATTGACAACATAATATTACATATGTGTTTTTTGGTAAAAACATAATGTTATAGCTGATATTTTCTTTAATTGTTTAGTCGAAAGACTTCCTTTAAAGTGGGTTTTGTAAAATGGATCTTACAAAACATTTGCGTTTTAAACAAAATTCGATGTAATTCGCTTTTGGTTAAGAAACACTATGTGATTTAACACGTTGTTAATAGTACCAAAATTAGTGTCAACTAAATCATTGGACCTCTTAATAACATCCGGAATGTCACGAGTGACATCAAAAGGAAGACCGATACTTACTTGTACGGTAGATGCTTTGAAGCATTCAGAAACTTGTTGTGCCATAACTATGCGTTATATGGTCTGAATGACATGAAAACTGAGGCCATGATGGAATCCAACCAAATGGTGCATTCGCACTTCAGAATCATGTCATGTATATGGTGATAAGAGTTTGATTAGTTCGTATAATGCAATTGAGAATGGAGAGAACGAGTTTGAGCAACTCTCCAACTGCGAATATCAAGGAAAACGAAGATGTGATTCACATTTGGAAAAGACGCTAAGTTAACCAACGTTGTGTGTGCCGTAGATTCGTAGGAATCTTATGTCCGGATGGTTGCTTAATGAAATTTGGCTTTCATATGTGTTTGAATCAAATTAAAATCGATTTAACGAATAACATAAACTTAGTGCATACGGGTTATGCCTTTAAAATGGTTAAGTTGATTATGTTTTATAATGGTCATTTTTAAATGTATGTTATGACTTACTTTGACATGTTTTAAATTTTTACTCAACATGTTGTCCAATTAAACCAAATTGGATACCTATTTTTGTATTGACACGGATTACAAAATCAAAACTTAGGTTAAAGCCAAATTGATAAGTCTTTTCTCTTGGTTGAACAGAAATAACCAAAAACCTTGATATGATTCACATGGTTTTATGTGATTTGGAATTGATACCTACTAAGGTATAGAGTATCGTGTACTTCACCATATTGGCTGAATGTGGTACAAAATATTGCTATTTACACTTACTTGAGAGTAAGGATATAGACAAGCTTGATCTATATACATAAGTTGAGAACCAACTTATTATCGATAATAAGGTGATTCTAAGTTATTGGAGGTGAATATGTGTCTCCATTTCTAAATTTTAAGCTAAACTTAGAATAAGACACAAATTCATTGCTCTTGATATAAAAAAGAATCGTGCCTTAAAAGAAATGGTTAATGCCATGTTCTTAAGTCCAGGTTTAAGCCATGGCAGGTGGGGGAAAGCGATTATATCGATTACTTATCTTTTAGATAAGATCTCTTGTAAATAAAATAAGATACTTCTTACGAACTACGGGTGAGAAGAAAACTATCTTATAAGTACTTACAAATGTGGGGGATATCTAGCTAAGATATCCGTATGAAATTCATGGTTCGATAGATTGGACCTAATACTATGGATTGTATGTTCACACGTTTTGTTATGAATAACAGTGCTTATCGTTTCATTGTACATGAATTGAAAATAGAAATAGTAATGGAATTAAGGAATGATTCATTCTTCGGAAATATATTCCTTGTTTACGAAGAAAATTGAAAGATCATCTAGAATAGATGAGGAGGTTGTCCAAAGTCAGAGACAACGAGATGATATTGGTCTCTTAAAAGAGAGACAAGATTGACCCAAGAAGAGGTTAAACCTATAAGAAACAAAATGGCATGAACCGAGAGATTGGTTAGATTTGGTTTTTGTTTCTTTTATGGTAAAAAAAATGGAAAAATGAGTCTACTTCTTACTGAGAAGCAGTAACTTCTTTGAAAGGGTATCAATAGAAAGAAGCCATTAAAAGTGACATAGATTCTATTTTACAAAAGTAAAATTAGAAGCTCGTGGATGTACCTTAAGTTGTAAACCACTAGGCTATAAATGGATTTTTAAAAGCAGATAAAAGTCGATGTCACCATTGACATGTGCAAAGAAAGATTGGTAATCAAAGAATTTAAAAAACTAGAAGGTCTATCTTCCTTTGATGCTTATTCGCATGTTACATGAATAACCTCAATTATGATGGTACTTTATTGCCGCATTAAGAAATTTTGGAAGTTTCTTATGTGGATGTGAAAACGATATTTCTAAACAGGAATTTAGAAAAAGGAACTATACATGAACCAGCCTGAGGGTTTCATAGTTCCTATGCTAGAGAGAAAATTTTGTAGGCTAATTAAGTCATTATATGGTTTATGGCAAGCTACCAAACAATGACATCAAACATTTTGACCATATCATGTCAGGATGTGGATTCAAAATTGATATATGTACGTGTGATCAATAGTAAATATGTACTCTTGTGTTTATACATGGATATACTTATCACTAGAAGTGATAACAAGATGAATAAATCCACTAATGATCTGTTGGAGTCAATATTTGACATGAATTTATGTAGTTGTTGGGTTTGCTGAACCCATATGGATTTGTTTTGAAGTCAAACATTAAGAAAAACAATATTATTGAGAGGTTCAATGTGGGGGAATCCGGCCTAGCTAGAGTCCAATGACATCTTTTTAAATCTCTTTAAAATAGAGTTAACACTGTTTCCCATTTTGAATACTCAAAGAATATTAGGTATCTTATGTGTCTAATAACGTGTGTATGATCTGATTTAGAACTTATAATCAGGCAAGCAGATATATTACTAATTCAAGTGGGGACCATTTGAATAAGTATTTGTTGAGTACTTAGATACTAATAATATTTCATTATGGAAGATATCCTACCACTATCAAGTGATAGAGTAATGCAAATATGGATTCTTACATATAAGAATCTAGATCCACTAGAGGGGATGTATTTATCCTAAGTGGAAAGCTATATCTTAGAAATCTTGAAAGTATTTCAAAGAGACAATTATAGCTAAATCTATGATGAAATATGAATTTATTATTTGAGATAAATTTATAGAATATGCAAGATAGTTTACGTTAATTCGTAAAGGACATACCAAGATGGCGTATACCGGTAACGTCCATGTTTATAAAGTATGATAGTCAATAGAATTTGACAGAGCTCATATCATAAATTTAAAACGGTAAGTCGAGACATATCCGTCATAGATTGTGATTGTTGCGACAACTACTCTAAACTAGAGTTATCATGATTGACTACGTAACGTCAAAGGATAACATCGCGGATCCGCTTACGAAAGGCTTAAGCAAGGAGTTAGTTAGTGAGTCGTCTAAAGGAATGGGACAAAATCCCTTGAAGGAATGAGTTTCTATGAAGGAAAACCTAACCCACTTGACCGGAGATCCCAAGATCTGGGTTCAATAGGTCAACCTAATCATAGAAATGTGGGGGAAGTCACGCACTACAACAATTCTGAAGCCTAGGGACGACTTATTCGTCCCTAGGTAGGGCCTGTTTTGACCCTAAACTCCTAGGGACGACTAAGTCGACCCTAGGAGTTAGTGCCTAAAAACTCGTCTCTAGAATCCTAGGGACGAACACCCCTTTGTAACCTAGGGACGACTTTGTGGGTCCCACTACGTTGAAAAAATTGACAAACCTAGGGACGACTTGTCTTTGAAACCTAGGGTCGACAAAGTCGTCCCTAAGTTATTAATAAAAATAATCTTTTTAAAATTTTTCTTAAAAATTATTTTTTTTATTATTTTTAATAAAATCTTATTTATAAACATTAATAAAAACATTTTCAGAAAATAAAAAAAAATATTATTTATTATCCTAGGGACGACTTAGTCGTCCCTAGGTTTCAATATTGCCCAGGTGTCAAAACCTGGGGACGACTAAGTCGTCCCTAGGATTAAAAACTGGAGAAAAATTAATATCCTAGGGACGACTAAGTCGTCCCTAGGTGTACCTGGGGGCTAAAAAAAATTGGGCTGTTTTGCAGTTTCCAGATTTTTTCCGGAACTTTTTCCGGACAAAATTCACAATTCAAAATGGCAGAATTCGACAAATACAGAATAATAACAAATCAATAAACGTTACAATACCATATTAAGATAAATTATCCAACATCACGATACAATATTCATCAAATACACTTATTCAATCCTAAATCAAATGTTTCAAACGCTACAAGTCTCAAACTTTATTAAACATGCATAATAAGAAAAATACTACCACAACCTCTACTCCGCATCCTCGTTAGGTGAAAAGTCACCTTCCTCCTCGTCACCCCCCTCGTCACCCTCCTCGTCACCCCCCTCTTCACTCCCCTCGTCATTCCCCTCGTCATTCCCCTCGTCATTCCCCTCATCATCGCCTGATAAGTCGTCACCACTGTTTTGTACATTCCTATCTCGACCCAACTCGTCAACGGACCAGTAATCGTGCTGATGGGGATTTATGATTACACGAGAACCTCCGGGTATGGATTGTGAAGTAGAGCCGATCTCATGAGTCGAGTGTGTGGTGGGACGATAACAATGGTTAAATGTGTTATTGTTGGTGACGGGAGCAATAGGATAAGTGCCGGTATAGGGAGGTTGGAGTGGTTGGAGATTATCGGGCAAAGATGGTCGGTATGGGTCGATGGAAGGAGGTTGCACTGGTTGTGCCCAAGGATAGGGGGTTGGACTAAATGAGCCCAATCAGGAGCTAGGGTGGGCATAACAAAGGGTCGGGGCGGGGGTACAAAAGTAGGAGGGATAATTGGGTGATCATTATTTGAGTTGTAGTTCTGGAAAAACTCACCCAATTGACTCTGATATTGCGCCATATGCTGGTACGACGTCTGAGTATATTGTTGCGCCGCATCTGCCTTTAACGCTGCCAAGTAAGCCCGTTGCTGCGCCTCCTGATTCTCTTTCCTCAGCAGCTCCATCTGTCGCTCATTTCGTTCTATCATTTCCTGAAATTCACTACGAGAGGGAACATCTGGTCGACGTGGAGCACCCCGCCTGCGATAAGTTACAACAACAATTTTTCATTATATACAACAAGACATAAATATGAACAATTGATTTACATTTTGTTTTATTGAGGATATATAACCTGCGAGTTGTGTTATTGGCACCACCGGTAACTTTCTGCCTTGTCCCGACACATTTTGCTTATTTTGACTTGGCATGATTTGAGCCACTATTTCTTTATCAGACATGTGCGGGACGACCTTGGCTCTCACTTGGTCACTGAGGGCTTTCATCTTTTGCTGGGAATGAAAAAAAAAACGATTTAAAACAAATGAAATTAGTTACTAAGGCATGTAAAGAGTTATATATTACTTACATATCTTTCCTCGTTTTCTTTACTTTTAAACGTGCCATTACTTGAGTGCCCCTTCCTCCATGTTTCAACCAGGTCCTCGTAAACCCCTTCCTTGACTTTCTGTAAAATCTCAAATAAATTAATAACGAGCTATAATAAATAAACAATATAAACGCTTTTAAATAAATCACAAAAATTATAAAGAGTCTTACGTATTCATTCCTTCCTCGGGCGAATGTTTTTTGCCTTGAGTGGTCGGTACCGTATTTTTGGAACGATTAACAGTATTAACCTGACTTCTTGCCACCCTCTTTGGCTCTGACCACCACTCAACCAATTCAGCCCAATCACCTTCGGTTCTATTGTCCCACACACTCGCCAGCGGTACATGTTCTTGTGCCAGTGCGGGCGTCTCATATTTCGAATAAAAATCTTTCTTGATCTTGTTCTTGTATTTTCTATACAGCAACCTCAGTTGGATTTCCAACGCAAGCCTAACCTGAGTCGACACCTCATACACACCTTTGTCACACACCACCTCAGTACGATCATTGTACCATGGCTGGAGGTCGAAATATGTCTACATAAAAACATATGAATTTAAATAAACAAACAAATTAAACATAACACACATATCTAAATGTCGATAACAATAACAATAACAATATAAGTAAAATAAACAATTTTGACCTCAATTGTAGGATAAATATGAGCTTTATCACAGTCTGAAATTTCGTCCCATTCGCAGTTCAGGGGAAGTGGCCGGACTAATTCCCCCATAAGATGAGACAACAATGATGCATAATCGCCCAGAAAATGGAAGGTTTGCAGATCTTTAAATTCAAAGCCAATTGGCAAAGGTTTTTCGTTATTATTTCTGTACGTCGTCCTTAATTTTCCTAGGTTGCTCACAAAGCGTTGATTTGAACCTACAAAAGATATGTTATTTACTCGTAAAAATTCAAGTGACATAAATTATAAATATCAGTGTTATAAAAAAATATAATGATTTCTTACGCTGACACTCGGCCGGTACAGGACGTGTGGGCCGTCTGGGTGGACTACCACCAACATCCCCACCGTGTGACCTAGGAGCTACACATGTCATCTGTAAAATAACAAGTTCATATCAGTATACACATTTTATCAATATACACATTTTAACATATAAAATCATTTTCATTAAAAAACAAAATTACACAATTTAATTAACCAATTAATACTAATACACAAATTCATATCAATATACACATTTTAACATATAAAAACATTTTCATTAAAATACAAAATTACACATTTAAACAAATAAAAACAACTCATCATCATTTAAGCGTATAACAATTGTTTCATTCAAACTACAACTTAAGCATATAACAATCGTTTACAAATAAAAAATTACACATTAAAGCATATACCAATTGTTTCATTCAAAATACAACTTAATATCAATTGTCATCATCTTCAGAATCATCGCTAGATAAAACTTCTTGAACATCATTATTAGGGTTCACTTCATCATCATTATATGTGTTTAAAGACATATTCGTAGGAGTAAAGGAGAAACACTGTCGAAATCATCTCAAATAATAAACCAGTTATACGCATTCATATTCTAAATGAGACGAAACATCAAAAAGCAGTCCCAAACAGGGGACTTTCCGAAATTAATTCCTAATAAATTAATTTCGGACGGGTTTTCTATAGGTGATTAACTTCAGACGGGAATTTTCAGAAATTAATCGATAAAATCCTAAAATATTCCTAAAATTATTTACTACAAAAAACTAACAATCATATATCATATATATATAATATAATAAACATATGCATAATATTAATTACACACCTCGGTCACGACTGAAATAAGCAAAGATATAAAGATAGAAAAAGAGGTCCGGATGAGGAAGTTGTCCCGACTGTCCTGGTGCTAACCAAACACAAACATAAAATAAAGAAAACCAAAATTAGTTGGTTTCCAAAAAAATTTCTAATTTGAAACAAACAACACCACAACAATTTAAAAAAAAACATTACCTTTTTTCGGCTGTGACACGGGTCTCAGTTCTTGGCTGTGACTCGGTTCCCTTCGAATGTGACTCGGGTCTCGGCTACGAGAAACATATAAAAAAAATTAAACTCATGCCTATTTCATATTAAGCCTACATATTAACCCGAAATCCCTATATAAATATTAAGCCATATATAACCCGAATTCTATTAAGCCTAAATCAATTAAGCCGAAATCATCTATATATATATTAAGCACTATATACAACCTAAATCAACTAATGCTAAATCAATCAAGCCGAAATCAATTATATATATATATATATATATATATATATATATTAAGCCGAAATCAACTAAGCCTAAATCAATTAAGCTTAAATATAATCCGAAATCATAAGCCAAAATAACCTTTGGTGGTGGTGGTGGCTACTGCTGCCGATGGTAGTGGCTATTGCTGCTGCCGGTGGTGGTGGTGGCTACTACTGCTGATGCCGGCGGTGGTGGTTGCTACTGCTGCCGCAACGGCAGTGGTGGTGGTGGTGACGGCAGTGCTAGGAAATAAAAAATAAACATTAATAATAATTAAACATACACAAATTTAAACAAAATTAATAGATTAAAAAAAATCATTTACCTTTATATTTATTTAAAAAACAAAATTGAACAAAATGTGGTGGTGCGGTGGTTGCTGCTGCCGTGACTGCTGCCGTGACTGGTGGTGGTCCGGTGGTTGACTGGTGGTGGTCCGGTGGTTAAACTAGAAAAAACAAACACCTTCTAACAATTAAACTAACAATTAATCAATTAATCATACTAACAATTAAACTACAAAAATAAATCAAAATTATAAAAATATATAATTCGAAATCAAATACCTTAACTAGGAAATATATATAAATTCATGGTGATTAAACAATATATAATCCGAAATCAAGTGGTGGGTCGAATTGGTGTGCTCGTGTGCAAGTGGTGGTGGGTCGAATTGGTGGTGGTGGTGGGTTGATGAAGAAGAAGATGATGGTGGTGGGTTGGTGAAGATGAAGATGATAAAGATGGTGATGGTGGTGGGTTGGTCGGATTGATGATGATGATGGTGCTCGGTTGCAATTTGTCCCCGTTTTTTTTTCTATTAACAATGAATGAGAGATAGATGAGATAAGGATAGTATCTAAAATTGAAGCCTAGGGACGACTTTCCCTTTGTATCTTAGGGACGACTTAGTCGTCCCTAGGTTAATTATAAATACTTTTTTTCGTTTATTAATGAAACTTAGGGACGACTTGGGCAATCTAGGGACGAGTAAGTCGTCCCTAGGTGTATACCGGGAAAACTTAAACCCAAAGCGGGTTATTTAAAATTTCACCAAAAATTTCAACTTTCCCAAAAAATTTGCTAAGTGTTGGAGGGTTTTTTAGGGACGACTTGGTTTGATATTTAGAGACGACTAAGTCGTCCCTAGGTATTTTTCATACATTTAAAATACATTTTACCTTCTATGTCATAAAATTAATAATATAAATTAATAATAAAAATCAAAATAAATTATTATAATTAATATTAAAATATACGTTATACTTAGTTTGTAATAATTATTAACCGATGAGTCGATATGTTACGGTTATACGTTATAGGTTCAACCGATGAGTCGATATGTTACGGTTATACGTTATAGGTTCAACCGATGAGTCCATATGCTAGGGTTATACGTTATAGGTTCAACCGATGAGTCCATATGTTACGGTTATACGTTATAGATTCAACCGATGAGTCCATATGTTACGGTTATACGTTATAGGTTCAACCGATGAGTCCATATGCTATGGTTATACGTTATAGGTTCAACCGATGAATCCATATGTTACGGTTATACGTTATAGGTTCAACCGATTATTCCATATGTTACGGTTATACGTTATAGGTTCAACCGATGAGTCCATATGTTAGGGTTATACGTTATAGGTTCAACCGATAAATCCATATGTTACGGTTATACATTATAGGTTCAACCGATGAGTCCATATGCTAGGGTTATACGTTATAGGTTCAACCGATGAGTCCATATGCTAGGGTTATACGTTATAGGTTCAACCGATGATTCCATATGTTACGGTTATACGTTATAGGTTCAACCGATGAGTCGATATGTTACGGTTATACGCTATAGGTTCAACCGATGAGTCCATATGCTAGGGTTATACGTTATAGGTTCAACCGATGAGTCCATATGTTACGGTTATACGTTATAGGTTCAACCGATGAGTCCATATGTTACGGTTATACGTTATAGGTTCAACCGATGAGTCCATATGCTAGGGTTATACGTTATAGGTTCAACCGATGAATCCATATGTTACGGTTATACGTTATAGGTTCAACCGATGAGTCGATATGTTACGGTTATACGTTATAGGTTCAACAGATGAGTCCATATGCTAGGGTTATACGTTATAGGTTCAACCGATGATTCCATATGTTACGGTTATACGTTATAGGTTCAACCGATGAGTCCATATGCTAGGGTTATACGTTATAGGTTCAACGATGAATCCATGTGTTACGGTTCTACATTATAGGTTCAACCGATGAGTCCATATGTTACGATTATACGTTATAGGTTCAACCGATGAATCCATATGTTACGGTTATACGTTATAGGTTCAACCGATGAGTCCATATGTTACGGTTATACATTATAGGTTCAACCGATGAATCCATATGTTAGGGTTATACGTTATAGGTTCAACCGATTAGTCCATATGTTACGGTTATACATTATAGGTTCAACCGATGAGTCCATATGTTACGGTTATACGTTATAGGTTCCACCGATGATTCCATATGTTACGGTTATACGTTATAGGTTCAACCGATGAGTCCATATGTTAGGGTTATACGTTATAGGTTCAACCGATGATTCCATATGTTACGGTTATACGTTATAGGTTCAACCGATGAGTCCATATGCTAGGGTTATACGTTATAGGTTCAACCGATGAATCCATATGTTACGGTTATACGTTATAGGTTCAACCGATTATTCCATATGTTACGGTTATACGTTATAGGTTCAACCGATGAGTCCATATACTAGGGTTATACGTTATAGGTTCAACCGATGAGTCGATATGTTATGGTTATACGTTATAGGTTAAACCGATGATTCCATATGTTACGGTTATACGTTATAGGTTCAACCGATGAATCCATATGTTAGGGTTATACGTTATAGGTTCAACCGATGAATCCATATGTTACGGTTATACGTTATAGGTTCAACCGATTATTCCATATGTTACGGTTATACGTTATAGGTTCAACCGATGAGTCCATATGTTAGGGTTATACGTTATAGGTTCAACCGATAAATCCATATGTTACGGTTATACATTATAGGTTCAACCGATGAGTCCATATGCTAGGGTTATACGTTATAGGTTCAACCGATGAGTCCATATGCTAGGGTTATACGTTATAGGTTCAACCGATGATTCCATATGTTACGGTTATACGTTATAGGTTCAACCGATGATTCCATATGTTAGGGTTATACGTTATAGGTTCAACCGATGAATCCATATGTTACGGTTATACGTTATAGGTTAAACCGATGAGTCAATATGTTACGGTTATACGTTATAGGTTCAACCGATGAGTCCATATGCTAGGGTTATACGTTATAGGTTCAACCGATGAATCCATATGTTACGGTTATACGTTATAGGTAACCGATGAGTCGATATGTTACGGTTATACGTTATGGGTTCAACCGATGAGTCCATATGCTAGGGTTATACGTTATAGGTTCAACCGATGAGTCCATATGTTACGGTTATACGTTATAGGTTCAACCGATGAGTCGATATGTTACGGTTATACGTTATAGGTTCAACCGATGAGTCCATATGCTAGGGTTATACGTTATAGGTTCAACCGATGAGTCGATATGTTACGGTTATACATTATAGGTTCAACCGATGAGTCCATATGTTACGGTTATACGTTATAGGTTCAACCGATGATTCCATATGTTACGGTTATACGTTATAGGTTCAACCGATGAATCCATATGTTAGGGTTATACATTATAGGTTCAACCGATGAATCCATATGTTACGGTTATACGTTATAGGTTCAACCGATGAGTCGATATGTTACGGTTATACGTTATAGGTTCAACCGATGAGTCCATATGCTAGGGTTATACGTTATAGGTTCAACCGATGAGTCCATATGCTAGGGTTATACGTTATAGGTTTGGTAAACTTTACTATGCATGTCCTCTTTCGAAGGTAAACAATCAAATGTTTTAGTTATGTAATACGTGTGATTATTAAAATGACATGTCATGTTATTTGTTTACTTTGTAACAGCCAAAAAACAGATGATTATGGATGTAAATATTTTAAATGGAAGGATGATTTTGATCTCGAACTCCGTATAAGATCTTCCCCTGGATCTTCAACACCTCAAGATTCACATCCAAGTTCTTCTACAGGTCATTCTTAATCTGCACCCACTGAGTGCTCTAATTGCAAGATCAAAGATCTAAAGATAAAGATGCTAGAGACAAGACTAGAAATGGAAAGGCATCCTGAAGACCACGCATGCCAATCGGCTGCAATACTTCATGAGCTTTTAAATGAAATGGAAAATCTTAGCTTTGAGTAGTAATCTAATTGTTATTTTAATGTGTTAATTTGTATTTTATTATTATATGTTAATCTGTATGTTTAGTTTTAATTAGTTTGTGATGTGTTGTTTTTCTTATTTATGAATCTATTATCGCTGTAATATATATGTTTAATTAAGCGCGTGTTTAAATGTTAAATATATATCTAAAGTTATTTTAAATACATATAAGTTTTATTTAAATGAATATATTTTTTTTAAATATGTATAAAGTTTTTTTAAATATGTATAAAGTTTTTTTTAAATATGTATAAAGTTATTTTTAAATATGTATAATTTTTTTTCTAAATATGTATAAAGTTATTTTTAACTATAATAAAGTTTTTTTTAAATAAAATAATTAAATTAATTTTAAATAATTTTAAATAATTTTAAATAAATACAAGTGACAAAAAAGGAAAAAATAAATTTTCCTTCACCTAGGGACGACTTAGTCGTCCCTAGGTTACCAGGGCCCCCCTTTTGTTTTAAACGTATTTTTAAAAAATATTTATATTAATTTTAAATAATTTTAAATAAATAAAAAAGATAAAAAAAACTGGTAAAATATATTTACTTAACCTAGGGACGACTTAGTCGTCCCTAAGTTAAGTGGGTCCACTTTCATTTTAAACTTTTTAAATAAAAAATATTTATATTAATTTTAAATAAATAAAAAAGATTTAAAAACGGGGAAAATACATTTATTTGGACGACTTAGTCGTCCCTAGGATTTGTGGTCCCCACTTTGTCCCCACAGCCCTTTTGACCATGTTTTTTATGTAAAAGTGGTGGGTCCCCCCTTAATCTAGGGACGACTAAGTCGACCCTAGAAAAAGGGCGTCCCTAGTTTCAGTATTGTTGTAGTGACGTGAATGTGGGGGAGTTACTTAATACTGTAACTTTCCTAGTCCATTCCTAGAACAATGTGACTTATTGAGAGGTTAAACATATGGCTTAAATGATTCAGGATGAAATCATAAAGCATGATGATTCAAGATGAAATCATAAAACATATGTTTTTTATGATTCAAGATGAAATCACCTATGTGAGAGAGAAGTAGGGGTCGATTCGAAGGAAATTGTGGGGGCGCAATTTCTAAGAGCTCTTGCAGAATCAGACTAGTGTTCATGACCATAACGACACGACTATGAGGAATTGACAATGCCAGGGAGAGTCTTGTGTGAGTGTGTATTGTCGTCTACGTAAACAGAGGCTAAGTTCAAAGACATCGCGTCTACTTAGATCTAGGAGACTAAGTGCATCTCACAAGGGAAGGTTCAAAGGGTCACACCTACCTATCCTATGCAAGATTCAACTGTTGAAATTTTATTGAAACTTTTGTGTATTACAACCGATCTCTATTCATGTGGGGGATTGTTGGAAAATATTGTTGGTAAAATAACTTTTGACCAACTTTGGACACAATTATGTATATGTATGTATCATATATATTAGTGATACTTTATAGGTTTGCGTTCTCCTTGAAGAGAGCTTCGCAATGAGCCTTTATGTGTCCAAAATGAAGGTGATGTGAATTAGATATCGTCATGCTTAAAGAGGAAAAATAGTTTATTTTTGTCCCACATCGATGGGATGAGTAAACTGAAAGGGAGTCTATTATGTATAAATAGAGGCCTAATTCAATTGCTTTTTCACACATCAAATCAATAAGTATTATTATTGCTTTCCAACATATGGAGTACGCATCTGTAAAAGTGAAATTCCGGGCAGTTTTGTTAAGTCTGACAGTATAACTTACTGTTTCGGCTGTTGTACCCTGGGAAACAGACGACGAATCTGTTTTAAGGGAAGCGTGTCAACACGTGCCTCAGCTATTTAGTGCTAAGCGTGTCTAACACGTATCTCGACTTGTTGGTGATTTAGTAAGTCTTTTCTTTATTTTATTGTTTTATTTAGTTATCGTGTAACAAACGTGAATTTTGAGTCTAGTTAATTTACGTACAACGCGATGGTTCGGGTTAGACTGGTGAGTCTATTGATGTTCCCGATTGTTTACGCGTATATACAAATTTAAATTTTAATTGAATGACAATCTTGAAATATTACTTGAAAGACTATCTTTCGTTTACAATATGTGCTAGGAATTTCTACTTTTAGAATTGACGTTAAATTCTATCAACGTAATTTCATTTAAGAATTTTGTTACACCAAACAATTATTTTTCACCCGGTATACGTTTACGACACACTTAGAAATTACATATTTTATCTACTACTACTTAAATTTTTGCATAATACATAAACAGCTAAACCTCACTACCTTTATACATCAACTACGAATAAATATTTGCAAAATTTTCCAAAAGAAAACAAAGAATCCTTTATCCTTGTGATACACCAAACCGGCCCCCCTTTTTATTACTCCAAAACCCACGTTTTTCCTACCTTCTCACTTTGAATTTGTGTACAACTTCCCCCTAATAAATGGAGGTACTTGTTGTCCCCTCTTGCCTTCAAAAATCCGACGGATACTACTCCATATTCATAGTTTTATCCAACTTTGGCTTGTACAACACTTAAGTGATTAGGTTAGTCAAACATGAAGTACCCTCATTTCTCTTTTTTTTCTGCCACCACCGAGACCCAAGAAAGTTTGCTCTTCCCCAACAAGTTCCTAGTTCCTATGTTAGTTCACTTGGCAAGGTCCTAGTTAAAAACTAACTAGAAAGCTTACCTAAACTCTAACTAAACAAACTCTAACCCTAAACTCATTTGAGCCCTATAAATACCAATCTCTTTTTCCTCACTTAAACACACACACTCTCAAGCTCTCAAAAAGAAAAGAAAACATTAAGCTCTCATGGTGCTAAGTCACGGCTGAAAAACAGTAAGCAAGAGATACGAGTTGGTTTAGAAGCAAGCTATAATTTATAAGTTTGGGTTGGACGTGGGTACTTGTCACAGTAGAGATTACTAGTACTTGTTCACCTTTACATCAAATTGGCTAAGGACTCATTGTAAGTTATCTTACTCCTTGTTATAGATCCTGCCTTGGTTGGTAATATACTTGCTAAAATCTTGCAAACCTGAATAACAAATGTCACGGATGGGGATTGGGTTTTAAGGTAGAAGTAAACTTCAAACCTTATGATTTTATGGGAAGTCTAGACCCACTGTTGACCACCACAACCTTAGAACCACTAGGGCTGCTTAACTAAATGAAACTCGTGTCGATTAACCATCATGTAACGTTGGAGTGGTGTACATAGAAGAGTGATAAAAATACCACTAGAACTCATTTCAAATATCATGATTTTATGTGCGTAAGAAGTGTGTGTGGCGTGATTATGGCTTGTGTGTGAGTTTAACGACATAAGGACTGAGGATATATATGGCGTGGTCTCTTTTCTTGTCTATGCATGCGTGAAAACAACGTCTCCCAGCCACCATGAACCAAATGTCTGAGATGTAAAATTATAAAAAGAAATGAGTAATACTTATTGCTTGTGAGAAAAGAGTATATTTGTGCTTGGATGATAAACAGTGAGGGTATGTTGCTTTTGTTTAAGCTGCAGTGGTATGCAACGTATATATGAACGAAGCAGGGTGCGAGTATAATAAATTCTATGAACAACCCCCAACTAATATACGTGTATATGAGCTCTGCGTGAAACAATGACTCAAAAACAGTAGACATAACAAAGAAATGTGAGAAGTGTGTGGATCAAAAGGAAACAACCGACTATTTAAGTAATAAACAAAGATGGAAAAGTGATATGCAATGCTTGTCCTACGAGCATGTGAAAAACAAAAACAGTGAAACAAATGAAAGGAAAGAAACATGGTGTGTGTATATAATTATAATGTATGCGTATGTATGTTAGGCATTTAAAATAAAAAGGGGACCACTCATACTTTTGATGTTACCTGCAAGGGCAGAGACCAAAAATAGCAAACCACACTCTCCTTGATTTTTCTATGATGAATAAGCTAGGTATGTATGATGTATGTGTTCTGATGTGCGTAGGAGTGTGTGTCAACAGAAACTATAACAAAGGAGTTTTTACCTATATGTTAGTGGGTAAAGAAATAAAAATAGATCATGTTGAGTATTGTTGTATGCTTGTATGCATGAAACGAATGACCATAATAAACCAACAAGTAGTTCTCACGCTCGCACTATGGGTATTCGCAGGAGAGATATTAAATCTAAGTAGTAACCAGGTAAAGGAGTACAATGTAATAGGTTTGGATGTATGCATGAAAGGGTGATAAAAATATGCATGTTTATGGGCAAAGAAAGTAAAGATGGAAAACAATAAAGCAAACAACCTCTGCATATATACACTGTGTGCGTGTGTGTGTGTCAAACCAGGAAGTAAAAGGGTGAGTATGGCGGTATCTCTGCATATGTCACATGAGTGCTTGTTAAGTGAAAATGTGTTTGTTGTAGGCATGGTTGGTTTATTAATGCGTAGCTTCACCGTAAGGCTGTATATGGGCAAATCAAATGAGTAAATAAACTTCACATTCTAGGAAACTAGTACTATGCATGTGAGTTGTGACAGGACCACAGTTAGCCAAAAGGAAAAGAGTAGAGTACTATGATTTGTTTCAAATAAGAACTAGCTCCCCTTTAAGATTAAAATAGTGGGAAAATATGAGTGTGTGTGTGAACACAAAAATGTATTTGTTTAGTAAAGAAGTACATGGGTTGCGTATGAAAGCAGCTAGGATCCACTTTGCATCATTGTTCTTTTAGAAAGAAAAGAAATAATACTATGAAAGTGTAAGAAACATGTGTCAGGCAAGGTAGTAAACCATGTAAACTCATGTGATGGTGGGTCTAATGTGAGACATAAGTCCTTTATTTCCAACATGTGTTAAGGGAGTACATATAACCAAACGAATTTCGACCCATAGATCTTACTTTGCACCTACTTTTAATCGACCAAATGACCTTCGCCCAAAGATATAAAAATAACTTGTTAAAGGTGACACAGCCTAGTTTCCAAAATAGTTTTCCATTTGTCTTGAAGTTAAGTAACGAACTCACAATAAATTCCCAAAGATAGTCGATTTACACTTGTACAAAATTGGACATTACTTGTTTATTTTTGTTTACGAGTGAACTACTTTGCATAATTAATTTCTAGACTTAGAGACTTCATAAAAATACAATATTTATCAAATATCGAAGATCTCGCGGCCTAGTTTTTATTGTGAGAACCCGTTTATTTTTCGGACTATTATTTAATGAGATATTGGGGCCCAAAGTTGACCACGTGACTAAAATGGTTGAACGAGAAAAATGTATAAAAACATTTTATAAATCTATAGCAAGTATAAATTATCAACCAAGTGCATTGTACGTTATTATTTATTGTATTTAGCCTAAGTACAGATATTTTACTTAGGTTACGAGTAGATCGTTTGCGCATTGTTTTGCGTGCCTTGATATTCCGTGCTATCCTTGTTGATCATATTTAGCTACTTCATCGAGGTGAGTTTCATAGCCCCACTTTTAATTGCTTTAACTATTTTGGGGTGAGAACATTGCTTGTTTTTAACGGATGAACATAAGTGCTTTAAACTCATACGTTTGCCTACATGATGTCTAAGTATCGATATCCCTAGATGCTTTAGCCCACTATCGTGAACCGTTAATTACTTTGTGTAAGCGCGAATGTTATGGATAGATCTATCGGGACTAACCTCCCTATCTAATTTGGTTGTGTGGCCAAAGTTAGATACACTTACATTTGAGGATTTACAAATGCTTCGGGATAGGCATTTGCTCGGGCTCTTATTGTTTCTTGTTGGTTGAGGTTAACGCTTCGGTGTCACGAGCTTAGGCGTAGGTGATTAAAACGTATACTTTTGATTATAATTTGTATTTGTTATAAGATTATATACCGGTTGCCTTGGAAAAATCTTATGGTTCATCACACTATTTAAACTTAAACCTATGAACTCACCAACCTTTGTGTTGACGCTTTAGCAATGTTTTTCTCAGGTATCAAGACGGAGGAGTGACGTGGTTATGCATGGGAGATTTTTAAATGAAAATGGTCGTGACTAGTATATGGATATTTGGATCAATGTTAAAGTCTTTTGAAACAATGTTTTATTATGATCTGGTGTAATTCGCTTCCGAAACAAGTTTTATGCTTTTAAATAAATTAAAACGGCTTTTAAATAGTCGTTCTTTGTATCTATGTCTTGTGATAGTCATGACCGTCACACCCCATTGTGTTGTATTACTCTGATAAATTGGGGGTGTGACAGATTGGTATCAGAGCTGTAGTTATAGAGAACTAGGTTATTTTATTTTTTAAATGATTCTTATAAACGTGAGTCAAAAATCTATTTATCGGAAAAATTAATTTTAGACTATAACTGTCTGTCAAAAATCTCCAAGAACCACTTCACTCCACGTATTCCATACAAGTAAGTTGTGACTTGAGATAGTTTATGATTTTTGCAATGCTAAGTTTTGAATTTGATTGCTAAGTCTTATTAGCATTAGGTATTCCCTTCCCATGTTTGAGTGATAACCATAGGGACATGTAATAAAACGATTTTTAAAAACATCCTTGTATGGATCGTTACGATACGCAAATGGTTTGTGTCATATTTATTTGAATGGTTTGTGCCATCCTTGTTTAAATGGTTTGTGCCATATTTATTTGAATGGTTTGTGCCATCTTTGTTTAAATGGTTTGTGCCATATTTATTTGAATGGTTTGTGCCATATATATATTTTCCTTTGAGACTAAACGTACACATACTTATATTTTAGATAGTCTGCGAGACTATTATCGACTATCGATACGTTTTGTGTTTCATATTACTATGCGCCGAATTAAAAATATCGCCATGATTCCTAGAACGAAAACTATATGAATATATTTATTTACCATGGGTTTGGTAGTGTGTTAATTTGTAGTAATACTTGAATCAAGCGATACTATTATAAATGTCGAGAGGAGCAACTATTTACTGGGTTCGGTAAATTGTTACTCCACTAAACATTTATAGTAGACTCGGTTGAGTAAAAGTGACCTACGTTAATTAACGGTTTCGAATTGAAATTGAGCACGATCGAGAAACGACGACGACGTCACTATTTAAGATGACATATGACGCAAAAACACTTATTACAAGTATTACTCTTGTAATGCTCCAAATAATATTACAATTCAAAGAACGAATAAATTTCGTGATATATGAACTATCCATAAATGTGCTGACGCGTAAGTCAAATGGTTATCAAAGAAATTTTTATTGGAAATAAATTACGCAAAGACAAATCAAAATTTTTATTAGTCCATTGGTTGCGACTAAATTATCATGACTTTGTTATAAATTTCGAAGTTACGATATAGATATAAATTAAAGGGTTTTACCCTTGGTTAAACAATTATGCCAATTTCTACATCAAAGGGATTATCGCGTTGCGCGATATTTGAGAACCCCAGATGCGAACTGTGGGCATATATTGATATCTTAAATACAAGGTATAAATATATAACAATGACTATAAAGTTTATCTAAGATTGCGAGCAAAACGCTAGACGAGAGCAAGATAAACGAAACATATAAGATATGACGTAACATATTCCAAAATCAGAGAAATTCTTGTAATAAAATTTAGTACTTTATCGAATTGAACATTTTGAACGGTTACGGATTAACAACATATGGAACAAATTCTTTTGATGAAATTTTTATGATAAAATTTCAGTACTCGACTCGTTTAAATCGAATTAACAATTTTTCAAGGTGTAAAAATTTTCGAAAGTGTACGAACTAGCAATACTAAGATAAGGAAAGACTTATGAATGAACAAAAACTAGTACGGACTACGTAATAACCGTAAGTCAAACATCAAAGACATGCTTACTCATCCGAGTTGCAAGTAATAGTCGTTTAACAAGAGGAAATTGCACAAAAATAAACGTCAGAATAGACCTAAATTGAGGAAAGAATTAATTAAGGATAATTGTATTTATCCATTCGTGCATAATCACTACTAAGAGAAAATACAAATAATAAGTATGTGGAAGAGCATGTTAGAGGACTTTAACATTCCACGATTCACTTATTGTTTACCATGTAAGGACTACTTGGACATTTAAGTAAACTTATGGATCGATGTACGAGAACTTACTCTAAATAAAAGAAAATTTACAAGACATCATACAACTCATTTCTATTTTTAGAACTTTAGAAAAATACTCCACTTTCACCCATCTAATAACCGACGTTTCACATTTGGTGACAGGCTAAAAAAGGAAAAATGTCTCTCATTCCGTTTATCATTTTGCAATCCGAATCCAACAAGGAAATTACGCCCATCCGGGGAGTAATCACAATAAATTCGGATGATGAGCAAGATTCGCCAGTCATGATGCCAATGTAACTACGGGACTTCCTTCTATCGTCCCAAATATTTCTACTACTACCACTATGCCAATCCCCACTCTTATACCTACAACAATGCCTGAAACTTCTAGAAAAAGAAACCGTTTTTCATCACCACCACCTAATGTTGCTCTTTCCCCAGAAGACGAGCCTACTTCAGAAGCACTCGGATTCGATGCAGAACACCTGATAGGCCGTCTGGAGGATGTAGAGGGCGATGTGGATTTCCTTACCGCGCAAGATGAGGACAAGGACTTAGTGATCGCCGAGTTACAAGAGTCTCTTGAGGCTGCTGAGTCCGAGATCGCAATCTTACAAATGAGGAATAATGATGCCGAGGCTAGGCAAGCTGCGGATCATGCTCAAATTCAAGAAATCCTACACCATCTAGGTCTTTAGGTTTTTCTCGCCTTTCTAATAAAAGTATGATGTTTTGTAATAAATGTATGACATGTTGTCAAGACTAAAAGAAGCCATTCATTAGTTGAATGAAATTTTGTATTCTAAGCTCCAAAACTATGTATGGAACGTAGTTCAAGAATGAAATGTACGAATTTTATGATACGATCCCTTGATAATTGTATTACGATAATTGTGAGAAAAGTTGGTCAAATATGAACAATCGTAAGAATTGATAACAATGAAAGAACTAACAAAATATACATCGTTTGTGCGATAATGTACACAGAAAAATTGAAATGACGGAACAAGGTTGCAAGGACCTCAAAGAGGTCATCACTCGTCAATACCAAAATGCCATTAGGGCCGTTGATGCGTTTGAAGCTAGTATCCGCACGGTTGACCGAACCATGGATCCTAGTGTTTACGAAAAAGCTAAGGAAACAAGTGCTACTCTGGTTAACACCTTTGGACCTCGAAAGACCCTTTCAAAAACTAAGGTAAATCATACCGTTAGTGGAAGAAAAGGGCCTTATGAGAGGAGATGCTATATGTTGAAGAATCACTCAAGGTTTAACGCCATGAAGAAAGGTGTCGAAAGGTTTAACCCTCACCCTATGACTAAACCAAAGGATCACTCCTGGAAAGAACCACGTGTTCACCTAGGAAAAACCTTACCACCCTCTACTTGTTGTGCAAGGACAAATTTCCAGGAGGATGTTCCTAAAACAACTCCCATTTTGAACAAGAAGTATCTCGGCAACCTTCCATATTGCCGCAAGTGTGACTACCACCACAAAGGTAGTTGCGCGAACCATTGCATGCTTTGCGATGAATTTGGGCATTTGGAGGGTGATTGTCGAGTGGGAAAATCCCATGAGAACTATATGGAGAAATGCTACATAGAGGAATGCCGTTTAAGACAAGAAATACTTCGAAAAGGGAAAGGAATTGCTCAAGAAGGAGGCCCGAGAGTAAAGAGCGTCCAATATCCTACCAACGTTTCACACCAGTTGTCTGTCAAGAAAGATGCACCGACAATCTACAAGTATCAACCCAAGGGTTTCTACCCTCGTCATAGATAGAGCTTGAAAATTTATGTATTAGGAACTATTTTACTTTTATGCAAATCAAGTGACTCGACGTCCGTCGATGTTACCACCAACAAACTTAATTATGTAATCGTACTCCATGTCTTCAATTAAATTGTCTTGTTCAATCTTTAAAGCCTCTTTTGTTTAATTTACGAGAAAAAATTTATTTTTAATTTTCATGTGTCGGAGCAAAATTTATCCACTAAAATTTTTACTTAAGAAATAACTTTCTTCTACAATATTCTCTTTACCTATGGAAGAGAAGTAAATAAAATAATTTTTCGTTAAAAAGATTTTTGTAAAATATTCTTTAGAAAATATCAAAATTGATTTTTACTATAAGAAATCACCATCGAAAACACTTATTAGTGGGAATAATAACAATTGTAATAATGTAAGTTAGAAGATTAATAAAGGTATTATTAATCAAACGCCGCAACTAACAACGAAATATTTTTGGTAAGAACTACCATGTAAAGTTTTGGAACCTGGTTTGACGCTCAACTCAATATGGAGAACAAAAACTATTGATATACTCGACGAGAACTAGTACGAATAATTATGGGAATTATTTCGTCGATTGTGAAAAGTGAGCATTGGTAACAAATGAAATGCACTATGAACTAACTTGTTGGTTATGAAAAGTGGATAATGGTAAAGAACAAAATGCACTGTGGACTATCGATATATAATTACAACCTCAAAGAGTCAAATTGTGATGAAAAGGAGGATGCAACCGTTTGTCCCGAGACGTACGTAGCCTGATCAACTACGTATGATCGTGGTCGAACGCGAGTATGCTCATAGTAGTCATCTTAAAAATGAAATATATGAGTACTAGAAAAATATATTCAAGTTGCCCTATTCGACAAAGGAAATTTATTATGTACTATGAACGTCAAACATTTTTATACCGTCTTAAGTAAAAGCGTTGAGTACGCGATACAAGTAAACCTAGTATAATTATTTTCTTCGCCACTATTACATACAAAAGCTTATATGACACGCAAATACTAGGAGCGCCACTTGTTTTTGAACGACAATTAAACTCAAATAGATCAGAGTTGGAAAAAAAAATCGAAACAATTTTTAAATAATAATGAGAATGAAACGTCATTTGAGTAAAATCCAAACGGATATCCAGAACTCAACTCGCCGTAACATAACCCATGTTAAAGAACAATTGGGTCAAGATAAGCGTGCTTTCGTATATGATTGGAATACCGAAGCCGTCCGGACAAAAATCTATTTTACCTAATGATGTTTGAGCATCACACCATACTCATAGGCTTAAGAAATATTATATATTTTCTTCATAGAAGGAATCCGAGCGAACTGTGATTTAAATGTATTATTAATTGTGCACCCGTTTACCTCCCCATGAAAAAGGAGATAAACGAGGAGGAACGCAAACTAGGTTGATTAATTAACGAAATTATCTAATATTGAATGTCACATAAAAGGAGGGAACGTCTTGACCACCATATGTTAGGACGATCAATTGTTCTAGATTTTTGGGAAACCGAATCAAGAAACATTGACGCATACGCTACTTATCACTACAAAGTAGACGGTTAATGTGAACGGTATTAATCAAACTATGTGGAACGATATTCAAATGTGCGATATGTAGTCACCTAGGCGAAAACTGACAATACACGACAATTTAAAGTGGAAATAATATGCAGGACGACACAAAAACTAATAATGAGAAAACTCGCTAAACAAAACCGACGTCGTCGAGAAAATTTGACATTCAAGAAAAGAGCTAGGGAACGTTATAGGATCATGTACAAGTCGGAAGAAACTTTCATTCGTTCTAATAAGATTATAGTAATTTTAATCTTAGCAATAAACTAAAGAATACCGAACGCCTTGAGCACCCAGAAAGGTAGGTGAAAATGTTGATTCACCTCTTGTTTTGATAAGGACATCGAGGTGCTAGTTTTGAGGACAAAACTCAATTTAAGGGATGTCAGATGTAACAAACGTGAATTTTGAGTCTAGTTAATTTACGTACAACGCGATGGTTCGGGTTAGACTGGTGAGTCTATTGATGTTCCCGATTGTTTACGCGTATATACAAATTTAAATTTTAATTGAATGACAATCTTGAAATATTACTTGAAAGACTATCTTTCGTTTACAATATGTGCTAGGAATTTCTACTTTTAGAATTGACGTTAAATTCTATCAACGTAATTTCATTTAAGAATTTTGCTACACCAAACAATTATTTTTCACCCGGTATACGTTTACGACACACTTAGAAATTACATATTTTATCTACTACTACTTAAATTTTTGCATAATACATATACAGCTAAACCTCACTACCTTTATACATCAACTACGAATAAATATTTGCAAAATTTTCCAAAAGAAAACAAAGAATCCTTTATCCTTGTGATACACCAAACCGGCCCCCCTTTTTATTACTCCAAAACCCACGTTTTTCCTACCTTCTCACTTTGAATTTGTGTACAACTTCCCCCCAATAAATGGAGGTACTTGTTGTCCCCTCTTGCCTTCAAAAATCCGACGGATACTACTCCATATTCATAGTTTTATCCAACTTTGGCTTGTACAACACTTAAGTGATTAGGTTAGTCAAACATGAAGTACCTTCATTTCTCTTTTTTTTCTGCCACCACCGAGACCCAAGAAAGTTTGCTCTTCCCCAACAAGTTCCTAGTTCCTATGTTATTTCACTTGGCAAGGTCCTAGTTACAAACTAACTAGAAAGCTTAACTAAACTCTAACTAAACAAACTCTAACCCTAAACTCATTTGAGCCCTATAAATACCAATCTCTTTTTCCTCACTTAAACACACACACTCTCAAGCTCTCAAAAAGAAAAGAAAACATTAAGCTCTCATGGTGCTAAGTCACGGCTGAAAAACAGTAAGCAAGAGATACGAGTTGGTTTAGAAGCAAGCTAGAATTTATAAGTTTGGGTTGGACGTGGGTACTTGTCACAGTAGAGATTACTAGTACTTGTTCACCTTTACATCAAATTGGCTAAGGACTCATTGTAAGTTATCTTACTCCTTGTTATAGATCCTGCCTTGGTTGGTAATATACTTGCTAAAATCTTGCAAACCTGAATAACAAATGTCACGGATGGGGATTGGGTTTTATGGTAGAAGTAAACTTCAAACCTTATGATTTTATGGGAAGTCTAGACCCACTGTTGACCACCACAACCTTAGAACCACTAGGGCTGCTTAACTAAATGAAACTCGTGTCGATTAACCATCATGTAACGTTGGAGTGGTGTACATAGAAGAGTGATAAAAATACCACTAGAACTCATTTCAAATATCATGATTTTATGTGCGTAAGAAGTGTGTGTGGCGTGATTATGGCTTGTGTGTGAGTTTAACGACATAAGGACTGAGGATATATATGGCGTGGTCTCTTTTCTTGTCTATGCATGCGTGAAAACAACGTCTCCCAGCCACCATGAACCAAATGTCTGAGATGTAAAATTATAAAAAGAAATGAGTAATACTTATTGCTTGTGAGAAAAGAGTATATTTGTGCTTGGATGATAAACAGTGAGGGTATGTTGCTTTTGTTTAAGCTGCAGTGGTATGCAACGTATATATGAACGAAGCAGGGTGCGAGTATAATAAATTCTATGAACAACCCCCAACTAATATACGTGTATATGAGCTCTGCGTGAAACAATGACTCAAAAACAGTAGACATAACAAAGAAATGTGAGAAGTGTGTGGATCAAAAGGAAACAACCGACTATTTAAGTAATAAACAAAGATGGAAAAGTGATATGCAATGCTTGTCCTACGAGCATGTGAAAAACAAAAACAGTGAAACAAATGAAAGGAAAGAAACATGGCGTGTGTATATAATTATAATGTATGCTTATGTATGTTAGGCATTTAAAATAAAAAGGGGACCACTCATACTTTTGATGTTACCTGCAAGGACAGAGACCAAAAATAGCAAACCACACTCTCCTTGATTTTTCTATGATGAATAAGCTAGGTATGTATGATGTATGTGTTCTGATGTGCGTAGGAGTGTGTGTCAACAGAAACTATAACAAAGGAGTTTTTACCTATATGTTAGTGGGTAAAGAAATAAAAATAGATCATGTTGAGTATTGTTGTATGCTTGTATGCATGAAACGAATGACCATAATAAACCAACAAGTAGTTCTCACACTCGCACTATGGGTATTCGCAGGAGAGATATTAAATCTAAGTAGTAACCAGGTAAAGGAGTACAATGTAATAGGTTTGGATGTATGCATGAAAGGGTGATAAAAATATGCATGTTTATGGGCAAAGAAAGTAAAGATGGAAAACAATAAAGCAAACAACCTCTGCATATATACACTGTGTGCGTGTGTGTGTGTCAAACCAGGAAGTAAAAGGGTGAGTATGGCGGTATCTCTGCATATGTCACATGAGTGCTTGTTAAGTGAAAATGTGTTTGTTGTAGGCATGGTTGGTTTATTAATGCGTAGCTTCACCGTAAGGCTGTATATGGGCAAATCAAATGAGTAAATAAACTTCACATTCTAGGAAACTAGTACTATGCATGTGAATTGTGACAGGACCACAGTTAGCCAAAAGGAAAAGAGTAGAGTACTATGATTTGTTTCAAATAAGAACTAGCTCCCCTTTAAGATTAAAATAGTGGGAAAATATGAGTGTGTGTGTGAACACAAAAATGTATTTGTTTAGTAAAGAAGTACATGGGTTGCGTATGAAAGCAGCTAGGATCCACTTTGCATCATTGTTCTTTTAAAAAGAAAAGAAATAATACTATGAAAGTGTAAGAAACATGTGTCAGGCAAGGTAGTAAACCATATAAACTCATGTGATGGTGGGTCTAATGTGAGACATAAGTCCTTTATTTCCAACATGTGTTAAGGGAGTACATATAACCAAACGAATTTCGACCCATAGATCTTACTTTGCACCTACTTTTAATCGACCAAATGACCTTCGCCCAAAGATATAAAAATAACTTGTTAAAGGTGACACAGCCTAGTTTCCAAAATAGTTTTCCATTTGTCTTGAAGTTAAGTAACGAACTCACAATAAATTCCCAAAGATAGTCGATTTACACTTGTACAAAATTGGACATTACTTGTTTATTTTTGTTTACGAGTGAACTACTTTGCATAATTAATTTCTAGACTTAGAGACTTCATAAAAATACAATATTTATCAAATATCGAAGATCTCGCGGCCTAGTTTTTATTGTGAGAACCCGTTTATTTTTCGGACTATTATTTAATGAGATATTGGGGCCCAAAGTTGACCACGTGACTAAAATGGTTGAACGAGAAAAATGTATAAAAACATTTTATAAATCTATAGCAAGTATAAATTATCAACCAAGTGCATTGTACGTTATTATTTATTGTATTTAGCCTAAGTACAGATATTTTACTTAGGTTACGAGTAGATCGTTTGCGCATTGTTTTGCGTGCCTTGATATTCCGTGCTATCCTTGTTGATCATATTTAGCTACTTCATCGAGGTGAGTTTCATAGCCCCACTTTTAATTGCTTTAACTATTTTGGGGTGAGAACATTGCTTGTTTTTAACGGATGAACATAAGTGCTTTAAACTCATACGTTTGCCTACATGATGTCTAAGTATCGATATCCCTAGATGCTTTAGCCCACTATCGTGAACCGTTAATTACTTTGTGTAAGCGCGAATGTTATGGATAGATCTATCGGGACTAACCTCCCTATCTAATTTGGTTGTGTGGCCAAAGTTAGATACACTTACATTTGAGGATTTACAAATGCTTCGGGATAGGCATTTGCTCGGGCTCTTATTATTTCTTGTTGGTTGAGGTTAACGCTTCGGTGTCACGAGCTTAGGCGTAGGTGATTAAAACGTATACTTTTGATTATAATCTTGTATTTGTTATAAGATTATATACCGGTTGCCTTGGAAAAATCTTATGGTTCATCACACTATTTAAACTTAAACCTATGAACTCACCAACCTTTGTGTTGACGCTTTAGCAATGTTTTTCTCAGGTATCAAGACGGAGGAGTGACGTGGTTATGCATGGGAGATTTTTAAATGAAAATGGTCGTGACTAGTATATGGATATTTGGATCAATGTTAAAGTCTTTTGAAACAATGTTTTATTATGATCTGGTGTAATTCGCTTCCGAAACAAGTTTTATGCTTTTAAATAAATTAAAACGGCTTTTAAATAGTCGTTCTTTGTATCTATGTCTTGTGATAGTCATGACCGTCGCACCCCATTGTGTTGTATTACTCTGATAAATTGGGGGTGTGACATATCGTTTATAATTATGTTTGTGTTTGTTTTTCTGTTATTTATATTCTGTTATTTAGTTTATGTTAATTTAATTAATTTTATTTATTTGATTTATAAATAAAAGTGTTATAGTTTCCCTACAAAATGTTGATTCAATATAATACAAGAAAAAAGACAAACATTTGATCTAACATCAACAATTTTACCCCTTTCCGGAAAAGCCACATCTAACGAATGAGGGGTTTACTAGTCATTTCGCAGGTACAAACGATCAAATTGTTAGAAATAATGATTCGAAGGTTATTTTCACACTGTCACGTCAGCTTCCAAAGTTGTTTTGCACAAACTATAATTTTAGCTTCATTTTCGCAAAACCCCATAGTCTAAAGACTAAATTTGTAATTTACTTAAAAATGAAATATAAGAAAAAGATACGGTGCTAGGGTTTACTTACAAAAATGCTTCTAAGAAGCTCATCAAATCCGTCACTCTTCAACCACCAAAACCATAACCAATCATCATCACCAGATCGCTATTTTATTAAGAAAGTCACCTTCGTTTTCCTTACTCACTGACCTACCCATCGTTTCACACATGTCACACACACAACTACGCAGACACCCGTTAACTAGAGTTAACAGTTTACGTAATGCATGTGTTGAGGTGGTGGAAGACGTGGTAGGTGAAAAAAAGAGTGAAATGTTAGGAGGAGGGTTGCTGATTTCAAGTTCGGGTTTGGATGGTGATCATGAGGCGTGTAGTACTGTAAGTGGTGGCGATAATGGAGGGAGGGTTTGTGGTGGTGGAGGTAACGGGGAGGGGGAGGGTGATGGGATGGACTTATATTATCAAACTATGATTGATGCCAATCCCGGGAATTCCCTTATTTTAGCCAATTACGCCAACTATAGGTATATATATTCCCTACGTTCAAATATTATTGTTCATGTTTATGGGTATTTAATAATGACTAGACGAATACCCGCGCATAGCGGCGGAATGTCTAGCCACGGATTATTAACATAATGACTCATTTGTAGTAGATGTTTCTTGAAACAGAAAATGAAAATTTTAAAATAAAAATAGAAACGTTTATAACATTCCATGAGTTTTTAACATATAAATCGATTCATGAATCTGGCTTTAGGATAATTTTCAGAAACTCTTTTAATTTTCAGAATGAGTCGTATGGTAAAAGTTTTGAGATTTACATTAAAGTTGTAATATTTTTCTTATTTAGATGAATATTGTGTTTGGTAACAGCCTTTTTAATAGCGTTTTTGTCAATTAGCATTAGCATTTATGATATTTTTTTTAAAAAAAGCTTTTTTGGTTAAAACAATAAGCATTAGCATTTCTTATAAAAATGCTATTTTTCATATGCTTTTTCAAAGAGTATTTTTAGATGAGAATTATTCGTGAAAGAGCTTTAAACATAATAAATTACTTAAATACCCTCATCAATATAACACATTTAATTTAAAAGAGTTTTCTATTTATGTTTGTATGTCCTTTTATGTCTTTTTACATATTTAAATTACAGTTACTACTAATCTATCAAATACTTTTATAAATTAACTGCTATTGCTAACTACTATTACTAACTGCTATTACTAACTGCTACTGCTAACTATGACTGCTCCTGCTAACTGCTAGTGTAACCAAACACACCCGAAATGTTGAAAAAATTTAATTTTTCAACAATTGGGATAAAGTTTTATAGGGTATATAAATTTTGTCTTTTTAGTAGGGCTCACATTTTCAACCATTTTATATTTTCAATATTTTAACCATAAGAATATAACTTTTATAAGATAGTAAAGATAAAACTTAAATTGTCTGAAAAAGCAAAATACATATGTTAAGTCCTTTTAATGCGAAAAAAGATTTATCTGTACAAATTGTTGTCCGTGTATTTTGTGTATATAATCTTTATCACAATAAATTTCTTAAAATTTTTCATGCTCTTATTTAGAACAATGTCATACCTATGTAGAGTAATAATATGTTGTATTCACATTATGGTTGACTATTATTTCGAGAGAGTTAATCACTATGTATTATTTACGTCATATATTTTGTCCAAGACTTGTCAAATATATATACACTCTATTTGGTATAAATTGATATATTTCGATTCAAAATTTGCTTCCTACTTTACCTCATTTTACGAAAAGAAAACCTTAAACAAACCACCAGACAAACCTTTAAACAAAATCACCACCAAAAATCATACCCAAAATTTAAATTGATACAATCTCAAAGGTTCACTTTCCAAAATAGATCTCGTTTTTTATTCAAGTTTCATATTTCAAAAGGATCTTAATTCAAGTTTTTGAATGCATATATAAAACTCAATTTTAATATCATTTATAATTAACTCGAAAACTTTCTTAAATACGTGAGAAGAAGGTCAAATAAACACACTTTACAAGATGAAAAAAAATTCAAATAAACACAGTTTACAAGATGAAAAGAAAATAGAGAAAAATTATTTTGAATATCATATTTTTTCTTAGATATAAGAGGACTCATCCCTACCATTCATTTCATTTTCATCCAATGGATGAGATTAAATGTATTTTATTTTTTACCTATTTTTTATAATTTAAATATCTTCTAAACCGTTAAGTGTTAAACGAAAATAATTATACCATCGCGACGAGTGTTTAATTATCTTTCTACCAATATGCAATATGATATACTTTCGAAGAAAAAAATTCGTTTTTTTTCTTCTTGTTTAAGTTTACGTGAAATATCATTTATGATAATACTGTTTCATCATTCATGATAACAGCGTTAAATCATATATGATATTGGTTTCTATTATATATGATACGTCATATCATATATGATGCTGGTGTTACATCATTTATGATATTAGTATTATATATGATAATTTTCGAAAACGTGAAAAAATGAAGAAAAAAATATTTGTCGAAAGTGTATCATATAGCATATGTATAGAAAGATAATTAAATGCTTTTCGTAACGGTATGTTTTTTTCGCATGACGATTAACGGTTTAAGAGATATTAATGTTTGAAAAAAGATGGTGAGAATGAGTCCCTAATATCAAAAGAAAAATATAGTATCCAAACGAACTTAAATAAAAAAAAATAACAAAATTACTCATAGAGTAGTAGTTTAAACTTTAAACCTACCATTTGTGCATTCAATGAATTGCTTGATTTAAAATATAGTGGCTCAAGACGTTCGGTTTCTAAGTCCCTAAATCCTTAATAATAAAAGACCATCTAAATTAAAACATTCCATTTAAATGTCTCATATATTTGGGAAAGTTTGAATGTCAATTTTTTAATCTACTATAAATAAGTGCCAATCAACTTTACTACCATATAATGTAACTTAATTTTAATGTTAAAGTCAAACTTCCTCAACTATATCATTTGTATTGGTGAGGCGGTGAACGGTACATATTTAGTTTTCAAATTTTCACTTGTGAACCTACATTTTCAAAAATGAATTTAACTATTTAACTTTTAACATTTTCTTACTTATCTCAAACTTGTAGAAGGTAAACATAGAAAATCATGAATCAAGATAATTATATAGCAATTTCTAGATAAGGAAATAATAATAAGATCATATCAATAAACTTTAACTTGAATGAATGCCAATTTCTAAGAATTTTCTTAAATTATAAATTCTTATTTTTTTAAGCATATTGCTATGAACTCTAATGTCACTGGTGAAGTATTAATATATAAACCATATGAGGAATAAACATTCACGTTTAAGTTTTATTCGAACAAGCTTTCAACTTTACAAACCAAACTCATTATCAGTTGGCATGGTGTAATCACAAAGGATTCATAGTACATCTGTCTTGTTCTTTATTAATTAAATTCAGCTAACTCAACATAATTTGAACATTACGTAAACATAAATACATAAATATACTGCATGAATACATTAAATTTATTGTTTACCTAAAAGATCATGCATAGATAATCAGATCGATACAGGAAGTTTTTTTTTATACAACCTCCTTTCATTTGAAACTTTTTCCTTCAAGATGGTCACTTTGTTTCATGATTAAGTCATGATACAAAGGCCAAAATGAAACACCATACTGGTTTCCTAAGCTTTCATGATTTGAGCTTGAACCAATCTCAGCAGCACAAAGTGTTTCGGCAATAAATGTCATTGATCATGTTCTCATATTAAATATGCAGAGGTACGAAACCAAAAATATGTAAAGCTTAGCAAGCCATGAGTAAATGTCAGCAGACCAAGGCAGCATACCGTTACCCCTAGTTAGGCACAACTGCAACCACATGCCAAAGTAGGTTGTCATGCCGTCACCAAATACCAATGTTCCACTATTACTCTTAGTGCGCACTGTGATGCAAACTTTCAACGTCGTCGAATGAATTGTTATTGTGATTAGTATATCACACACTTTGGTAAGGTGACACAAACAGTGAGATTAATTAGAAACATAACGACATTTACACATGAATTAAACAACAAAGATAATGAAAATTATGAATATAAAATGAACAGATCGAACATTTAATTCATGAAATTTGGTTAAAGTGTTGCTATTGCATAACTCATGAAACATGTAGAATTGAAAAATAGCATCCATTCATTCAAACGTAGTAAGACATGGGGAGGGGTGTGGAGCACAAACGAGCTGAAAAAAAATACATAATTAGCTCTCACCATATACGATTTAATTACAAGTTAATACGAATTTATAAAAACACTAACCTCAAGATCATCGTAAATGTACGTTCATTGTAATTAGTTGACATTTTCTTTCCTTCCATTGACAGTTATGACACGAAGAAGTGGAATAAATGATAAGAATTGAATAAGGAGATAATGGTTGTTTATATAGGTGCTTTGCGTGAGTTTAAAATTTTAATTGCATGCATTCATGCTTAAAGAAATCATGCGTTCATATAGCAAATAATGGCATCCAATGTCAAAGTTTCCTCTGTTAAAAGTTTCCTATGTTAGATAAGATACCAAGCGTATTAATTTTGGTGCTTTATACATTATTAGCAGAGATTTCAAAAATTCAACATTTCCTCTATTAACTAAACGTAAGATATGTAGTGAATTGAACAACCTTCCAAGATTACAATACAGGTGGACACCACACGTATTTTGCAAGCCTGTGAATAAGTTTTAACAATTCAGTAATAATGTATAATTAATTTTTCAACATTTCCTAAATTAAAGAGTTTTTCAACGTTCATGGTTTTAGGGAATTTACTTTATAAGTAGTAGAGATTATGGCCTATCTGAATTGACATTACATGCATGGTTAAAAAACAAACCTTGTCTAAATTGACATTTTGTAAATCTTTTGTGGATATAGAATTTCTCAAAGTTGTAGTTTAATAGTCCAAGATGATAGTATATCAATAAGCTATATAGTTATCATGTTAAAATTTAGTCAATTTTGTAATTATTATGTGATACAGGTAATAAAATCATATTTTTACTTGTGACGACATTAATAATCACTAGTATTTCTTAGAATATGTAATCGCGTTGATCCATAGGTACAATGACTTGTAATAGCACGGAACTTGTAAATGTGAAATATAACTCATACATCGTGAACAAAATAGCAGATTAGGATCACCAATGTGGCACAACAAAAATAATATGTTGAATAAGATAGAAAAGTGTTGACTGTTGAGTATGCTATCGTACATCAGTATTCCTTATTATTATGCCATAGCCTATAAACCGGTCAACGTTGTTATTCAATTAATGGACCATTGAATCTAGTCTCAAATAATTTACATACTAGGAGAAATAGGAGAAGGTAAACGGGCAACAAGATACGCCGCTAGTCTTTTTTGTATATCAAAAACAAGTTTATTAAATACAACGTTTGTAGATTTAGGAGTCAAAACATTACTATTCATAACATGTTGTATTCTGGTAAGTAGCTTCACCGCCAAATGTATCAAACGCGAAAGGAATAAACACGCTGGTTTGCTAGTTATATAGCTTTTGGATTATTCTATGAACAAAATGTCTAGAAACATTTAGCATTTGGATTCTAATATGGAAAAAAACTCTAAATATGTGGTGTGTAAGGAATTGAGTGGGACATTGCAACTAATATTGTAAATGAGATGTACTGATATTAAGTTTCTGTCTTGGAGTATTTGGTTTATTGACTCAGTCATATTGCCAGTATGTAAGGTTATGTGAATGGGAAAGGTTATCAAGACCCCCCCTCCCCCATTTTTTACAAGCTATACCGCCCTTATTTTTTCTATTTTTTTATTTTTTTTATTTTTTTAATTTTTAAAAAATAATAAGTTTTTGTGACTTAAACATATAAAACAGACAAAAAACGCGGAACAGAAACTGATAAAAACTGTGTCTGACTGAAGCAGAAAGGGGACAAACGGAATCTTTAGTACCTTTTTGGTACTTTTTAATAGGGTAGGGGGTATTAATAGTAGAACCCTATGTGAATATAGTATCTATGATCAGGTGTTTTAGATGATGACAGAATTGTGCAAATAATAGTGTATTAGTGTATCTGCAGTAAATGCTATGCTGATGTATGCAATGAGGTAATTGTATACGACCTTAAAACTAAAAGTTGAGACAAGGACTCCTAGTTGCAACTAGTGGTTTGATGCATCTTGTATGTATGTACTAAAATGACAAAACATTGATTGGTCTATAAGTTGTCTAATCACGATTGCTAATAAATCTAAGATTTTTGTGGCAACTGTCAATGGCAGACATTTTACCCCGTATTTATTCTAATAAAGATTAAGACTTGTTTGGTTTGAAGGCATGAAATCGATACTTCGATTTGAAGGCATGAAATCCACAAATCTATATTTTCTTGTATATATTTAGCGTGTCATAAATGATTACCAATATATAGTAATCTTATTTTCTGCTCAAAATGATTTAGGTGAATTTAAGCATGAAAAAAGACACCTTAGTTGTTTTCAAGCATTTCCTATTTGACCACTTAAGGTTGCATAACATGTTTGAAAGGTTGCATAACACGTTTGAAACTATATAATCCAGAACCAGGTCAGAAACGAACCGGACGATGAAGGAAAAAGTGATCTTACTTGCGGCCATTTCAGCTTCCAAAGGTGGTACTAATTTTGGAGCAAGAATCATGACGACATTTGTTAGATGCTCATTGGTGAACGGTTCAACTAGAGGTGGCAAAACGGGCGGGCGGGCGGGCACGGGCGGCGGGCTAAACGGGCAACGGGCTAAACGGGCGGCGGGCTAAACGGGCGCGGGCTAAATGGGCACGGGCGAAACGGGCGGGCAAAATGGGCGGGCTAAACGGGCGCAAGCTAAAAAAGGGAAAAAACATATAAAATTTACAATTAAAAAATAAAAATACTGGTTTGAAAGCCGGGGATAAAAAATTTAATAAAAAATATTCGCCGAGTATACTAATTTGTATTTTACAAGTGCGCCCGTTAAGCCCATTTAGTTTCTTACATATGCGCCCGTTTAGCCAATTCATTATAAAGAATGGGCAAAAAGTGCCCCATCCTTTTTTGAAAATGGGCAAAAAGTGCCCATATGTATCCAAATGGGCAAAATTTTCCGCCTCTAGGTGAACCCATCATAAAGGTCAGCAACGTTACAAACTCTTCACGTCTAAACTATGTAGACCCATGAAAGCAGGCTAATTTGTAGCCAAAGGATTACCCTCTAACTTCCATGCATCTTATATGTGAGACATGAAATCAAACCCTTTACCCGCCAATTTCTGCACTTCACGAAGAATAGTACACAGGGGGGATACATTTTATCAGAATGAGAATCAACGGACTTACCGTAAATAGCAGTAATTACTTTCGACCACAAGGAACCGTCGTTCGAAATAAAGCGCCAAACCCACTTAACAAGAATGGAACGGTTCAAAGCATATAAACTAGAAACTCCAATACCTCCCTTCTTTTTAGACGCTAAAATATTATCCCATGCAACCCAAATGATTTTCCTCTCGTTCGTACCAATACCATTAAAAAAGTTCCTCCTTAACGATTCTAGGACTTTCAAAACGCCACTGGGAGCTTTAAAGATCGACATGTGGTATAACGGAGATGCTCCTAGCACAAACTTCACGTAGGTCAATCGACCACCGATTGATAATGTCTTACTTTTCCATCTTGATAGTCTCGACTGAAATTTCCTCACAATGTCAGCCCAAGCAGAAATACGAGACATGGAACTACCAACTGACACACCAAGGTATTTAAAAGGATTTTGCATAATACCGCAGCCAATGAGCGAAGCACTATTACTGACTTCAACATTAGGAACCCCAACTCGCATGACGTGACTTTTAAGAAGGTTGATCTTTGACCTCGAGGCAAGAAAGAAACACTTCATAATACGTACCAAGTTCTCCAAATTATCTTGAGACCACTCACCGATAAAGACACCGTCATCCGCGTAAAATAGATGGGATAAAGTGGAAGATTCATGAAAAGCGAGGCCTTTAAAGACACCTTTAGACGCCGCTTTAGCTACTGAAATGTGAAGTGACTCGATAATAAGAATAAATAAAAAAGGAGCAAGAGGATCACCTTGCTTTAGCATCGATAGAACGGAAACTCGGCAGTGGGACTACCATTATGTGAAAATACCTCGAATCCATTTACACCAATTATAACCAAAACCAAACCCGCGTAGCACTTCTAAAAGAAATTCCCAATGGACGGATTCGTAAGCTTTTGAAAAATCAGCCTTGAAGATGAGAGCTTTTTCCTTTTTACGTTTGCACCACGATAAGATTTCATTTAACACAAATGGGCCATCCAAAATCTGCCGATTAGTAATGAAAGCAGATTTAGATTCAGAAACCAAATCTAAAATCACCAAAGATAACCGGTTAGCAAGGACCTTGGTATTAGCCTTGTAAAGACTGCCGATAAGACTTATAGGTCTAAAATCCATGACAACTTTTGTGTCAATAAATTTAGGGATCAAGGTAATAAAAGACGCATTACTACCTCTTGGAAAAACCATCAGTAAAGAAACAAGTCACCGCATCACAAAATTCGTCACCAATAAGATTCCAAAACCATCTAAAAACTCGAAGGTAAACCCATTGGGACCAATGGATTTATTAACACCGCACCCTCACACAGCATCACGAATTTCATCCGTAGATATAGCAGTATCCAGGGGTTCAATCTGTTCAGGTTTAAGCCGCTTACGAAACTGAGTACTGAATTTATGACTTGGACCAACGGGACATTTGAACCGAGATGCAAAATGATCTCTAAATGTGTCTTTGATCACTTTAGAATCGGTAATCCACTCACCCTCAATGAAAATACCTCTAATAGCAAGTTGAGACCTCTGTTTGTTAATTATGCCATGAAAAATTTAGAGTTCTCATCACCTTCAATAGCCTATTTAATTTTCTATTTCTGAATAAAATCTGAGGCCTCTAATTGTTTGATATCATACAATTTGCGGTTTAAATCCATACGTTTTAACAGCATGTCATCATCCACCACCCCTTGATCCAAACTCTTATCGATAACAACCAGCTCATCAATGATGTCGTGCTTAAAAACCGGTTTGCCGAACAATCTGTTCTTTAGACCAATCACGTATACATATTTTCAATGACTGCAATTTTTTCTTAAATCTAATTAAAAGGTTGTGATCATTATGATCAAGAGACTTCCATGTTGTTTCTACCATAGTGTCAAAACCTTCACGTTTAAACCACAAATGATAAATACGAAAAGGAATAGGACCAAACTCGACTTCAACTTCTTTTAGAAGAATAGGTCGGTGATCCGATAAGTGACTATCTAGGCACACTGAAGTAATGGCCGGATAATTAGAGATAATCCCTTCCGACACGAGAAACCTATCTAATTTACTAATCTTTGTGGCTGATGGATGAGACCACGTAAATGAGTACCCTTCAGAATTAACTTCCACCAGGTCGGTCGAATCAATGAAACTATTAAAGCAAGAATACTGATTAAACTGAGACCCGAATCTTTCTTAAATCTAACCTCATTAAAGTCACCAGACACAATAGAGTCGCCCTGTCATCGATTGATCAAACCTACAATGTACTCCCACAATAGCCTTTTAAGAACAGGAGATTGTGGAGCATAAACCGCCACTAATAACACCTTTGAATTGCTAGGAAGCCAAGTCCTGAACTGCGCTATAAAATTATCGGATACAGTCATAGCCTTATTTGTGAAAATAGAGTCCTCCCAAAAACATAAAATACCACCAGAATTACCCACCGAATCACTAGAAGCGAATTGTTAGAATTACCCCACAAAAATTTTACATCCATATGTGAAATGTTCTCCATCTTCGTCTCCTGTAAAGCTATAAAATTAACTTTATGTTTAAAATTTAACTCCTTGACCCATTCGTTTTTGGTCTTATGGCCGAGACCTTGAACATTTAAAGAAAGGATCTTCATTTAAAACATCGTCTATACCTCCTTGTGTACTAATAATACACTATATGTCTTTCGAACACCCCTCCATATCATAGCCCATGGACTGCCTAACACGAATCATATCATCTAAAACTTGTAGTATGGACCCACCATTACCAAGTTTATTAGTAGCTTTATAAGTAGAAACACCATCGAAAGATTCAAACTATATTATATGTCTTTTTAGTTATTTTACATCTTATTATTACACTAAACAACCAATCTACCAAACACTTTTATTTAAAAAATATACAGCTTTTAGCTCATGTTAATAACTTAGTAGTTAACCGCTTACAACTAACAGTTTACAACTTACAACTAATTTTACCAATTATAGCCTATCGTGCATTTATGTCCATGTCTTCAGGTATATATAATGCTTTCATTAGCTCCTACAAATTTAATGGGATGGGTTGGTGTGTATGTGATGAAAGAAAGATTATATAATTTTTTTAAGATCGGAATTCGATATTATGAACCGATTAAACCATGAAGGATTATTTTTGTGTTATATAAAATAAAACTTATAGTTTTTGTTTTTGCAAAAACTTCAAGCTCTATTTTTGTTACTCCCTTTATCCTTATATTATTATCCACTATAATTTAAGGCTTAAGAAGAAAAATTCAATTATAGTTTTGGTTTCAACAAATCATATATTAACACACTTGATATTCTATCAATTATTTCATGTAATTTGGTAAATAAGAATTATTTTTAAAACTAATATGATAAACTTAAATAATTCTACCTACTAGATTTAATAATGGATAATAAGTTTCAAGGAAAAAACAAAATAAAAGTGAAAGTATGATGACTAAGAAAAATAATCCACAATGACAAAAATACTAAAACTACGTCCTTAGTTAGTATTATATATCCATATGTGTAAATGAAAATAAAAGCCTATTTGGTTGCCATGTTTGAGCTTTTGTGACAACCCAAACCCGAGGTCATTTATTTAATATTATATAATATTATTTTTACGAATAATTTTGAAATTTTTGATGAGTTAAATGAAATGACGATTGATGGTTTTAATTAAAACCGACGTTGGAGGTCTTATTTTTATATTTTTCGTAATAGCGAGGATTATTAGTGACCACGATATCGACGGATGCCCGAGATTTAATGTTTTATCATTTGTTGTCTCGATGTTTATATTTTTGACGTTTTTATTTTAAGTTCGTATTAAGTCGAACCGGGATCATATTATCATCATATTTTGAGTGCGTTTTAACTTTTGAAAAGTATTTTTACGAAACCCGAGCCTCGTAAATATTTTCAAAATTTACAATTTACATTTTCTACCCTTACAACTTTTTAATTGCATTTTAGAACAAAACTATCATAAATTGGCAAAACAAGCCCCTCCACCCCACTATAAAAGGAATTTCCACTAGCACAAACACATAGTAAATGTGTGAAAATGAAATTTTTATCTCTCTTCCTTCTCCCTCTCTAAAAACCGTACACCCCTCACCACCTAAACCCATTTGATTTTAAAAATTTAGCTTGAATCAAGCTAAAACAATTAAAGTCCCATGTTGGAAATTTGATTGTGCATCGAATGGTGTAATTTTCTTCAACATGCAAGAACTTCAAATTTTTGATGATGATCCATGAAGGTTTGATCCATTTTTATGATGATATATATATGTAATTGTTATTATATTCAAGAATTTTTGGTTGCATGTTCATTATTTTTGAGTGGGTAATTTTTGTATGATCATTTAAATGTGTTATGGGTTAGTTAAGTTGTTGGCAATGATATTAGGGTGATATTAGGCATATGAGAATGATTAAAATGTGGTGAAAAATTAATTTTGAATGATTTTTAAATATATATTTTTAAACAGATTATTAAACTTAATTTTCTGAAAATATGAGTTTGAGTTTGAGATGAACTAATTAGATATTGTTGTAGAGGATGTTTTTAGCTTCGTTTTGGTATAAGGTAGGGCTTCTAGCTCCAAATGAGCAAAAAGTTACATTAGTTTGATTATTCGTGTACCGGGAGACGAGTATCGTCACAATATATAATTGTTATCGATATTTGATCGAATCTTGGGGATTATAAAATGGATTTTAAAATGATTCATGGACTGATTTTGAATGATAAGTATGATGATGTTGAGTTATTTTCAAAGTTGAGTGTCGGTTTTGTAACCGGAGAAAAATAAATGGTTTAAAAGAGTATATGAGTTGTTGACGTAAAACTGTCCGGTTTTTGTAGTTCAAAGATGTGTCGGGCAGGGAACTTTAAATGTAAAATCTTTTGATGGGCTTTTAACAGGTATTTCTATATATAGTAATTGACATTTCTTATTAGTATCATAAGTAGTTGACGTGTTTAAGTGGGGTAAATGAGCTCGTACATTTGGTGTGTACCGGCAGATTTTTATCGAAAGAATTAACTAATAGTAAGCATATAGAATGAAGTAAAAGGTCACTTGTATTGTTTTCATTTAGGGTTGGTTGTGATTTTATGATTTTGAGTTTGATGTTATTAAGTATGGATTTTACTCGAGTTTACTATTGATGAACGCGCCTTATTTGATAGGTTGCGGTTTTTGTGTTTATCGGGCATCAACTATCGTCGAAGATCGTCTTACTACTGCTATTACTCCAGGTGAGTCTATAGCCTCGCTTTTGTAATTGTGTCGAATGATTTTAAAACCCGCGAGGGGGATACATGCTATTTGAAAGTAAAATGAACACAAGTCATGATTGATTGTTTGGACCCGAATGTTGCCTTTGTTGCCTTTGTTGATTTGAATTGTATAAGTACCTATGTTGCAAAAGTCCCTAAATTCATGAGCCGTTAACTATCTTCTGACTTGATGTTGTGAGTTGGGAATAGCCGCTTATTCTAATAATAATACTATTGGGCTGACGACCCTATCTGAGACCAGGGCTTTACGCTGAGTAACCCGTTGGGAAGGATAATTTACGAGAATGAGAATGTGGTATACTTGCAACTGATACCCTAGTAGGGGCACTGGAATTCATCTAGTCATGCTGGCTTTAGGCGTGGGTGACTAAGTTAAGGGGTCGGTGTCATGAGCTTAATACAATTCAATAGCTATTGCTATATACCAGATTTCCTGAATAATAGATTGTAATGATCAGCAATTCTATTAAATGATCTTGATTGATTTTTCTCTTGTGTTCAAATGATGATTTGGAAAACTTATAGACTCGCTCAATAGTTGTGTTGATGATTTTAAGCATGTATTTCAGGTGATTGAAGTTGATGAATTGTGGAGCTTGCTGGAGACGGATTGCGGGATTGCTTTTGTGGTGATTGGTCTAAAACGGATTTCTTTCTCTTTTGTCATAAAAATAATGATGTACGATCTTGTACTTTGGTAAATTGTTTGTTGATTGGTTAAAATCTTTGGGGGACCTAAATGTTATTCTGATATTTCTGAAATTGTTTTACTTGGGATCGAAAGTTTTAGACAATGGTTAAATTATATTCTTTTATATTTCAAATGTATCATTTTAAGATTGTTCAAAGTGTCTTGTGTAACAATGTTTGTATTTAGCACCCAAATATGTATTTCCGCTGCGCAATGTAATTTGGGGGTGTTAAAGATTGGTAATCAGAGCTTTTTAGTTATAGCGAATTAGGTCGATTTTGAAAAATGTCCTAAACTATAACTTTGGTGTCAAAAATATTTTACAAAAGCACGCAACTTCTCCGCAAGGCTCCGGTAAGATTATTTGTTTGTATTGTTTTATAATTGATGTATCCCTTAAAATTGAAATGATTTTAAATTATTTATTAAGTAAATACTATGATGATGTATTGATGTTGTTGAAAGTACTTTGAGTACTTGTTATCGTAATTTTATTTATGTAATGCATATGTATATAATTTTAAATAATGACCTTATATACTGCCGAGGGTCTGGGACAGTAGACCAGATGATGAACGGTTTTACAACTGATTTCTTACGACTTGTGTCGGGTATGAAGAAGTTTGATTAGCTGATCAATGATAGATATGTGGTTGAAATTGGTGTGATTAGAAGGTTGATGTGAAAGAAAGGTGGTTTTAAAGGTTGTATTTGGTATGTGGAGATTTGAGTTTGTTAGGACTTGGAAGATGGATGAGATTACTATTCTTGGGTCGATTGTGATAAATTTTTGTGTTTGAATTAAAAGGTTTAAAGAGAAGTAGGTAAGTTTTGAAAGGATGAATTAGTGGGAACCTCATGTGAGATTAATTCTGAGTCAAGCTTGGAAGTTTAGGAATGTTGAAAGTCGTATTGAGATTTTCCTTGTGATTAATCTGTCGTGTAGGAGTGAGTATTTGGATTTTGAGAATGAGCTGTCATCATGTCAGGGATTTGACTTTAAGGTCCGAAGGAGAAATAGACGAGTGTGATTAAGCTGACAACAATGTTAAAGTGGATGAGGAGCTGGTGTCTAAGGAACTACTCGCGTAATGGACTTCTTTGTATCTTATTTTCTTTTTGTGATCGGACTTATTTAAACCTTGTGTCATAGCATTGTGATGGAACTTATTATCTTTTAAGTTTGTTCGGTAGATGATTGTAGTGACAAACATTGCCACTATCTTGTTGAATCCTCAACACAATCTAAATTACCCTTATGATCTATGATGTGCCTTTATTAACTCTTTTGAGTTTTGGTTGATGAACCATTGTAGTTATGATGTTCGTGCATGTAGTATCCATGAGATGTCATGATAAAGAATTCCTTCTTTATTATTGATATGTATACTTATCATGTTTCTTTCTCCTGTGATGATGGAAGAAGGAGTAAGGGAAGCATATTTCTGTCATTATTGGATACCCACGTGACTAAGTTTCTTGAAATATGTCGCCAAAACTAACGACTGCTACTATGAACACTATGATTGAACAAGTTATTGCTAGAGCACATGAAGCTGATCGTGCTGCAAGGAATCAAGATGCTGGAGTTAATTGTGATGGAGATAATGGTGTTGCAGTTGATGTTGCTGAGAATAATGATGATGCTGCCGAGAATAATGATGATGCTGCTGAGAATAATGATGATGCTGCTGAGAATAATGATGATGCTGCTAAAAATAATGGTGATGCTGCTAAGAATAATGAGGATGCTGCTGATCCAGATGATAGTGTTGCTGCTGTTCTGCAAGTTCAAGAGAATGTACTTATGTTAGTTTTCAGAAGTTTGGTTCTGCGCAGTTTTGTGGTGTTAGTGGTGCATTAAAATTGCATAGTTAGATTGATAAGATAAAGAGTACTTTGAGATTATCGGGTGTTCAGAAATTAATAAGGTGAAATTTGCTACTGCTATATTTCAGAACGGTACCCCAAGATGGTGGAATAACTAAGTGACTACTGTAGGATTAGTTCTGGTTAAATGTAAGACATGGACCGTGATGAAAGGACTATTGACTGCTAGGCTTGTCCTAAATAGGAACTATGATAGTTGGAATCCGAATTGAGACAATTAGTGCTAAGGGACGATGTTATTACTACTTAATGGGAAATTTTCTAAGCTATATTTGCTATGTTCTGATACTTTTGTGAATGACTGTAAGGCAAGGAAGCAGTACATTAGAGGATTGACTAGTGATATCAAGAGTGAGATTATTTCTTCAAAACCTGAATCTTTTGATGAAGTTGTTTAGATGGCGCATGATTTAATGGACGTGAAAGTGCAAGATAGGAAAGATAGTATTGTTGAAAACAATAAGAGAAAGTGGGAATCTGCTTAGTTCAACCAGAATCAAGGTCAGAATTGTAAGGATTACAGTAATAACAATAACCAAAGACAGAACCAAAATCAATATTTAAACCATGGAAGGAATGATGGGATTCGTGTTGCCATGTGTCTAGAAGTGACAAGATAAATCTCAAGTGTGTTTGTTGTACTCTATACCATGTAGGTAATTTTCCACAATTGCGACTAGAGTTAGGACAACCTGGTCATAAAGCTGCTAAGTGCAGAACAAGAGGATTAGTCATTGTAATTAGTACCCCTGGAGTAGTGATATGTTTTAGCCGTGGTGAGAAAAGACAAGCAAGGGAATTGTCCAAGGAAAGGAAATTGACAAGATAGGAATGTTGCCGCTCCGGTTTACGTTTGAGTGATGCTGACAAACCTTAAGGTCTGAATGTTGTAAATGGTATATTCTTACTTGAGATTCTTTATGTCAGTAAGTTGTTTGGTTTTAGATCGGGTAGAACTGTAGAATTGTAAAGATTCAGTTGATTTATCAATGGAGAATTAGTAAGAATGACAATTAACTATGATGTGGAGTTAACCGATGAAAAGGTTGCTAGTATTAGTTCTATACTAAGAGCGTGTTCCTAGAATTTAGGAAGGTAGGTGTTTAGTATCGACTTGATGCTCGAAGAATTGGAATCTTTGGATGTGGATTTATTGGTCTGAATTGGTTAGTGGTGCGAAGTGCTGATGCTTGAGATTGAACTAATCTTCACTATTAATAACTGAATTTTTGTATCAATTAAAGTTCGTTTTCTCGGTGTCTCTTCGAATTGATCTCGGGTTAATTGTGTGATATTAGTTGTTCTTGGTGAATCAAATAAAAGGGTTGTCGTTGTCTAAAACTAATTAAAAATAAAGACTTGAAACAATTAAAGATAAAGTAAAGACGGTGAAAAGAAACGACGATGAAAGATTAAAGATTAAAACTTGACGGGAAATAAATGACGAAAATTTAAAGGTAATAAAAATAAATGACGCAAATTTAAACTTCAAATAAAAGGAAAGCAAGTAAAAGAGCAAATAAAGAAAAAGGCGGGAAAAATAAAGTTTATAACTTAAAACTGAAAAACTCTAATACGGAATAAAATTCTATGCGGAATAACAACAAGTCTATGCGGAATATGAACGCTATGCGGAATAAAAAGAGAAAATTAAGCTATGCGGAATAAAATAAAAAGAAGGCTATTCGGAAAAACATCTATGCGGAATATTAAAAGCTATGCGGAAAAAAGAAGCTATTCGGAAAAAGGTCCTATACGGAATAATCAAACATTCCGCATGGGAAACCCTATTCGGAATAATCAAGCATTCCGCATAGGAAGCCCTATTCGGAATAACAGATCATTCCGCATAGAAAACCCTATTCGGAATAACAGATCATTCCGCATAGAATTTCCTATTCGGAATAAATGAGCATTCCGCATAGAACATTTTTAAGACAGTTGATTCGGAATATTGAAAATGTTCCGAATAGAATGAAAACTAAGCAGCTATTCGGAATAATCTGGGCTGAAGAACAAAAGGCAGAAACTTAAACGAAGGTACAGGGAATGAAGATTAACACACGAATTTGATCTAATCTAATCAAATCAAACCAAAAGATTAAACCAAAACAACCAACAAACATCAATTAACAATAATCAATCAAAATAAATCATCAAAACTAACAAATAAAGCCAAATCAATCAAAACCCACTTGATTGAAAAGAAGAAAACTCAAGAACATGAACACAAAGATTAAGAACAAATCAAGCAAGAAAGGAAGAAGGAGATTAACAATAAAGTAAAGATTAACATCAATTAAATGGAAACTTACTTGGAATTAAAAGAAAATTAAAGGTGCATTACATAGAGATTAAGATGCATAAAAGTAAAGAACAAGAAAATGAAGAATGGGGAAAAAAGGCTTGTCAGGCCTCCAACACTTGAAAAATGAAGACTAATTGCCTATTTATAGTGGTGATTAGGGAGGAGCTTAGGAAGCTTCCTCCCTCTTTCCTCTTTTCCTTATTTCCAAGCTTAGGTCCTTGATCTTCTTAATCCTTTGATAATCTTCTTAATACTTGGACTTGTCTTGGGATTTCTTCAAACTCGTCTTGTATTTTCTTCATAAATAAGACTCGAGTTCTTCGGCTTTTAGTAAACTTCCGTCTTTTGACTTTTTCTTCGATAAATCTTCAGAATTGGTCTTGGACTTCCGTTCTTTTTCCACTCTTGATCTTTCGACTTCATCTTTCGTCTTTTTATTCGATAAAAACCCGTGAATGCCGTGTTTTCTCCACTTTTCACCTTTTCGTCCTAAATTACAACAAAAACACAAACCACGGATAATTCCGACATAAATGACATAAAATACACGTTTTGGCTCGGTTATTATTGTAATTAAGTGGTAAAAAGGATGGGTGTTTTCACACCTATCAACTATAAATTGATAGTTGTTGGCTTAGATTTTGCTGCGAAGCTGAGTGTTGACTGTGAAATGTGATGAATGAACTATCCATTTGGGAAGTGTATCTTGTTTGGAAACAAGGAAGTATGTGAAAGAGGGATATGATGTATTCCTAGCTCAGGTAATTAGTGATATGGTAGTTGAGGAGAAGTTGGGAGATCTGTTAATGACTCGAGAGCATTCTGAGGTTTTCCTGAAGTTTTGCAGAGTTGCTGCCGCCTTGTGAAATGGAGTTCATGTCGATTGAGTGTTGTGAGCAATAGGTGTAGGGCTTCCGCGTTTCATTATGTAATGCTTCTGTGTTTTGTTGAGTAGTAATTGTATGCCTTATCATTTAGCACCGTCAGAGTGGAATGAGTTATCCGGTCAACTGCGAGAAGTGATGGATAATGAATGTATCAAATTAAGTTCCGTTACAGTGGCGATCGCTTGTGTTGTTGTCAAGAAGGATGGATTGTTTCGAATGTGTATTGATTATCGAGAGCTTAGCAAATTGACAACCAATAATCGGTATCCATTACCAAGGATTGATGATTCGTTTGATCCTTGCAACTTGTCTGGATCTAGAGTATACTCAAAGATCGCTTTGAGTCCTGGTTATCATTAACTGAGAGTTAGGAAGGAAGATGTTCCTATAATTGTTTTTCGTACTTGATGTGGGTACTTTATGTTTCAAGTGGTGTTTTTGGAATTGACGAACGCGTCTGCCATATTCATGGACTGGGTGAATCTTGTGAGTAAGATGTGCTAGGATGAGTTAGTCATTATATCTATTGAACATATTCTATTTTATTCCAAGGGGAAAGGAGGAACATAAGTGGCATATGAGGATAATTTTTGGGATGGTTGTAAGAATAGAAATTGTATGTAAAGTTTCCTATGTGTGAATGTTGGTTGAAATATTTGCGTTTTCTAAGGCAGTTGTTTGGCAACAAAGGTATTCATGAAGATCTTGCCAAGATTGAAACGATTAAGGATTGGTCGGTACCAACGACGCCGACGGAAATCTGTTAATTCCTTGGTCTAAGCTGGGAATAATCGGAGGTTTATCGAAAGGTTTTCACTGATTGTTGAACCATTGATTAAGCTGACTAAGAAGAATTGGATGTGTGAGTCCCACTTATACATTTAAATTGTAAACTTCGAGATCTGATCCTTATCAGATGGGGAAGTTATATTCTGAACACTAAAGGGTAAGTTGTGTTATGCACCGATATTGTCATTGTTGAAAGGATTTGAAGTATTTATAGCTTATAGTTTGCTGTGATGTGTCTCATAAGGGTTATGTAGTTGTGGTGTTTGCTTTGAGATGGTAGAAATATTACTTGTATGGAATCAAGTGTGTAGTGATAAAGGATCATAGAATTTGGTCCATAATTAATTTCCTAGGATGATAAAGGAAATGAGTAGAGTATCACCAGTTATATATATTTTGAGTACTTGAGTAGGTTGATGGTTATGACTGTGAGTGATTATGACTACAAGATTCGCTACCATCCGGGAAAGGCGAATGTGGTAGCTAATGCACTTATCAGGGATAAAAAGGGGAAAATCTTTTAAGATTTGAGTTTTGGTAATGAAAAGAAGTGCGGGGTTGATAGCAAGAATATGAAATTTTAAGTTAGTGGTCTGATTTGAGAAGGAGGTCAAGATAAGTGATTTCAACATTTTATCGAACTTATGGAAAGGATTTTGTTGTAACGCCAAGTTAGGTATGGTATATTGAGCACTCCTAACATATCTAAGTTGAGAGAGTGAGACTTAGTGATGAAGGAATCTCACAAGTCAAGTAATCGATACGTTTTGGTTTGGGTAAAGATGAAAGTTGAGTTGAGTACTGTGTGTTATACAGAGACTGACGGATAGAGTGAAAGGACGATTCGAACATTGAACGGTATACTTGTGCGTGTGTGATTGACATAGAAAATTGTTGGAATTTTTATATGACGATGATTGTCATGCTAGTAATGAGGATGTACTACTTATGGTACATAAAGAACTTCAATTTGTGAAGGTGAAAGATAGTGAGTTACAGACGTAAGATTAGGTTTTCGGTGTATTGCAGAAATGTAGGTAGAATTGAGTGACTGAACTAGAAGTGATATTAACAAAATTGATAAGATTGTATGGGTTAAGGACCGTCCATTAGTCACAAGGAGTTGTCAGAAGAGTTATGTTGGAAATCGAAGGAACTCGATGGAGTTTGAAATTAGGAAACGTGGTTATGTTTAAGGTGTTGTTATGAAGGGTGAAATTTGTTTTGGGAACAACAAGGAAAGAATTCAACTTGAAGATAAGTTGCTTTTCATAGAGAAAGAACTGTGAAGAGTTCTTATGAGGTCGAAACATAGTAAGGATTATGTTGTGAAGATACAAAAATTCCAGGAGTGGAATCTGAAATGGTGAAGGAAGCATGAGGATTTCTTTAAGGAAAAGAGTTCTCATTTGTTTTGGAGGTATGGGATGTGAATATAAGAGGGGCCGAGCGCCGGGACGTCGCTCTCTTTTAGGAGGGTAGGATGTGACAACCCAAACCCGAGGTCATTTATTTAATATTATATAATATTATTTTTACGAATAATTTTGAAATTTTTGATGAGTTGAATGAAATGACGATTGATGGTTTTAATTAAAACCGACGTTGGAGGTCTTATTTTTATCTTTTTACTAATAGCGAGGATTATTAGTGACCACGATATCTACGGATGCCCGAGATTTAATGTTTTATCATTTGTTGTCTTGATGTTTATATTTTTGACGTTTTTATTTTAAGTTCGTATTAAGTCGAACCGGGATCATATTATCATCATATTTTGAGTGCGTTTTAACTTTTGAAAAGTATTTTTACGAAACCCGAGCCTCGTAAATATTTTCAAAATTTACAATTTACATTTTCTACCCTTACAACTATTTAATTGCATTTTGGACCAAAACTATCACAAATTGTCAAAACAAGCCCCTCCACCCCACTATAAAAGGAATTTCCACTAGCACAAACATATAGTAAATATGTGAAAATGAAATTTTTATCTCTCTTCCTTCTCCCTTGATGAGACTGCTTTTATACATAGTCTCATCTTCCAAATTGGGCTTAAAATGCATTAAATATCATCAAAATACCCAAATATATGCTTGTGTTTGTTGCTTGTGTATTTTAGGTACGGATATTGAGAAAATGACAAAAGATCACAAGAATCAGTCAAAAACGAACACGAGAAACGAAGCCGCACGATGAACCAAGCCCTAATGAAGAATTTTCCAAAGAAAACCCTTGAAGAATTGAAGAATTATGAAGATTGGTCCTCCAAGATGGAAGAATTGACACTTTATACCCTTGTATCTTCATAATTACAAGATTGGTCCCTAAAGTTTGTCAAAATTACAAAAAGGACCCTTAACTTTAAAGAATTGGCAAATTTAGTCCCTCAACAAAACTAAATTGTCAATATTGGTCCTCCAAGAAGTCAACAAACAAGTCAACACCTTGAAGTATGAAGACATGTCACTGAAAGTCCTTCAAATATCATCAAATTGCAAGTTTAGTCCTTGAAACAAGTTTATAAAAATTGATGTGCCAAAAATGACAAGTGGGTGAAACTTATTTACAAAGGAAAAGTGGTTTAGGCTGTTTTAATACAAAGTGAAGGAAATTTGAACCTTGGGGGGGCCAAAACTGCCAGACAACATAAGTTATCCCCACCAATCAACCTGCCATGTCACCTCCACCAGCCACTCACAACTTCACACCTCACCCCACCTCACACGTCAGACTCCACTCACCCACTTTATTTATTAAATCTGATTAAACCTAATTTTTGGAGGCAAACACTTATTCAAATGAATAATCAGATTAAACCAACTATTTACCCATCCCTAATCCAACGAACCCTAATCCTTAATCACCCTCAAAACAAAGGGTTTTACCCCAATGTTTTCCAGATTTACTATTCACCCCACACTAAACCAATCCCCCAACCCAGAATCTTTTCACAACAAACCCATGTGATTGTAGGACCCTCCCCTGCCCATCACTTTCACACCAAAACCCTAAACCCGACAAAAGGAACGACTGGATTGGATTTCTTGGTCCCAAAGGGTTGTCCAACGACTCAGATTACTCAACACAAGCTCCCAAACAGCCTGGCTCATCACATGTTGGCAATTTGACCCAAATTTCAGTCAAACACAAGGGCATTTTTGGATTTTCAAACCATTAGGGTTTTAGCTTATATTATTTTATTCAGAGTACCTAGAATGTTCTATCTAGGCCTATATAAGAAGGATGCGACTTGTGCATGCCTCTTGTTCCTGAATTTTTCCTTAGGTCACAAACTTGTAAAGCCCATTTTGTTTATGAATGAAATTGGTTAAGTATTGTTGATGAAAAGATTCCAGGATCCATTCTACTTTCTGCTTATTGATTGTGTCTCATTTACTGCTTGTTTGATTTTTAAGTTTTTTTTAAATTCAGTTTTGTTTGAAAGTTTCTGAAATTTTGATTTTGTTTGGTTAAAATCTTTTTCAAGATTTGGTTTTCCAAGGTTGGAATTGGATTTGTTTAAGTGTGTTTAAAGAAGTTTATTTGAGAAGTTTTTGAAAAGATTTGAAAGTTTGGAAGAAAAATCAGAAATATTGGATATTTGCTTGTGTTCTTCCTTGTTCATTGCAGGTTCCATTGGAGGATTTGTTGTTCAAGGATCAGCTCAGGTCCGGACCTGATAGGAGGTGGCTAAGCTGCCACTGAGGGACCTGGATGTAGGTCCCTCAAGGTAAAATCCTTGATTCCATTTTTAGTTTTCAGAAAATTTGGTGTTTATGTGATTTTGCATGTAAACTTGTCATTTGTTTGTTTAAGTGTTTGAAATTGCTCCTTAGTTGTTAGTATGCATGTTTTAAGTGGTTATAATCAGATTTGAAAAGTTTGAAATTGATTTGGTTAAACAAATTTGATTTTCAGTCACTTAAAGGAGTGTTTGGATTTGCATATTAATTGAGCTTATTTGGGAAGTTTTGTGTTGAAACCTGTTTTACATACTCAACAAGGTAGTAGTAGGGGATAGTAGCACTTGTCTTTCAGTTTGGTAGGGTTTTGAACAAAGTTGTATGATAAAAATTGGAAATATGGTCTAAAATCCAGTAACTGCTCTTGTGCATGATTTTTTGTGAAATTTTTCCTTCAAATTTGATGAGTTGATAGATAATAGGTCATAGAAGGTTTGTGAATCATTTGTATGCTATTTGGTGAGCTTATTTTCAAGTTATGAGGCTTTGAAATCCATTTGAGTGCCAAGTAAATCAGTCATTTGTTCATCAGAAACCTTGTGGCTTAATCAGTAACTTTTGTGCTTATTTGGTGCTTATTTTGTTAAGAGACTTGCTTGATTTGTGTTTGTGTTGACTCCCTATACTCAACTGAGTATAGGGGTGCCCTTTTGTCCATCAAAAACACCACAGAATCCAAAATCAAGACCTCTTGATTCATTTCTTCACAAGTGAAGATACCTTTTCTTTCACTTTTTGTGTTCATCAGAAACAAGCACAACCTGGGCACTTGTTTTGATTTAAGTAGCTTTGATTCTTGTTTATTTGCTATATAAAGTGAGTTTTGGAGTGATTAGAGTTACTGTGTTTGTGTTTAAAGTTTAAAAAAAAAAAGGTTTTAGCAAAAATCTCCGTGGCCTGGACTCGAACATGGGACCCCTCGTTGGAGGACTATACGTGTTAATCAGTGATCCAAGTGCTTTTCTATGCACAACTAGCATTCCAATATTTATTTAAGTAGAATTTGTTTTGTAGCTTATTTAGCTAACAGCTTATTTAAAAGCTTTTTCCAGCTTATTCCTTTAAGGTTTTTGCTGTTTAGCATTTTTCTTGTGTTCTTGTTAGGGTTTAGGATTTTTCAGTTCAAAAAGTTTATTTTTCCCTTAATTAATTAATTTTCTAGGATTATTTTAAATTTAAATTTTGAAAAGTAATTTAAAAATAGAAAAAGTAATTTAAAAATCTGAAAAAATAGTTTTTAGGTTTTTAATCATATTTTTGAGGTTTACAGCTAAAAAAGTTTTCAAAAAGTCTTATTTTTGATTTTATTGGATTTTAGGGTTTTTAGCTAACTTTAAAATTTAATATAAAATTATTAAATAGGTTTCAGAAAATTTTGATTGCATTTTTGTCTTAGTTACATTATTCTAAATTTTTGGTAATTTTTAGAATTTTTTTATGAACTTTGAATTTTTTTGAATATTTTAATATTATTTTATTATTAAAAATGGAAAGTTTGATTTTTTAAGTTTTTACATTTTTCCTATATTGTAGTCACTTAATTAGGAGTTTTGTCACTTTCCAAATATTTTTAGGACTTTTCAATTATTTTCTAGAATTAATTTAAGTTTTAATTAATTTTAGTAGTTTCTAAGTGTTTAAAAATAGTTTTATTTGGTTTTAAAATTTTAAAAAAAATACTTTTTAGCTTAATTAGTATATTTTTGAGGTTTATAAACTTTAAGATCTTGTTTAGGGCTTTTTAATAATTAATTGTGATTTTTAGGGCTTTAATTAGCATTAAAAAGTCATTATCTAATTAATTAAAAGGTTTTAGCAAGTTTGGATTTTTTGTAAACTCTTATAATATTATTGTAGATTTTTAGTAATTTTTAGGAATTTTTAGGATAAAATTTTAATTTTTGCACTATTTACGGTTTTGCGTGATCGCCTTTTTCGTCTTAGTTTAATTCGTTTTCGTAACCGTATTTCTCTTCTAATCTCATTTCTTTCTTTCTTTCTCAATCATATAATCACAAATCAAAAGCAATTCAATACACAACGCACTTGCCTCCTTGGGAAACGAACTCACTCTCACTTAGGGTCATTAGTGCTCGATTTTCCTAAACCGACACTTAATACTTGCCACTTTTGTCATCCTTTTCCTAAAGGGTACAAAAACACTACAATCATTTTGGCGCCGCTGCCGGGGAGGCGTGTTGTGTTTTGGTTGAACAATTGTTGTTTTTATATATAGCCATAAAAGTATTTGTATTAGTAGCACTCTACTAATACGTATTATCGGTTTTTCGTTTTTTTTAATACTATTACTATATTGTATACGTAGAACAATAAATTTACAAGTACTCCAAATACGTGAGAAATCACAACCTTGACTTGGGAGGTCATTACCCAATCATTGTATTCGAATCTAAAACCAAAGAAAAAGGCAAAAATAGATAAATACTTTCTGAAGCTCGATTTTGAAAATACAAACTATAAGGTGGGTATAAGGCGGTTGTATTTCACGACCTCAAGGAAAAAGGCTCTTAAGTGCTTCGCGCCGCCTCGTTTCCTCCGACTGCTTGTGCGTATTTGATTTTGAGAGTGAATCGAGGGTTTTGCCGCCCAAAGTATTACTTAAGTATCATATATATTTTCTTGGTTTCTATTGATTAAACCCTCTTGAACGATTTGGTGTTCCACCATCGTTCTAAAGTCATCGAAGGCGTTCACTTCACGTGATCGTTTTCATTCCTTGAGGCTTCTTTAATCGAGAGATTTGATTAAGGAGGAGATTTGTAGATTTGTGTCTACTTAATACATTCCAAAAATCCAAAAAAGTAAAAACAATCAAAAACCACAAAAAAATTGAAAAAGTAAAAACACCAAAAAGAATCTTCTTTGCTCACCCTCTCGTTGTACGTGACGTTTATGCAAACTCGCTCCAAAGCAAGACGTGCTCGTAAACGAAGAAACAAATCAATCACTCCTTCTAGTGAGGAGTCTCCTATTGACGAACCCATTGTAGTGAAAGAAGCACTCATGGCTAATCCAACTATGATGGAGTTGCTTCAAGCACCCACCGAGGGTTATGGAGAAGCGATTGTGATTCCCGCTATCCTTGCGGAGAATTTTGAGGTTAAGACGGGTTTGTTGTCCATGATTCAAAACAACAAGTTTCGTGGTGACGAAAAGGACAACCCTCATAACCACATTCGCCAATTTAATCGTCTCACCGCCACTTGCAAGTTTAAGGACGTCTCTAACGACTCGATTAAGATGATGCTTTTTCCGTATTCCTTAAGGGGGCCCGCAAAAATTTGGTTAGAGAAAGAGCCACCCAATTCTATATTGACGTGGAAGGATCTCGTTTCAAAATTCGTGAACCAATTTTTCCGCCCTCTAAGACTACACACTTGAAAAACGAGATTTCAAAGTTTTCACAAGAGTATAATGAGAGTTTTTCAACGGATTGGAATAGGTTTAAGGAAATGTTTCACGAATGTCCTCATCATGGTTTTTCCGACTTGCATCAAATTGACACGTTTTACAATGGCTTGAACGATCATGAGCGTGATTATCTTAATGCCGCCGCGGGTGGTAATTTTTTGTGTAAAACGGTCGAGGAAGCATTGTTAATCATTGAGAATAGGTCTAAGATCTATAGTCCTCATAGCACGTCGAGTGTTCATAAGACTTCGTCTTCGCCTTCGCCTTCATTGTCACACACCATTGATGCTTGCCAAATCGAGCCAAATTTGGAGAACAAGATTTTTGATAAGCTTAAGGGATTGTTAATTGAGTTTAAAGTTGGTGAACAACCCACTCCCGCTACGGCTAAGGCGGTTGAGGTTTCTTGTATGTATTGTGGTGGAGCTCACGATTATTCCGAGTGCATTACCAACGGTGGTAACACTTCGAGTGCCTTCGCGGCCGCGGGAACTTATAACCAAAACGGTCATGTTCCTCGCACTAATCAATTGACTCCACCGGGTTTTCCACCAAATCAAAATGCTAACAATTATCGAAACAATCAAGTTGGTTACCAAAGCAATCAAAGGAACAATTTCAAGGGTAATAACAACTATGGGAATCAAGGAAGTAGTAGCCAATTGCAAAATCAAAATCAAAACCGTAATTTTCAAAACACGAGTCAAGGTCTTCAAAATGTTTACACTAACTTCCAATGGACTTTTTAAATTACGCTACGGCAAATGATAAGATTTTGGAAAATATTAAAGAGCAATTGGCTAGTCAAGCTAGGGACACGGCTAAAAACACCAAGGAGTTAGCTAATTTTGTGAAGGAAAATCTTAACATGAGAAATGAGTTGAAAAATGATTTTGCTAATCAAATTAGAGGTCAAAACAATAAAATTGAACAAAGTCATGCTAGGCTTGAACAAAGAATTGACCAAAAAGCCGCTAGTCAAGATCTTAAGTTTAATAGTCAAGATGCTAAGCTTAATGCCATTTTAGAAGCCGTCATGGGGAACAAAGCCTCTACTTCGGGAAGTTTGCCTAGTAACACCGTTTCAAACCCGAAGGGAGAGATGAAAGTGATTACCACACGAAGTGGTAAGGCACTTAAAGAACCGACTCCTCAACCAATTACTCCAACGGTGGAGGAAGTTGAGGAAGAACCCGAGGTGGTGGTCGAAAAGGAGCATATCTCAAGCCCACAAAGTACCGCTCATGCCACACCTAAGGTTGACCCTTTACCAAAATTGGAACCCGAGATTCCAAGGGCTATGCCTATGCCCCAACCCACACCACCCTTGCCTTACCCATCGAGACTTAGGAAGGAGAAACGACAAGAGCGCGACAACTACCAATTTGAGCTTTTTATGAAAATGTTTCGTGAGTTGCACCTTAATGCGAGTTTCGCCGATTCTTTGGTCATGATGCCTCGATTTGCCGCTAACTTTAAGAGTATGCTGAACAACAAGGAGAAATTGCATCAATTGTCTAGTTGTTCGTCGGTTTATCTTAATCGCATACCTCAAAAAGTTGGTGATCCCGGTAAATTTTTGATCCCTTGTGCCATTCAAGATATGGAAGAATGCTATGCCTTGGCCGATCTTGGTGCTAGCATTAATTTGATGCCACTTGCAATTTTCAAGTCGCTCAATCTTCCTAATCTTACTCCTTCACTAATGTCTATCGAGTTGGCCGACCATTCCACGATTCGTGCATGTGGTTTGGCGGAAGACGTTTTTGTGAAAGTGGGGAAGTTCTACTATCCCGTAGACTTTATCGTTGTCGATATCCCCACGGATCCTCAAGTTCCTCTTATTTTAGGTCGTTCGTTTTTAGATACGTCTATGGCATTAATTGATGTGCATGCTAGAAAGATCACCTTACGTTTCAACGAAGAGGAACTTGTTATAAACGCAACTCAAAATTCTCAACTTTCTCATGTTTATTCCGTTGCTACTATAAACCTCGTTGATATGATCGACGTGGTTTGCGAGGAATTTTCACAAGAAGTTTTAGGGTTTGGTGATGAAGAAACTAGTGGCAATCCCACTATGTTAGATCCAATTCTTGATAATTCGACACCAACCTTCACTCCATTTGAAGGTGATGGTTTTACGTTGGAAGAATGCAATGTTCCACGTACTTGTGACGAAGACCTCGACAACGATGAGGACTTCTCGATTATCAAGGATTTTCTTAACGATTTCCCATTTCCTCCACCCGAGGAGTTTATGAGTATCGAGCCCAAATCTTCACTTGAGGAACCACCTATTCTCGAGTTGAAAGATTTACCTCCTCACCTCGAATATGTCTATTTGGAGGAGGACGACAAGTTGCCGGTTATTATTGTGAAGGAACTTTCGAATGATGAAAAAACCGCACTTGTCGATGTTCTAAAGGATCACAAAGGGGCAATTGCGTGGAAGTTATCCGACATTAAGGGAATCGATCCCAAGTTTTGTACCCACAAAATTTTAATGGAGGAGGATTTCAAGCCCACAATCCAAAGTCAAAGGAGGGTGAACCCCAAAATTCACGACGTCATCAAAAAGGAGGTCCTTAAACTCCTCGACGCGGGAATGATTTACCCTATTTCCGATAGCCCTTGGGTGAGTCCTATTCATTGTGTCCCTAAAAAGGGAGGGATGACCGTTGTGCCAAATGATGCCAACGAGTTAATTCCCACTAGACTCGTGACCGGATGGAGAGTGTGCATTGACTATCGAAAGTTGAATGAAGCCACTCGAAAAGACCATTTTCCCTTGCCCTTCATGGACCAAATGTTGGAGCGTCTTGCGGGAAACGATTTCTATTGCTTTTTAGATGGTTTTTCTGGTTACTTCCAAATTCCCATCGATCCTCGTGATCAAGAAAAAACTACGTTTACGTGTCCATATGGAACGTTTGCCTATCGTAGAATGCCATTCGGACTTTTTAATGCACCGGGAACTTTTCAAAGGTGCATGATGGCTATTTTTCATGACATGATCGAGAAGACGATGGAAGTCTTCATGGATGACTTTTACGTGTTTGGTAATTTGTTCACTTCGTGTTTGTCGAATCTAGAGAGAATGTTGAACGTTGTGAGGAAACCAACCTTGTGCTCAATTGGGAAAAGTGTCATTTTATAGTTAAGAGTGGAATCGTCTTAGGGCACAAGGTCTCGAAAGCGGGGATTGAGTTAGATCAAGCTAAGGTAGACGTCATCGCCAAATTACCTCATCCCAAAACCGTCAAGGGAGTTAGGAGTTTCCTAGGCCACGCGGGCTTTTATCGTCGATTCATCAAGGATTTTTCAAAGATTTCTTGACCCATTACACATCTTCTCGAAAAAGAGGCACGTTTTGTCTTTGACGAAGATTGTGTACGAGCCTTTGAAATCCTTAAGAGGAAACTTACCGAAGCTCCCATTCTTGTTGCTCCCAATTGGAACCTCCCCTTTGAACTAATGTGTGATGCTAGTGATTACGCTATTGGGGCCGTTTTGGGGCAACGTCATGATAAGCACTTCTTGCCTATTCACTATGCTAGCAAGACGATGACCGAGGCTCAACTTAAATACACTACAACGGAAAAGGAGTTCCTTGCCGTGGTGTATGCATTTGAGAAGTTCCGACCTTACCTCGTCTTGACGAAATGCATAGTGTATACGGACCATTCGGCTATTAAGTATCTCATGGCAAAGCAAGATGCTAAGCCGAGATTACTTCGTTGGATTCTCCTCCTTCAAGAATTTGATCACAAAATCGTTGACAAAAAAGGAGCCGAGAATCTAGCGGCCGATCATCTCTCTCGTTTGGAAGATCCTCACCAAAGTGTTTACGAGCCCAAGGAAATCACCGCTCGAGACACTTGGTGTAGTGAATTCTAAGCTTGATTCTTCCACCCCATGGTTTGCGGATTTTGCAAATTACCATGCGGGTAACTTCATCATTAAGGGTATGACGACTCAAGAAAAACGAAAATTCTTTCGTGACGTCAAGTTCTACTTTTGGAACGACCCTTACTTGTTTCGAACTTGTGCGGATCAAATCATCCGACGTTGTGTATTTGGCACCGAAGCTTCTAACATCCTTAGAGCTTGTCACGAGGGACCCACGGGTGGTTACCACGGTGCTAATCTCACGGCTAAGAAGGTGTTTGATGCCGGCTTCTTTTGGCCTACTATTTACCGAGATGTACAAGATCTTGTGAAGTCGTGTGATGCATGCCAACGACAAGGAAAAGCCTCACAAAAAGATGAAATGCCACAAAATATCATCCAAGTGTGTGAGATCTTTGACGTTTGGGGTATAGACTTTATGGGGCCGTTCCCATCATCTCGTGGTAATAAGTACATTCTCGTTGCGGTTGACTACCTTTCTAAGTGGGTGGAGGCCAAGACCTTGCCCACCAATGATGCTCGTGTGGTAGTCAAGTTTTTGAAGCAATTGTTTTCTCGGGTTGGAACCCCTCGTGCTATCATAAGCGATCGTGGAACCCATTTTTGTAACGACCAATTTGAAAGGGTTCTAAGGAAATATGGGGTTACACATCGGCTTTCTACGGCTTATCACCCACAAACGAGTGGGCAAGTCGAGGTTTCAAACCGAGCTTTGAAGAGGATCTTGGAGAGATCCGTAGGAGAAAACCGACAAAATTGGTCGGATAAGTTGGACGATGCTTTATGGGCCTTTAGGACCGCTCATAAGACGCCCATTGGGTGCACTCCCTATAAGCTTGTGTATGGAAAAAATTGTCATTTGCCTATCGAGTTAGAACACAAGGCTTATTGGGCCCTAAAGCATTGTAATGATGACATGGAGACCGCGGGAAAACACAGGAAAATGCAATTGAATGAATTAGATGAATTGAGAGACATTTCTTATGAAAATTCATTGATTTATAAAGAGAAAACTAAAAAGTTGCATGATTCTAAAATTAAAAACCGGGTTTTTAACATTGGGGATCAAGTATTGCTTTTTAATTCAAGATTAAAAATCTTTTCCGGTAAGTTGAAATCCCGTTGGTCCGGTCCATTCACCGTGACTCAAGTGTTTCCGTATGGGACCATCGAGCTAGCTCAAGATGATGGTCCTAACTTCAAGGTGAATGGACATAGGTTGAAGCACTACTTTGGCGGGGAAGTTCCATCCTTGAACTACCTCGACCAAGTCACCTTCCCCAATGACAATTAGTGTTGAGAGGATTGAGTCGAGCTCATGAATCGGTAATCAAAAACGAGGTGCCTTGTGGGGGAATCCCATGTTTATCCTATGTACATATTATCGCTTTCTAATGTAGCTTACGTGTGGGGATTTGTGCCCTTCCAACCTTTATTTCGTGGTTGTTTGTGAATTGTGAACTTTAGATGATCATGATCTTCACGATTGGAGCCTCTCGTGTTCATTTTATGGGAGCACTCGATCGTTTGCTCTGAAGACTTTCTCAATATCCATGATATATCCTTGATTTTTCTAACCTTAGGTTTTTAGCACACTTCATAAACGGCTATTAATTTATTGGTTACACCCTTTCCATGCTAGATTAGGCATTCGACTACGTCTCTGGTATGGGGGTGTTTGCACCCCTAGACTCGAAACATTGAGGACAATGTTTAACTTTAGTATGGGGGGGTGAATAGATACTTGCCTTGCCAAACCTTCACGTTGTCCAAAGTTTATCTTTTTGTTTATCGTTTTGTTGCAAAATAAGGCTAAAAATGGCCAAATTTTAAAATTTTTCTCATGTTTTATAAGTGTTTGAAGACACGAATGTAGATTTTCCGATGGCGAGAATAAGAGTAATTTTTTACTCGACCGTGCGTGTTGAGCACTTAGCTTTGATTCCTTAACTTCACATTAGGCTAAGTATCTTAAATGAGGACGAGAAATGATAGAGTTAATCATAAGTTACTATGCTAAACGTAGAGTACTCGTATTCTTTCAAAAACTCATGTGTTCTCGTTATTTGCTTATTCTCCCTTCGCATGTAAATAGTTTTTGCTTAATAAATATTGACTTAGCGGTTTACTTAGGATTGTTGGGTTTCTAGTCTTTTCTAGTAGCTTCCGTGTAATTAAATTGGGAAGACATTAAGGTATCGCCGGCGTCACGGTTTTGAAGTATTGGCACCCGAATAATCGAAAGCTTCACCCAATAATAAGATTTCAAGTGCTCACCTAAATCTAGCAAACAATTTGAAGCCCCACAAGGCCGAAAAATCTATGCAAAATTGAAAGTGAATCAAGCCTTAATCTTCGAAGCTTTAAAGATCCAAAATTCGCTTTAGCGTGAGGATATACGTCTTTGGCTAATAAAACCACCGATGAGGCGGATAATAAAAGGCAAGGCAAGACCGAAGTCATAATAAAAGCTTCATGGCGAAGTTGAATAAAAGATGGAGGTAAACCAAAGATAATAAGGCCCTTCCGTTAGGGGGCGTATAAAAGTCTTGGTAATAAGTCTCATGTTCAAAACCGTTATAAAACCGTGTTTATCGATTCTTCTTGTCAACTTAATTTTTTGACATCGTTGTCTATTAGGAGGGGTTATTGATTTGATGGTCTTAGTTACACCGTTAGGACTCTATTTTTAGACCTAAATCTCTATTATCGCATAAGTCAACAATCTATCCTCGTGAAACATTCAAGACATCATAAAATATAAGAGATACAACTTAGGAATAATGGGAGAATAAGTACGTGATTAGGGCATATGAGTAGTGTTAGCATTACTAACTTATAATGACAATGATCTCGTTGCACGCTTGGCATGGAATTGGAGTGAAAATCGAGGACGATGAAATTATTTCTAAACGAAGCATTCACGTGTTCTTATTCTATGAACCTAAACGTCCCATTTTGCGATGAAAATCATACATTATGTCTAAAACGCAAGTAGTAGCAATAGTAGTAGTGTAGCTAGTTTATCGTTCAAAAAAGTGAATAAAAATGAATTTTAGAGATGCTTAGATACTTTATTCTAGCATTGCGTGAGGGCACGGCAATGGTTTAGTATGGGGGAGCGATGAGACTGCTTTTATACATAGTCTCATCTTCCAAATTGGGCTTAAAATGCATTAAATATCATCAAAATACCCAAATATATGCTTGTGTTTGTTGCTTGTGTATTTTAGGTACGGATATTGATAAAATGACAAAAGATCACAAGAATCAGTAAAAAACGAACACGGGAAACGAAGCCGCACGATGAACCAAGCCCTAATGAAGAATTTTCCAAAGAAAACCCTTGAAGATTTGAAGAATTATGAAGATTGGTCCTCCAAGATGGAAGAATTGACACTTTATACCCTTGTATCTTCATAATTACAAGATTGGTCCCTAAAGTTTGTCAAAATTACAAAAAGGACCCTTAACTTTGAAGAATTGGCAAATTTAGTCCCCCAACAAAACTAAATTGTCAATATTGGTCCTCCAAGAAGTCAACAAACAAGTCAACACCTTGAAGTATGAAGACATGTCACTGAAAGTCGTTCAAATATCATCAAATTGCAAGTTTAGTCCTTGAAACAAGTTTATAAAAATTGATGTGCAAAAAATGACAAGTGGGTGAAACTTATTTACAAAGGAAAAGTGGTTTAGGCTGTTTTAATACAAAGTGAAGGAAATTTGAACCTTGGGGGGGCCAAAACTGCCAGACAACATAAGTTATCCCCACCAATCAACCTGCCATGTCACCTCCACCAGCCACTCACAACTTCACACCTCACCCCCACCTCACACGTCAGACTCCACTCACCCACTTTATTTATTAAATCTGATTAAACCTAATTTTTGGAGGCAAACACTTATTCAAATGAATAATCAGATTAAACCTACTATTTACCCATCCCTAATCCAACGAACCCTAATCCTTAATCACCCTCAAAACAAAGGGTTTTACCCCAATGTTTTCCAGATTTACTATTCACCCCACACTAAACCAATCCCCCAACCCAGAACCTTTTCACAACAAACCCATGTGATTGTAGGACCCTCCCCTGTCCATCACTTTCACACCAAAACCCTAAACCCGACAAAAGGAACGGCGGGATTGGATTTCTTGGTCCCAAAGGGTTGTCCAACGACTCAGATTACTCAACACAAGCTCCCAAACAGCCTGGCTCATCACATGTTGGCAATTTGACCCAAATTTTAGTCAAACACAAGGGCATTTTTGGATTTTCAAACCATTAGGGTTTTAGCTTATATTATTTTATTCAGAGTACCTAGAATGTTCAATCTAGGCCTATATAAGAAGGATGCGACTTGTGTATGCCTCTTGTTCCTGAATTTTTCCTCAGGTCACAAACTTGTAAAGCCCATTTTGTTTATGAATGAAATTGGTTAAGTATTGTTGATGAAAAGATTCCAGGATCCATTCTACTTTCTGCTTATTGATTGTGTCTCATTTACTGCTTGTTTGACCTTTTTAAGTTTTTTTTAAATTCAGTTTTGTTTGAAAGTTTCTGAAATTTTGATTTGGTTTGGTTAAAATCTTGTTCAAGATTTGGTTTTCCAAGGTTGGAATTGGATTTGTTTAAGTGTGTTTAAAGAAGTTTATTTGAGAAGTTTTTGAAAAGATTTGAAAGTTTGGAAGAAAAATCAGAAATATTGGATATTTGCTTGTGTTCTTCCTTGTTCATTGCAGGTTCCATTGGAGGATTTGTTGTTCAAGGATCAGCTCAGGTCCGGACCTGATAGGAGGTGGCTAAGCTGCCACTGAGGGACCTGGATGTAGGTCCCTCAAGGTAAAATCCTTGATTCCATTTTTAGTTTTAAGAAAATTTGGTGTTTATGTGATTTTGCATGTAAACTTGTCATTTGTTTGTTTAAGTGTTTGAAATTGCTCCTTAGTTGTTAGTATGCATGTTTTAAGTGGTTATAATCAGATTTGAAAAGTTTGAATTGATTTGGTTAAACAAATTTGATTTTCAGTCACTTAAAGGAGTGTTTGGATTTGCATATTAATTGAGCTTATTTGGGAAGTTTTGTGTTGAAACCTGTTTTACATACTCAACAAGGTAGTAGTAGGGGATAGTAGCACTTGTCTTTCAGTTTGGTAGGGTTTTGAACAAAGTTGTATGATAAAAATTGGAAATATGGTCTAAAATCCAGTAACTGCTCTTGTGCATGATTTTTTGTGAAATTTTGCCTTCAAATTTGATGAGTTGATAGATAATAGGTCATAGAAGGTTTGTGAATCATTTGTATGCTATTTGGTGAGCTTATTTTCAAGTTATGAGGCTTTGAAATCCATTTGAGTGCCAAGTAAATCAGTCATTTGTTCATCAGAAACCTTGTAGCTTAATCAGTAACTTTTGTGCTTATTTGGTGCTTATTTTGTTAAGAGACTTGCTTGATTTGTGTTTGTGTTGACTCCCTATACTCAACTGAGTATAGGGGTGCCCTTTTGTCCATCAAAAACACCACAGAATCCAAAATCAAGACCTCTTGATTCATTTCTTCACAAGTGAAGATACGTTTTCTTTCACTTTTTGTGTTCATCAGAAACAAGCACAACCTGGGCACTTGTTTTGATTTAAGTAGCTTTGATTCTTGTTTATTTTCTATATAAAGTGAGTTTTGGAGTGATTAGAGTTATTGTGTTTGTGTTTAAAGTTAAAAAAAAAAGTTTTAGCAAAAAGCTCCTTGGTCTGGACTCGAACACGGGACCCCTCGTTGGAGGACTATACGTGTTAATCAGTGATCCAAGTGCTTTTCTATGCACAACTAGCATTCCAATATTTATTTAAGTAGAATTTGTTTTGTAGCTTATTTAGCTAACAGCTTATGTAAAAGCTTTTTCCAGCTTATTCCTTTAAGGTTTTTGCTGTTTAGCATTTTTCTTGTGTTCTTGTTAGGGTTTAGGATTTTTTAGTTCAAAAAGTTTATTTTTCCCTTAATTAATTAATTTTCTAGGATTATTCTAAATTTAAATTTTGAAAAGTAATTTAAAAATAGAAAAAGGTAACTTAAAAATCTGAAAAAATAGTTTTTAGGTTTTAATCATATTTTTGAGGTTTACAGCTAAAAAAGTTTTCAAAAAGTCTTATTTTTGATTTTATTGGATTTTAGGGTTTTTAGCTAACTTTAAAATTTAATATAAAATTATTAAATAGGTTTCAGAAAATTTTGATTGCATTTTTGTCTTAGTTACATTATTCTAGATTTTTGGTAATTTTTTAGAATTTTTTTATGAACTTTGAATTTTTTGAATATTTTAATATTATTTTATTATTAAAAATTGAAAGTTTGATTTTTTAAGTTTTTACATTTTTCCTATATTGTAGTCACTTAATTAGGAGTTTTTTCACTTTCCAAATATTTTTAGGACTTTTCAATTATTTTCTAGAATTAATTTAAGTTTTAATTAATTTTAGTAGTTTCTAAGTGTTTAAAAATAGTTTTATTTGGTTTTAAAATTTTAAAAAATACTTTTTAGCTTAATTAGGATATTTTTGAGGTTTAAAAACTTTAAGATCTTGTTTAGGGCTTTTTAATAATTAATTGTGATTTTTAGGGCTTTAATTAGCATTAAAAAGTCGTTATCTAATTAATTAAAAGGTTTTAGCAAGTTTGGATTTTTTTGTAAACTCTTAGAATATTATTGTGGATTTTTAGTAATTTTTAGGAATTTTTAGGATAAAATTTTAATTTTTGCACTACTTACGGTTTTGCGTGATCACCTTTTTCGTCTTAGTTTAATTCGTTTTCGTAACTGTATTTCTCTTCTAATCTCATTTCTTTCTTTCTTTCTCAATCATATAATCACAAATCAAAATCAATTCAATACACAACGCACTTGCCTTCTTGGGAAACGAACTCACTCTCACTTAGGGTCATTAGTGCTCGGTTTTCCTAAACCGACACTTAATACTTGCCACTTTTGTCATCCTTTTCCTAAAGGGTACAAAAACACTACAATCATCCCTCTCTAAAAATCGTACACCCCTCACCACCTAAACCCATTTGATTTTAAAATGTTAGCTTGAATCAAGCTAAAACAATTAAAGTCCCATGTTGGAAATTTGATTGTGCATCTAATGGTGTAATTTTCTTCAACATGCAAGAACATCAAATTTTTGATGATGATCCATGAAGGTTTGATCCATTTTTATGATGATATATATATGTTATTGTTATTATATTCAAGAATATTTGGTTGCATGTTCATTATTTTTGAGTGGATAATTTTTGTATGATCATTTAAATGTGTTATGGGTTAGTTAAGTTGTTGGTAATGATATTAGGGTGATATTAGGCATATGAGAATGATTAAAATGTGGTGAAAAATTAATTTTGAATTATTTTTAAATATATATTTTTAAACAGATTATTAAACTTAATTTTCTGAAAATATGAGTTTGAGTTTGAGATGAACTAATTAGATATTGTTGTAGAGGATGTTTTTAGCTTGGTTTTGGTATAAGGTAGGGCTTCTAGCTCCAAACGAGCGAAAAGTTACGTTAGTTTGATTATTCGTGTACCGGGAGACGAGTATCGTCACAATATGTAATTGTTGTCGATATTTGGATCGAATCTCGGGGACTATAAAATGGATTTTAAAATGATTCATGGACTGATTTTGAATGATAAGTATGATGATGTTGAGTTATTTTCAAAGTTGAGTGTCGGTTTTGTAACCGGAGAAAATAAATGGTTTAAAAGACTATATGAGTTGTTGACGTAAAACTGTCTGGTTTTTGTAGTTCAAAGATGTGTCGGGCAGGGAACTTTAAATGTAAAATCTTTTGATGGGCTTTTAACAGGTCTTTCTATATATAATAAGTGACATTTCTGATTAGTATCATAAGTATTTGACGTGTTTAAGTGGGGTAAATGAGCTCGTACATTTGGTGTGTACCGACAGATTTTTATCGAAAGAATTAACTAATAGTAACCATATAGAATGAAGTAAAAGGTCACTTGTATTGTTTTCATTTTGGGTTGGTTGTGATTTTATGATTTTGAGTTTGATGTTATTAAGTATGGATTTTACTCGATTTTACTATTGATGAACGCGTCTTATTTGATAGGTTGCGGTTTTTGTGTTTATCGGGCATCAACCATCGTCGAAGATCGTCTTACTACTGCTATTACTCCAGGTGAGTCTATAGCCTCGCTTTTGTAATTGTGTCGAATGATTTTAAAACCCGCGAGTGGGATACATGCTATTTGAAAGTAAAATGAACACAAGTCATGATTGATTGTTTGGACCCGAATGTTGTCTTTGTTGATTTGAATTGTATAAGTACCTATGTTGCAAAAGTCCCTAAATTCATGAGACGTTAACTATCTTCTGACTTGATATTGTGAGTTGGGAATAGCCGCTTATTCTAATAATAGTACTATTGGGCTGACGACCCTATCTGAGACCAGGGCTTTACGCTGAGTAACCCGCTCGGAAGGATAATTTTACGAGAATGAGAATTTGGTATACTTGCAAATGATACCCTAGTAGGGGAATTGTAATTCATATAGTCATGCCAGCTTTAGGCGTGGGTGACTAAGTTAAGGGGTCGGTGTCATGAGCTTAATACAATTCAATAGCTATTGCTATATACCAGATTGCCTGAATAATAGATTGTAATGATCAGCAATTCTATTAAATGATCTTGATTGATTTTTCTCTTGTGTTCAAATGATGATTTGAAAAACCTATAGACTCGCTCAACAGTTGTGTTGATGATTTTAAGCATGTATTTCAGGTGATTGAAGTTGATGAATTGCGGAGCTTGCTGGAGAAGGATTGCGGGATTGCTTTTGTGGTGATTGGTCTAAAACGGATTTCTTTCTCTTTTGTCATAAAAATAATGATGTACGATCTTGTACTTTCGTAAATTGTTTGTTGATTGGTTAAAATATTTGGGGGACCTAAATGTTACTCGGATATTTTTAAAATTGTTTTACTTGGGATCGAAAGTTTTAGACAATGGTTAAATTATATTCTTTTATATTTCAAATGTATCATTTTAAGATTGTTCAAAGTGTCTTGTGTAACAATGTTTGTATTTAGCACCCAAATATGTATTTCCGCTGCGTAATGTAATTTGGGGGTGTTAAAGCTTTTGATTTGACAACGCAGCCAAAAAAAATTATTTGATATGTAGGGTTAGAATTTGATTTTGAAATAAAAACCCCTAAATAAGGGGTATGAAAGTCCTCACCTCATATGTTACTTTTGAAATTGGCTTATTCAATTTTTTTTTTCAAAAACGATGCCTATTGCTTTTTTGTCTTTTCCTAGTCATAAGTGAGTTTTTATAAAAAAAATCGGATTAGCTCATATTTCTTCAAAGAAACCAAACATCATTTTTCAAACCATCAACTTCAATCCTAAACTAGTCGTTTATTAGCCTATCCAAAGTAAATTTCTACTTTATACCAAACAGGCCCATCCTAAGTTATACAAAATTGTAATAATAAGATATTTTCCAAATTACTAACATGCATATTACCAAAAAGACAAAGTGAATACCACATTTGGAAGATCCGGTACTTGGCAAAGTTATAAAAATGAACACTAGTGATGATTTGGTACTGTTATTTTAGTTACTCTAGTACTAAAATAGTAAAAATAATTCGTACCCAAAGGGAGAAAAAGTAATTTGGAAACAAATTTTTCATAACACAAAATTCATCTATCACAACTTTGTTGTTTTAGAATACCCAATACCTCTATAAGATGGTTTTTGGATAAACATGTTAAATTGTTTATATGATACATGTATATTTGGTTAAACTCTATACTAACTAAAGATTATTATAATTCCATATCATAAAACCAAGGGTAAACTGTAAGTCTTGTCCTTTACTTATCGCAAAAATGCAAAAAAAAAATCTATTGAGACAAAAGGTGGTGCACAAACGCCCCCGAACTTTACATGTGCATGTGAATAAGCCATTGAGACATTAAATATTAACTTCCGATCGTTAACACTAGTTATCTCCCTCATGTGCCATGCACGTGAGGGAAATTCCTTCATTCCAACTCGTTCCCTCACGAATGCCTATTCTCACCTTTTTCATGTGCGAAATTTGTCCCCGAAACCATTTCCACCCCGCCACTTCCACCGTTACCTTTCCGACAAAAAATCGGGTAGAGGTCTAAATTTGCAATTTAAACTATGTTTTTATGTTAGTTATACATCATCTCCTTCTCTTCCTCAAATTTAATCTCACAAGAAGAAAAATAATAATAAATGATTAAATTTGGGCAAATAACGCTCACAGTACTACAATCCTTGATTTTGGTCTCATTTACGGTAAGCTTCGGTCTCATTTAGGTATTCTATATGGTAAGCTTAGTTTCAGTCTTCCCATATCCTTATTTAAATTGTCTAGTTAAAAATTGTCTATTTTAATTTCTATGTGTGTTGCATAGAATCGAATCAAAACTTATTTACTTCGCAAATCCACCACAATGGTGCATTTACCTCACTACTAGAAAGAATATATCGTTTTGGTACTATAAATTATTTTGACTTAGTTCACTGTGACATGTTTGGTATGTACACACTATGACATGTTTTGTATGTACACACTGGAAGAAATGTTTAACGATTTAGGTTACATATAAGGTATCTTTTTTTCCGCATTTTAGGATACGTGGACAGTCATGGGACGAAGGTTTTATAACAGTAACGTTTGAAGAAGATGTTATCATATTTTTAAAGTATGTTCCTCGGTTTAGGGAAATGGAGGTATATATTGAAACATGTGTTTTGTTTGTATAACAACACCTGATGGAGAAAAAGATACATAAGGGTAAGGTGTGTTGGTAGCAGAAAATGTTGATTATGATGTACATCATGATATTGTGAAAGAGTTAGATCCTGACATTGACAATAGTGAGAAAATTGTGACATTTTGTCAGGCAAGCTATGTTGGGAAGGACGGGACTGTAGATGCTAATGATTTTCATGTATCTGATTATGAAAATGAGTTCCCACCACCATGGTCTACGGAAAATATATTTGAAGATAAGACTAGAAGTGTTGTCCCTAATATATGATGATTGTAATACACGAATTAAAGAAAGAAAGGTAGATATGAGAAGAATTCTAGAGAGAGAAAGTAGTGAGAGAAAGTAGAGAGAAAATGGTTGGAACTAGGTGAATGTTAGATTGAGAAGTGAGAATACAAATGAACCAACCAACCTCTCCTTACATGCAAAGAGAGGTTTATATAGCCTTGCCTACATGTGGCATAATGGGCTATATGTTCATGGGCCGGGCTTTACTTTTGGGCTTTGGTTACTTATTAATGAACCGTAGCTTAAAGTTAAGCCCGTAATAACATGACTAATATACTACCTATTACAACGTTCTAAAATACGATACATAATAAACATATGACCGAGCATTCTTGTTTGGCTCAATATTTTGAGGCTAACAATCTCCCCCAATGAGAGGTCATAAACCTTAATCATTTAGGAAATTTGTAGAGATTACTAATCTCGCCATAAATGAGTCTTGTGTTGATGCAAAAGTTGGTTGATCCTTGTTAGACCCGAATTAGGCTTAATTCGGGTTGGCTGGGCTCCGGCTCCTGCACCAAGTGAATCGTTTAGTTGGGATCCTGCACACTAAACAGCACGCGTTAGGCTTACCGTGGGAAGGTTTCCCACGATTAGACTCCGGCGTGAGAGTAAGTAATCGATTTAGGGTTTATGTGAGTTGAGAGTATAAGTCGTAATACCTTTGTGGAACCCTTGAAGGTTCCATTTATAGGCAGTGAAACCCTAATGGGCTTTCACTGATGCTTCGGCCCCAAGGAAGAGATAACTATCAAAATTAGAATGATTGTTATCTTCTAATTTTGGTAGTGAATATCCTCCTCCATTGGGATAAAGATATTCCTAGACAGAATATTATTCTGTCCAACCCTATGTCGGCCGTACCGGGCCGTGGGCCGCACACATGTGTGCGGTTACTGTTCATCCAAGCTCATAAGCCTGAATGACATTATTCCACCCATTTGTGATGAGCCGGATACGGGTAGTACCCATGGGCCGGGTTCATGACCCAGCTGGGGACTATACGTCATCATGTCCCCCCAGTCTAGTTGTTACAACCAGAGGTGTAACCTCTAGACTACCAAGATGCTCCCCGGACGTACCAAGGAAACAATAGGGAATGATAAGTTGTCCAAGAATTTGTATTGGCCGCACGTGGCAACCTGGCTTAAGAAGTTATTTCATCAATATCTTAGCCGCATATAGCGACCGAGACAAATTAAATATAACATTAAATGTCAAGTCTTACGTAAGAGCCGCATAACCCGACATTAATAACTGTTCATCTGACTTGTTTGACTGAAAAAAGTGCAAACAGTCAGAACCTTGAGCAGTGTAAACGTTTGAGTCAGAAGTGACCCGTGGGTCCCGCTTGACATTTCACTTGCCACTTGCCCCTAGCCACACGATTAAGAATAGTGGCAGACACGTGTCACACATCCAACAGGTCGTGACCCACGAGGCAACCCTATAAATAAGCCACCCCCACGGCTGTGTGAAACACAAAGTTATAACCTCCATTTCTGCCATTAAAGCTTTCCTCTTAGCTTGAACCAAATATGCACGGATCCCTTCACACGCAGGTTAGAACACCACGTCTTTACACTTTTATTTAGTAATGGCTCATAGAAACAACCCTATCATTGGATCCGTGCTGAATGTTATGACCCAAGACCAATTAAACCACTTTTGTACAAACTATTTCATCCCTACCAACCTACACCCCTCACTTCCTGGCGCCGGAGACCTCATAACTGAGGCTCCGGCGGGTAAGATTGGCCTGTATACTCGTCTCTTTGATGCGGCTAATTACCGCATCCCCTTCACCCATTTCCTTGTAGATCTGTTAGGATACTATGATGTACACATTAGTCAGCTCCACTGCATAGGTGCCTGTAAGATTAGTCAATTCGAGATCCTCTGCCGTGCTAGGAGAATCCCCCCAACCGTAGAATTATTGCGGCTCTTTTATGTTCCCAACATAGTAAACGGTTGGGTATCTTTTAAGAAACGATCCTCTAACAGTCCCCAATCGCACAATAAACCAATGGATTCATTGAAAAACTGGTATGATCACTACTTTTTCATTGACACAGTGGTATGGCCGGGCGATTACACCTTTAGAACTAGGATACCTCACGACCCCAAGCCGCACACAAGTACATACAACCCCCGACATTCCCAAGAGTTAGATCTGAATAGGACCGGGTTCCATAGAAGCCTTCCCGAGTCATTCCTATGTTTGCTAGGGATTAGCTGCAATTACTTTGGTCCATCCAATAGGTATCCCGTGTTGGGTCAAAAAGTTGATGTGGCAGAAACTCAAAAATGAAGAAAACGTGAAGTTATTGTCTAAGCGTTGTCAAGACTAATTTGGGCGTTGATAAGAGTTAACAATTCAAGAGTTGTTACATGCAATTCAAGAGTTGACAAGAATGTAGACAAAAAGCTTATGGAAGCTTCTATTTAGATAAACATGCAAAAGATATTCTGCATAAGTTTATTTAAATAGAAGATTTACTTGTTTATTCATCATTATCTCTTGTAAACCCTAATCCTTACACTATAAAAGGAACCAAGGGTCATAGGTTTTATTCATTCAATTCATTCACAATGTAAACCTAAAGTGTGTGTCGACTAGACGTGGGATTCAATGTATACACGTCTAGTGATTGTTGATTATTAATATAATTAGCAATCCATGTGTTTTAATTCATGTTCTTGTGCCTAAACACCTTGTTAATGGTTGTTGTTCTAATTCCGCTTTGATTATATTAATCATATGAACAATGATCATTCCTAGTAGCTTAAAAGATCCGGAAACCAAGGTTTCCACAATTGGTATCAGAGCCTCGTGGCTCGTGATGCTAGGACCAACAAGGTGTTCGTATATGGTGAAGAAGAAGAAAAATTCGTATAGAGTTTTTCTGGACGTTTTTGTGTGCGCAGCAGTATTCAGAAGGTCATAACTTTTGATTGAACCGTTGGATCGTCACGAAATTTTATATGTGTGTTCTTTATACATATATCTAAACATCCACCGGAGGTATTGTCGAGTTTTATCCCCAGGCAAAAGTTATTAAGCGTCAAAGTCAGCAGTATGGTATATGCAGTTTTCTGTGGACAGCCATGTTCAAAACACGTTTTCTCCTTCGTTAACCGTTGGATCTTCGTGATTTTTGAGCTGTAGATTCTTGGCACTTGTGTCTTGAATCTCACCGGAGCGATCTTCGATCTGAGCCCTAATGAAGAAGTTATTTGCTGTCGAAGTTCGTGAGTTAAGGTATTAACGTTTTGCTTTGACATAAAATCATGACCTAGGGTTTCTCAAACCCTAGATCAAAATAGAAAAGCAGAATTTTATGAGATTGGTGACTGTTATGATGGAAGAATCGAACTAGGATTATTTACAAACCCTAATTAGGGTTTCGATGCATGAATCTGATAAACCCTAGATCGACTTTCTTTGTTATTAATGGGAAGAAGGAAAATCATAGGCTGGTACAGAAGTATATGGAGTGGTATGTATCTGTTCTTAATACGGTTCCAAGGATACAATATTGATCACGTGATGGTACACAATTTACAGCCAAAAGAAGCACCAGATGTGAACTCAGTATGCTGTTGATATTGTTTACTTTGTATAACAGCGATTGCATTTACAAAAGCCACGTGATACGTTAAATTACAAAGAAAAGAAAGCATCTTATTGGACGTGATTGGTTCAAACGAAGAGTATTCACACGAAAAGCTTTTGTGTTTACATGATGCAAACGTTTTTATTGGTGGAATCATGTGTGTTCACACGATTAATCAATTTGTGTTCACATGGTTATGGTATACTAGCATTCACACGATCATAGCCTAAAATCAAGATATTTGTGTTACTGATTTTGATTCGAATCCTCTACATGCTGGACTACGATTACTCATGTGGGGCTAGGTCAAGAAAAGGAAGCGATGCTGAGTACTTTTCTGGTTCGACCCATGCCCAGGAAAGTAAGAGACGTGATATGTGTTCAGACGTGTGAAGATACAATGGCTATATTTCAGGAAGGAATTATTGGAAGGCACTAAATATTCGGTGCATTATTTATGGAATAGAGAAAGGATCGTGATTTTGAGCGAACTGGTGGCTAAAAAGAAGGAAAAGTTTTGAAACCTAATTATGGCAGATATATATCTTGTTTTGATCATGGGCTTATTTGCTAATACTCGGTCTTGGCCCAGGGATTGCAAAGAAAAGATGGACAGTAACATAAGATGGAATTTAAGTTGCACAAAGTGAGTAATCACTTAGAAGATATTACTTTATTATCTATCTAAACGGGGTATATACTGTTCTTTTGGAATACAAGCCCTAGATGACGTCAGCAAAAGGAGACGCTGACAAGGTATATATCGACGCTGACAAAAAGGATTTTGACGCTGACAGAAGTGAACGCTGACAAGTATAGGTCAGCCGCTGACAAGGTTTGCATAGACGCTGACAGAATAAGTCAACACTGATAGAGTTGACAGTGTCGTCCGATATATGTACTTCAACGCTGATAGGTATTGTCCGATATTGGATAATACATCTGCCAAAGATATTGGGCAGAAGAGGATATTGGACAACACAAGGTTTGCTGCTGTTTGAGAAAATGGATACGTTTTAAGCACACAAAAAGGAGGAATTTACACACAAAGGTACATGGAATCTCCGTTTTAATTTAGAATATCATGATGATATTTATGGCTCGGATATTTTTGAAAGGAATTAATGATTTTAAAGCGAGTTAGCAGTTTTTTATGGGAATTTTATGGATATTTTAAACTATGTAATCGGGATAGCCTTGTGAAAAGAGTTATCCATCTTGATGCTTTTACATATGGTATGAAGATGTTATTCCATTAAATTCATCATGAAGAGGTGTTGGCTTAAGGGGAAGAATTCTTATGGTAAGTTTGATGATTGAAGAAGATTTTCGCGAGTTTGTGTTCTATCATATCTTAAAGTCGTGCACTTCCAGTCATAGACTTTAAAGGTAACTTGTTCGTGCTTTACATGGTTGGTGACGAAGACTTGTCATAACACTTGAAGGAGTTACATTATCGTGCTCAGTGTCTCACAAAGGATGAGAATATTGACAAGGGATCGAGGTCTACTTATATCCTCCTCTATAAGTTCTTAGTCACATGGATAGTACAAGACATGGAATACAAGGTTGGGTTATTCTACTTCTACATCAAAAATATTATACTAATTATTCTTCAAGATCATTACATAGAGCTACTTTTGGAGAATCTTCAACATTGCAACATTGTTTACTTCCTTGTTGATGTGACAAAAAGGGGAAGAAATACGTGCTACACTTGAGGGGAAGCAATTTGAAGATCATGTACATCTTACAAGAGATACACATAGAAGTTTTGCCACTATCAACTAGGGGAAGATTGTTGGGTCAAAAAGTTGATGTGGCAGAAACTCAAAAATGAAGAAAACGTGAAGTTATTGTCTAAGCGTTGTCAAGACTAATTTGGGCGTTGATAAGAGTTAACAATTCAAGAGTTGTTACATGCAATTCAAGAGTTGACAAGAATGTAGACAAAAAGCTTATGGAAGCTTCTATTTAGATAAACATGCAAAAGATATTCTGCATAAGTTTATTTAAATAGAAGATTTACTTGTTTATTCATCATTATCTCTTGTAAACCCTAATCCTTACACTATAAAAGGAACCAAGGGTCATAGGTTTTATTCATTCAATTCATTCACAATGTAAACCTAAAGTGTGTGTCGACTAGACGTGGGATTCAATGTATACACGTCTAGTGATTGTTGATTATTAATATAATTAGCAATCCATGTGTTTTAATTCATGTTCTTGTGCCTAAACACCTTGTTAATGGTTGTTGTTCTAATTCCGCTTTGATTATATTAATCATATGAACAATGATCATTCCTAGTAGCTTAAAAGATCCGGAAACCAAGGTTTCCACATCCCGTGTTTTGGAGAAGGCAGGGTGAAGGTAGGCTATCATCCGTACGCAAAAATGTATTAAATTATTTGATAAATGGCTAACACATTTTGTTTCGTATTGGGCAGAAATGAACTTCTTTGGACTCTTGCGCCAGGGCGACCCGAAGCTTGTACCGGAGGGTTACCGTCCTCTCCGTGAGAATGAACGACCCCTTCTTGAGCATACCCGAAACGTGACGGTTGCTCTTGAAGCCGTGCCGGATCCCCACTCGGACGAGGAAGAGCATGGAGACAATGGTGGTGGTGATAACCAGATGAATGAAGGAGGAGCCGGGCCCTCCTCACCACACAGGGAACAGCAGGGGGATAATATTGACCTAACCACCTCCAGCATTCGCCGAATGATGGGCGATGATGATGAAGAAGTACAACAAGTCAATCTGGAAGATGAAGAAGAAGTAGAAGAAGAAGTCGAGGAGGGGACTAACGAAGCAACAGTTCAGCCCGTCGCCAGGCGTACCTGTAAAAGAAACAAACGAGCAAGGCGAACTGTTTTAGTTGAGATTGGCGAACACAACGCCCCTGCCAAGAAACTTCGAGAAGACCACCCCTTGTATCAAACTGTTGGTAGTACTACCCAGGGTTCCGAGACTATCCGGGCCACACATGCCGATCCCGTTACTCAGATTGCCCCCACCGCGTCGGAATTAGCGAGAAATGACATGTAAGGCTCCATCCTAACACGTAAGAATGACAACTCCTTTTTGAAGTAACACTTAATATGTATCCACATGATTGTTTTCACAGGGATGAACAAACTGGTGCCGCGCCTCCTACTGATACTCAAATGGATAAGGGAAAAGGAAAAGAAGGGGAAATAAACCCCATGCTTCACACAGCCACCCAGAAGTCCGGCCCTGTTTTTGAAGAAGGTTCACCCACGGCTTCCCAAGACCTCCCAACGTCTGGCCCCCCTCAATCGTTCAACCCGATATGGAATATTACGACTGCATCACGAATGAGGGACGCCGATGAGTGCCGAGAGTACCTCAACAACTGCATACCGCCAGGCTTGGTGCGAGAGGTGAACGCGCTCAACCATGCGGACATGGTGGATGAGTACAATGGTGCTTTGGTACACCAAATGGCGATGGGCACCTCGATGAGGGTAAGGTTTGAAGCCGCACTTGGGCATGTTGAATCTCTCAAGAGGAAGGTAGGACGGAGGGAGAAGATGATCTTGGATAATGAAGCTCAAATAGCAGACCTCCAATCCCAACTGGCCAGCGCCGAGGCGACCATAAAAAAGCAGTCGGCCCGCGCGAATGAATACGACCAACAAGTGGCCAATCTTGAGTCACAACTAGATGCTGCAACTACCAAGGTACATATCCGTGCCGCACCACCCATATTCTAAAAGAAATATATTCTAACACTTTATTTCTTATAGGTAGCCACGGCGGAAGCTTCTGCCCAGTCGTACTCCAGCCAGGTAGATGTGCTTAACAAGAAACTAGAAGACGCGAACCTGGCCGTCCAAAGCATGGAGAAGGTACAAGGGGAACTTGCTGATGAGAGGGCTGTCACCCAAGAGCTGAAAGAGGCATTTGCCCAAAAAGAGTTGATGATTGATGCCCTCACCGCGGAGCGTGACAATGTGCTATGCCCCCAACTGCTAACAGCTATTGCCGGCCGTAGGTGGATGGTCGGGCATGGAGCACGCCTAGCCGTCATGAAGGTCTTAGAGGCCCCGGAATTTGTGCAACAATTTGCAAGCCTTGTGTCCGATGGTATTGACCACGGACGGCACGAGGGAATGGTTGAGGCCGTTGAGCTGATCACGAAAGGGGAGAACTTTACCAAGCATGCCTTCTTTAACCCTGAAGCTGCTAACAAGATGACTGCTTCCATGGCCGCGATGCGAGATCTGCACTATCTATTCTTGGATGAGCTGGAGGCCACCAAAGATGCGTCAAATATGGAAATCATGGAAAGGCTAAGTCTTAGTGCGTTCTCCCGTGCTTCCTTCACTCCATCCCCCAGCCACCTGACGCTCCCCATATACGAGGACGTAACCAGGATCGTGCTTGATGAAGAACCCTTAAGTGTGGTGCTGGAGAGGAATGCGGCTCAAGCCCAGAAGCGGAAAGAAAGTGATGAGTGGTTGTCGTGTCTGGTCGAAGAACAAGTGGAAATGGGTAAGTTTTTCCCCCCTATGTAGGATGCTCCTACTTTATGATCCCTTTTAGACACTTTGGTTTGTAACCTCTGAATATTTATTGTTTCTATTCGTCCGTGTATGTACACGGCTAACATCATTTGTATTTTGTATATAAGTCCGTGAGTGACCACGACAATTTTGTTATCTATTTTGGAAACTTGTGTATTTTGACTGTGTTAAATATTGTATCTCTATACTGCATGATATATCACGTCTTACACACAAAGAGAGAAAATACATACAAGTCTATAATTTACTAGACATGCGACGTGCGTCTTTACTATGCGGATCACAGTGTGACTACGGCATATGAAACTTACCCCAACGTCTTGTGAGTAAGGTGTCTAGTAAGGATACATGATCTGTGCGGCTGGGGTTGCATCCCTCTTACGCGGCAAGTTGAATTAGTAGGTTCACTTAATCCTCTTACCTCGCCTGGAGGCGTATAGTACATGTACAGTAATTGAAAGAATGCATATGAATGAAACATGGCATATTATAATATAAGTAAAATTCATACGACTAACAAAAAATATAAAAAATGATTTTCACGAAACAAGCCGTGGGGCTAGCTAGGCACCACGGCATTTTATTAGAACGTTTACACGTTTGTTTGAACAATAATGACAAGTCCTAAAAAACAAGAAAGGAAACTAAACAAACATAAGAAAAACAAAACAGATACACCGCATGGTTCTTTATTGAGACCGCATATAGCGAAGTACCCATGCGGAAGCCGTAGCTTTTAGAGATAGCACCTTTTGAGATTGGAAATATTCCATGTGCGCTCTAGGTCGCGGCCATCCATGTCACGTAACTTGTACGCGCCTCGTCCCAAGGCTTCAGTGACTTCATACGGTCCTTCCCACTTAGGGCCCAACTTTCCTGTATTCTCCGCTCGACTTGCTTTGTTAGCACGATAGACGTAGTCTCCCGGTCGAAAAGAAACACCCTTGACCTTGGCGTCATAATAAGCCTTCATCTTAGCCTTGGACTTAGCCTCATTGATGGCTGCTATTTCCCTTTTTTCTTCCAACAGATCCAGGTTGATCCGCAGCTGTTCATCGTTCGTGACGATATTAACCTCCGCCGTGCGGATGGTAGGCATTCCTATTTCTGCTGGTATAACAGCTTCAGTGCCGTAAGCCAATGCAAATGGAGTATCCCCGTTGGCTGTTTTGATCATAGTTCTATGCGCCCATAGCACATGTGATAACTCATCAACCCATTTGCCACTTCGTTCATCCAGACGCGCCTTGATGCCATTTCCCAAGCTTCTATTTGCCCGTTCGACAAGGCCATTTGCCTGCGGATGCTTAACAGATGCGAAGCGCCGCTTGATGTTCAATGATGCACACCAATCTTTGAATGGGTTGTCAGTGAACTGCTTGTCGTTGTCCGAGATGATTTCTCCCGGTAGACCAAAACGGCACACAATATGTTCCCTAACAAACTTCTTAACTTGTTTGCCTGTGATAGACTTGACTGCCTTGGCCTCTATCCATCGTGTGAAGTAGTCCATCGCAACAATCAAGAATTTAACTCCCCCCGCAGCTACAGAAAATGGTCCTGCAATGTCAATTCCCCACTTGTAGAATGGCCATGGGACGTGATAGGTGTAAGCTCCTGTTGCGGGTGCCGCGACACTGGCCTATGCACTTGGCAATCACTACACTTGCGAATCATGTCGCGCGCGTCTCTGTGCATGGTAGGCCACTAGTATCCTGTCCTTAAGGCTCTAGCCACCACAGACCGTGGACCTGCATGCATGCCGCACAATCCTTCATGTATGTCACTGATTACGTACGCGGCTTGACGTGGTCCCACACACCGCAGCCATGGCTGCAAGAAAGAGCGCTTGTAAAGGATGCCATCTCGAAGTTCGAAATGCTGCGACTTCCTTCTGATGCGCCGTGCTGCTTTTTCCTCGTCTGGAAGGGTTTCACTAGTCAAATAGTTGATAATCGGGGTCATCCATGTAGGTCCATCCTCCTCAACTATAGCAGCAACCTCCCCCTCCGTTATGGATTTCTCCTTGAGTATTTCCACCAAGACTTGTTTAGACAAGTGAGCGAAGCTTGTGGATGCGATCTTGCTAAGAGCGTCCGCCTTCTTGTTCTCGCCCCTTGGAACCTGCTTGATGGAAAACTTACTGAAAGTCGCGATTAGCGACTTGACTTTTTCCAAGTACCTAACCATGTTGTCCTCCTTAGCCACATACCCACCTAGAATATGGTTCGCGACAAGCCGTGAGTCCACATAGGCCTCAAGGTTGCGGACCCTCATTCTAGCGGCGATTTTTAAACCCGCAATTAATGCTTCATATGCCGCTTCGTTGTTGGTGGCCGTGAACTCAAAACGGAGGGCGTACGTGAATTCCATTCCTTCTGGATTTGTGAGGATAGGACCTGCTCCGGACCCGTCCGTACACGAAGATCCGTCCGTGAATAACACCCATGGTTCTGTTGGGATCTCGTCTTGTTTGATGATTGGCCCTTCCTCATCCGGCTTCTCGATCAGGAAATCTGCCAAGATCTGGCCTTTAACAGCCGTCCTTTGCCTGTAAGATATATTGTGCTCCCCCAATAGGATGATCCATTTTTGTAGCCTCCCTGCTACGTCCGGTCTAGAAATAACCTGCTTAATTGGCTGATCCGTAATGACCACAATTGGGTTCCCCTGAAAGTATCGGCGCAGCCGCTTTGTAGCGAACACTAGTGCTAGCACCAGTTTTTCCATAGAAGAGTAATTCAGCTCCGGCCCTTGTAGCGTTCTACTTATAAAATAGACCAGAGTTTGCACTGTATCTCTATCTGTCATAAGTACCGCGCTTATTACGCCATGAGTGGCTGAGAGATACATAATGAGTTCCTCCTTTGGCCGGGGAGCTACTAGCATAGGGAGGGATGCAAGATGCTGCTTGAGTTGGCCGAAGGCTTCCTCGGCTTCCTTCGTCCACCGGAAGTCTCCCTTTCTAATGCACTTCTTGAGTGTCTTAAATAGGGGTAATGACTTCTCTGCGGATTTAGATAGGAACCTATTCAGCCCGGCTAGCTTCCCATTTAAGGATTGCACCTCCTTCCGTGTCTGAGGGGACGGCAGTTGTATCACTGCATCCGTCTTTTCTGGGCAAGGTTTGATGCCGTTTGGATCAATCAAATATCCAAGGAACATTCCCTCCGTTGCCCCGAACGTACATTTCTTTGGATTTAACTTCATGTTAATCCTTCTCAGCGTGTCGAATGTCTCTTGGACATCCCGGAGAAGTGCCTCCTCTGTGTGACTTTTTATCACCAAGTCATCAACATAGACTTCCAAGTTGCGGCCTATCTGTGATTCAAAAGCTTTGTCCACCAACCGCTGATATGTAGCACCGGCGTTCTTCAGTCCAAACGGCATTTTCGTATAGCAATATACGCCCTGGCTCGTATGGAACGCCGTTTTTTCTGCATCCTCCTCCGCCATCTGGATTTGGTGATACCCTTTATATGCGTCCAAGAAGCATTTAAAAGGATACCCACATAAGGACTCCACCTTCCAGTCGATTTCCGGTAACGGGTAACAGTCCTGTGGGCAGGCCTTGTTTAGATCCGTAAAATCCACACACATGCGCCAACTTCCGTCATGTTTCTTGACCATGACCGGATTGGACAACCACTCGTGGTAGTATACCTCGCGCATGATACCTGCATCCACTAGTTTCCGTACTTCCTCCAATATCACTTGGCTGCGCTCAGGCGCCTGGCCGCGCTTCTTTTGCTTGATGGGTTGGTACCCTTGGCGGATATGGAGCTTATGCTCTGCTATCGCCCGTGGCACGCCTGTCATATGATTTGGCTCCCATGAGAATATATCTAGGTTTGCACTTAAAAGAGAGCACATGGCCCTTTTGCCGCTATCCGAGAGCGCCCCTCCTATGGATACCTCCTGTTCCGGATAGTCAGGGTGAATAGCTACCTTCCAATTGGGAGGTGGTGATCCATCCTTGGGTGGAACAGGTGGAGCCGGTGTTGTCACGGTGTGACACTCGGATGCCGGTACGATTGTGTTGTAAATGGTAACAATTCCCCCCTCAACAGGGAATTTGATCATTCCGTGCGCCGTAGAGGGTACCGCCCGTATAGCCAAAATGCCTGGTCTGCCTATGATCCCATTGTACGGAGAGTGTGAGCGTATCACCATGAAGTTCATCCACACCGTAGTAGAATGTTCCTCATTCCTAATGGTTACAAGCAAACGTAATTGCCCTATTGGCCAGATAGTGTCTCCACTAAAGCCAGTAAGCGGCGACGTGGCCGGTACTAATTGGCTTTTTATTTCTGGGCATAACTGCACGAAACAGTGTTCATACAGCACCTCTGCTGACGATCCTCCATCAACATACATGCGACGAACGTTGTGTGTTCTAATTCTTATCTCAATAGTGAGAGGCGCATCAATCACATCGCTTGCTGTGATGGGAGGGAATGAAATTTCCCTGCCGCGTGAAAATTTTTGGCCAACTTTCTGCCTCGTGCGGTGCTGTCTGGATTGGATCATGTATATAGTCGAAGGTTTGTCCTTTTGGGGATCCTTCTTATCATACTTCTTGTTGTTGTCTTTTCCATCCTTCCAATCCTTAACTATGTGCTTGAGTTTACCTGATTTGATCAGTGACTCGATATGCTTCTTGAGCTGGATACACTCCTCCGTACCTTGACCCTTGTCATTATGGAACTCGCAGAAGCGATTTCCTTGCCGACGTTCCGGCGGAGTGGTCATTGGGGGAGGCCTTGGAAAGTTCGCCCCTTCCGTCAGCAAGATCTCTCGGTAGGACATCTTTAGGGGGTGAACTTATCGTCCGGCCGGCCTCCTTTGCTTTGGCTCTTATAGTCTGAGCCCTTGTTATTGTTTTGATTGCCTTGACCGCCCGACTGTCTCCGGGACTGATCATTTGACCGATACCTATTTCCTCGGGATGGGTAGGCCGCGGCAACGGCTGTTTCTCCTTCTATGAAATTTCTGACCCTTTCCATGAGGTCATCATATCTATCTGGACGCTTGTCATTGAGGCGCCTGGTCAACTCTCTGTCTGTTATGGCGTGCATGTAGTCAGAGATTTTCAGGAGCTCCGGCATTGTTCTTGTGCGCGTGCACTTATCATTGAAGCGTTCAGTGAAGGCTTCTATGGACTCTCCCGGCCGTTGTTTGACAGTTGCCAATGAGACCGAATCCCTATTATACTTCTTCCTCTGAGTATAATTGTTCTCAAACGTAGTGCGTAGTTCCGTGAAACTATCAATGCTCCGTGGAGGGAGTGCCTCAAACCAGTCACGGGCATTTTCGATCAAGGTTGAATTGAACATTTGGCACCATATAGGCATGGGCCATCGCTCAATTTTAGCCTGTGTCTCAAATATTTTAAGGTGATCCACCGGATCACCGGACCCATCATAAGTCTTGATACACACCGGCATGCGACGTTTGGTGTCCTCAGAATAGTTCCGTATGCAGAGGGTGAACGGGTCTTCCCTGGGATCCGCCCATGGCCGGGTGAGCCTAGGGTCATCCCATGGTTCACACCATGGACGTGAAAGATCCTCCGCTTCCGCATCTCGATAATAGGGGCCACCATAATACTCATCATTGTTTGGTGGTGGTGGTGGGGTGCGCCTAGGCCGGCGACGCTTAGGCGGATGGTCATCTGAGTCCTCCCCTGACGGGTCCGGGGACGGCGGTGGTGCCCCATCCTTTGGGTATGGACCACTTTTTTGGGACGAACCAGGAGCCTTTTTCCCAGTGTTCATCCTGTCCCACACACTCGGGCGACGTGCGGTTCTGGCCAGCTCTCGACCTGGTTGCTCGGGTGAGCCATCCGACCTTTCTCCCTCTCGAGACTGCATTAGTTCCTGTATGAGGCGATCTCCTATGCGCTCAAACACATTCCGGGGTTGAGGGGTTTCCTCAGAGGTGCCCTGTTCCTGAGGCCGAAGTCTCCTTCTCCTTTGATTTTGGGAGGAGGTGATTGGCCCGGTGTCACCAAAGTTGAGTCTGGATTGGAGGTTCCTCCCCAGATTCAACCTCGATGCGATCCCCGGGACGATCCTATCGAAGTTCTGCGTGAGAACTCGAGTAAGATCCTCCTCGCTGAGTGGTAGGACTTCCACCTCTTCCTCCGTCGAGGGGCTGCGCGGTTCCTTGTTAGGAGGGTTTGCGCACTCCCTGGGTCAGGGTTATCTAGGGTTGAAGTAGGTGGGGGTGTCATGGAGATCGTGCTCGTCACCCCCAAGGACTGAAAACCGCCACGATTACCAGGCCCGCCTGCGAGGCGGCTAGGTGATTGATTGGGGATGAGAATCCCTTCCCCTTGGGACTTCCGGTTCCCGGGATTCGCATTCCTGGGGTTAGCTTGCGGATGCCCCTTCGTCATTGGAAATTCAAGATGAGGTTTTGTTCTAGCTTAGTGTAATGGTCCCACGGATGGCGCCAACTTGTTGATGCAAAAGTTGGTTGATCCTTGCTAGACCCGAATTAGGCTTAATTCGGGTTGGCTGGGCTCCGACTCCTGCACCAAGTGAATCGTTTGGTTGGGATCCTGCACACTAAACAGCACGCGTTAGGCTTACCGTGGGAAGGTTTCCCACGATTAGACTCCGGCGTGAGAGTAAGTAATCGATTTAGGGTTTATGTGAGTTGAGAGTATAAGTCGTAATACCTTTGTGGAACCCTTGAAGGTTCCTTTTATAGGCAGTGAAACCCTAATGGGCTTTCACTGATGCTTCGACCCCAAGGAAGAGATAACTATCAAAATTAGAATGATTGTTATCTTCTAATTTTGGTAGTGAATATCCTCCTCCATTGGGATAAAGATATTCCTAGACAGAATATTATTCTGTCCAACCCTATGTCGGCCGTACCGGGCCGTGGGCCGCACACATGTGTGCGGTTACTGTTCATCCAAGCCCATAAGCCTGAATGACATTATTCCACCCATCTATGATGAGCCGGATACGGGTAGTACCCATGGGCCGGGTTCATGACCCAGCTGGGGACTATACGTCATCATCTTGAACGTGTAATAGTAGTCTTGTTCCTTCATGCTGTGATCTTTGAGCCTTTGTCATTGTCTTTCGACTTTGTCTTTAAGCTTGAGATCTTCAAATTATCCTTGACTTGTCTTTGCCTTGTGATCTTGTGTCTTCATCCACATGCTCACACTATTAATTGTTGAATATGTCTTTAGGCATGAGTATGTGGTTTCTGAATCATTGACTTTGCTGTGTACACCGTGACGCCACCTTCTCGAGAAAAAACATAGACACGGACTAAATGGCTTTGACATTCGTCCTAAATCGGTAGCGTTTTACCTCCGGTCGGTGAAGACCGTTATACGATATTAAATATCGTACCTGTGATCAGGTAGATTCAATTAAGAATCTCCTTGACAGGGTTTCGCGGTTGTACTAGCCGTTCTCTTTACTCGACCGTCTCAAAGCAAGACTGTGAACATAAAGAGTGAATCAATTGGATAAATATCTGCTTGATTAAAGTCGTCAATTCAAATTCCCGGAACAAGTTTGATTCATTAAGAATCTTACCATTGTTGCTTTCCAGTTGACACAAGCTTGATTCATAAGAATCTCGCAAGTTACCTACCGTAGCGCTGTTTGATGTTGACGCTAGAAGGATTTCCATTCGTCACTGTGAAAATATCACTCTGAATGTTCTGGCAAGACCATAAAGATATTTTGTAGAAACCTGAAACGAGTTTGAATCAATTAAGACTCAAACCACTGTTGCTTTTCAGTTTTACACATGTTCAATTCATAAAGAATCTTACATATGACCTACCGCAGTGCTGTTTGATGTTAACACTGGAAGGATTTCCACTCATCATTGTGAATACTAAGTAGTATCACTCTGAGTGTTCTAGCAATATCGCAAGGATATAGCGTAGGACTCTCTTGATCTTCATCCGTGTGTCCTAACGAGATTTGATTGATCTCTTGGCTCTAGACTCTATTTGTGCACTTTTAGTGATCGGAGGCTGGAGCAGATGCCACCTATTCAATATCAACTATCTCGGAGTGAGAAAGTCAATCGAAATCGTGTTGATCTCCGTGACAATAAAACAAACTTCTTTTGAGAGAAGCCTGAGTAGCTAGGAAAGGGTTGTGCTTCACATCACTGGGTCCATGATGAGTTTGTCTTCATGATGAGTTGACCCGGTTTCTGCCTAAGTTGTATAGAGGGCTTCTTTCTTTACACCCTTTATCCTTACATTTCTTTTTCATTCTTCAACCCCTTCAATGCTTACCAAGACATCATTACTAGCACCTTGTTGTGATTATTCCAGTGCTAGCATCAGTACTTAGTCGGCATTCAGCTACGTTCACATTCTACTCCATCTTTCCTAAGGACTTCTAATAATCTATTGGATTGTCCCTGGGAAGATCCCTCCGGTTCTGGTTGGATCATAGGACTTAAACTTAACCACCCTTTTGACACCAATAACGTCGTGAATTAAAGATGTTGTGGGATTTGATCGTAACCATGAAAACCACTTTAAATTCTAACAAAGTGTTTGAAAACCATTTAACACCTTGCTAGTTTTGTCGTTTTAGAAATGCTCCCCCTTCACATGTGCATCGATAATCGAAAGTGTTTCGCACATGTAGGTAAGAGTTAAAGTGCTTGAGTCTTATATTAGATCACATTTTAATCACATTTTCTCCCCTATCTCTAATATATAAAATCTTTTGATATTAGAGATACCAAATTTGATTAAAATATATTTTGAAAAATAGTCTTGAAATCTCCGAGAGAAAGATGTGTTAATCTTTTGCATGAAGTTAAAATGCTCCCCCTCAAAAATTGATCCAATTGAATTGTCATTGTGAGGATATGATCCACATTTCGCTTTTTGAGGATGGGAGTTGTTGAACACACAATTTTTGAAAGATTTTGAATATCATTGAAAAAATTCTTGAAAAAATTGTGTTCAACGCTTTTTGAAAAATCAATTCTTTTTGTCGAAAGGTTTTTCTAAAGAATAAACTTGAGTTCATAGACTTTGAATGTCTTGACGAATCCACTCAAGTGTAAGAAGATTTCTCTTCTTTTGCTGAGGGTAAGGGTACTAAATCGTACACTCCCCCGTGAATATCGATCCGGGTTGCAATCTGAAAGTGATTACAAGCCATTGTGTTGAGCTCAAAACGTTGAATGTTTTGTGACTAGCTCAACCCGTGATAGATTGCTCTACCCGTTGTTTGGAAATATTTGTCCAAAATAGACAATTTTCTTTATTAAAAGAAGAAATGACATGTTTTGAAAAATATTTACAACTTTCATTCGAGCTTTATGTACACACCCGTGTCGTTATTGAGCGACATTTCTAGGCACGTCCATATTATCGATACTGAAAGACATGTCGAGAAGAATATTTTTGGATTTTGAAAGATTTTTAATTTTGTGTTTTGCTTTTATGTGTTTTATATTTTTGTATTTTGCTTTTCAAAGATATTTACAAGTTGATGTTTGATAGATAAATCAAGCAGGCACCTTTGCCAGAATCTCCAGGTCTGCTGGAGTCAAACATCTCATACCAATTTGCCTAATGAGGTACTCAAACCTATCTTTCGACAAAGCTTTCGTAAACAAGTCGGCTAATTGGTAATCCGTTCCAACAAAGTATAATTCAACGATACCTCTTTCAACTTGTTCCTTTATGAAGTGATATCGGACATCAATGTGCTTCGTGCGGGAATGATGTACTGGATTGCAGGAGATGGCTATGGCCGACTTTGAGTCACAGTACATAGGTACTTTATCAAAGTGGATGCCATAATCCGTGAGTTGTGTTCTCATCCATAGAACTTGAGCACAACACGCAGATAGAGACACATACTCCGCTTCTGCTGATGAGAGTGACGTGCAATCCTGCTTCTTGGAAGACCATCCCACAAGCTTATCTTGACCTAGAAATTGTGCACCACCAGAAGTACTTTTTCGTGTATCAAGACACCCTGCATGATCAGAATCTGAATAGGCCGTTAGAAAGAAACCGGTTTCCCTCGGATACCAGAGTCCCAAATGAATGGTATTCTTGAGGTACCGAAAGATCCGTTTAACCTCCTTGAGGTGCTTTTCAGTGGGTCGTGCTTGATATCGTGCACAATAACATGTAGCATGATGAATATCAGGTCTGCTTGCTGTCAAGTACATGAGGGACCCGATCATGGAACGATATCTCGTTTGATCTATGGGTAATCCCTCCAAGTCAGCATCTAGCGATGTGGTTGATAATGGTGTCCCAACGGGGTCACATGAAGTCATACCATGCTTTTTGATTATCTCTTGACAATACTTAGCTTGGTTTATAAAGATACCACTTCGGGATTGGTGAACTTGAATTCCTAGAAAGAATTTTAGTTCGCCCATCATTGACATTTCAAATTTGCTGTGCATTACTTTTTCAAACCATTTTGAAAGTTTTGGGTTTGTAGACCCGAAAATAATGTCATCAACATAAATTTGCACAAGAAAAATGTCATCCCCATATTTATAAGTGAACAAAGTTGGATCAATGGAACCTTTTGAGAAACCTTTGGATACCAGAAATTTCGAGAGCTCGTCGTACCACGCCCTTGGAGCTTGCTTGAGTCCATATAGTGCCTTGTGGAGACGATACACCTTGTCAGGATAATGAGGATTGACGAATCCTTCCGGCTGCGTGACATAGACTTCTTCCTTCAAAGGACCATTAAGAAATGCCGTCTTTACGTCCATTTGATAGACAGTGAATCCCTTATGTGCAGCATAAGCAAGAAAAATCCTGACTACTTCCATACGAGCAACTGGTGCAAATGATTCATCAAAATCAATTCCCTCTTTCTGTCCATACCCTTTAGCCACTAGCCTAGATTTATTTTTGATGATCGTGTTCTCTTCATCCATCTTGTTTTTCCAGATCCATCGAAGATTTAATGGTGTTACATCGTATGGTCTGTCAATAAGTTCCCAGACTTTAAGTCTTTCAAATTGTTGAAGTTCATCCGTCATCGATTCAATCCAAGCATGATCAGCCATGGCTTCTTTGATGTTTTTCGGTTCAGCTGTACTCACGGCTAGTGCGAACATACAAACATCGCCATCGGTTGCTAGTTGTCATCTTGTACGAACAGGCTGTGAAGGGTTTCCAATTACGTGAACCAAAGGATGATCTCGGGTCCAATGATGTGTTGAAGGATGTCTTTGATAGAACGTATGCATATTTGACGAATCAACATGGCGAGTAGAAGACTCTCCAGTTTTGTGTACTGTTGTACCGAATGGGTTGTGAAAATCGTCATCATCAGATAATGCACCGTCTGCTTGATTTGTGTTCTCTGGATCAATGACAGTAGTTGTGGATGTTGTAGGATTGATTGTTGAAGTGATATTCTGAGGAGGTAAATCTGCAACAACCCGTGTTGAAGTAGATGAAGTTGTATCCTTTTGTTGATGATGATCGGTATCATCATTCGTATCATGAGTGACAGCGGAAGACTTCGATGCAACTTGTTTCTCCCCCGTGAAATATTCATCATACATTGGTCCATATAACATTTCCAACTCTTCAAGTGTCATGTCCACTATCATATCTGCTATAGGAACATGTTCAGGAACCAGCTTTGAACTTGACGGTTCATTGTTGTGGTCTTGAGTTCCGAGTTCCGTGCGGTTGTGAACGGAAGTCTTTTGTCGTTGTGGATCGGGACTTAAACTTCTTTGTTCAAGTGCCATTTCTTGCAATTCATCAAATCTGATATGAATAGTCTCGACTATCAATTTTGTTCTCTTGTTGTACACTCTGTATCCCTTAGACTGAGTTGCATATCCCACTAAAATGCATGCATCACCTTTCTCTTTCATCTTGTCCAGATTTTCACCATCTCGAATAATGTAACACGTACATCCAAAAACGTGAAGGTGGTTGAGTGAAGGTTTGCGATCATTAATTATGTAATATGGTGTCTTTTCGTGTCTTGGGATAACTAAGGAGCGGTTTTGTGTGTAGCATGCGGTTGACACGGCTCCGGCCCAAAAGTATAGTGGAAGTTTTGAAGCGGATAACAATGTTCGAGCAGCCTCAACTAAAGTACGGTTTCGTCTTTCAACAACGTCGTTTTGTTCGGGTGTTCGAGCAATAGATGTTTCATGTTCAATTCCTTCAGCTTCAAAATAGTTTCTCAGTTTTGAATTCAAAAATTCAGTACCTCTGTCAGTACGAACCACTTTAACTTGAGCTTGAAGACCACGTTGTATCACTTTAAGGAAGCTGATGAGAACATCGGGTGTTTCATCCTTGGACCTCAAGAAATGAGTCCATGTGTACCTTGAGTAGTCATCGACAATTACCATAACGTATTTCTTCCCATTTATACTTTGAACACGCATGGGACCACACAAATCTATATGAAGAAGATCTAACCGTCCTTTAGAGCTTGGTGTAGTCTTTGTCTTGAAACTACTCCGTTTAGCTTTACAAAGCTCACAAGAAGAACAAAGATGATCTTTGATGAATTTCAAGTTAGGAAGGCCTCGCACAATATCTTTCTTAGAAAGCAAGTTGATGGTATCGAAGTTAAGATGAGATAAACATTGATGCCATAACCAAGCTTGAGTTGTTGAAGCTTTAGCCATGAAACAGATTGGAGTTGAAGATGTGGATTCTTGTAGTGAAATAGTGTAGAGATCAGTACCCCGTGTTCCGGTAAGTAAGTCATTCCCATCATAATCACGAACAAAACATGTCTTCTTTCTAAAAGCAACCTCCAAATCCGCATCACAGAATTGACCAACCGAGAAAAGATTATGATAGAGCCCTTCGACGTAGTAAACCCTTTTGATATTGATATTCCCCTGAACCAAGTCTCCATATCCTAGGATCGGTGCAAATTGATCATTTCCGAATCGGACCGTACCCAGGAACTTCTCCACGAAGTTAATTAGAATCTTGAGATTCCCCGTCATGTGCTTCGTGGATCCGGAGTCCATTATGAAAAGAATTACTTCGATCACCTGCAGAAGAATTAGAACACGATGGAGCATTTGCTAAATTGGATTCCATGTTAGTTATGATTTCCGATTCATTAGTTTCCCTAGTTTCATCACTTAGAGGCACACTAACGCTCGTAGTCACATTTTCTGTCCTAACCTTAGGCATCCATTTATATCCTGGAGGACATTGATTAGCAAACCACCATTTCCAAGGCTTGCTAGCAGACTCATATAATTCCCTAATTCGGCTTCTAGGGTTCTTAGTGGTGGAGTCTGATGCAATACTTTTCTTAGGGGGGTTGCACCAGAATGGTTCACTTTGCGTTTGGGTTTTCTAGCACTAATAGGCATCACAGTTTGCTTCTTAGTTCTAGTTTCTACGCCTTTGACATTATTTGAAACACACATAGCATGATTAGCATTAGCACACTTTCCACATTTCACACAAACAAACTTAACTTTCATAGCATTCAAACTTGAATCATTCAAATCGTCATTACACGCGATTACACGTTTTATTCTTAGAAACATTGAAAATTCTAGGGTGGTCTTCTACTTCCTTCATCTTCCCTTGACTTTTGTTTTGCCAGACCTTTTCATTCATGCGAGTGCTCTTAAGCTGGGGCCAGCTAACACTAGCAGTGGGGACTACTCCTGTAGTAAAAGACACACGTCTATTAGTGTTTCTAGAAGTCTGAGGTGATTGACTTTCTTTGTTTTGTGTGGGTTTAGTGGCCAATCTATACATCCCTGGTTTAACCACATTTGTGTTCTTAATGCTTTGTGATCGAATATTTGTTTTGGGAGTGTTTTGTGGTAACCTATCCTTCCCATCCGTCTTGGGGGCAAACGCAGGTTTTGCAAATGCAGAATTAGAGAAAACAGATGGTTTTCCCAAGACAGAGGGTCTAGTCAATTTTTGAGCATTGGGTTGTCTGACAACAGGTTTCTTAACACTAGGTTCCACAATCTTCCCACCCATCTTAGCAATGAGTTTCTGCAACTCTGCTATCGCTATGTCCCTGTCTTGTAACTGAGCTTTCAACCCTTTAATTTCCAAATTCTGTTCGTTCATTTCTTGAAACGTTTGGGAAAGTTTTTCTTGCAATTTATTATCATGTGGAAAACTACCAACGTCTTTTTGCAAAGCAAGTTCAAGAGAATGACAATGTTTTTGAAGGAAATCAGTTTTGTGTTGAAGTAACTCAAAAGCCTTTTTATCAACATTTTCTTTATGTTTCGAAAGCTCAAGTTCAAGACGCTCACACTCTTTGATTTTATCAAGATATTTGCATGCAACATCAGAATATTCATCGATATCAGCACAAGATTGAAGAGTAACACACAAAATATCTTTGGGGAGACATTCTTCTAAGAGTAGATCATATTCATTTGAAAATTCTAATTTGTCATTTTGAAGGTCATCAATTTCTTTTTCAAGAGACTCAACATATTTCAAATCATCAAACATTTCAGACTGAATTAAATTTTCAAACTCAAGAACATGTTATTTATTATCTTCGTATTTGGTATTAAAAGTTCTTTCACAAGCACAGTTATGTCGTGAGGAATCTCGGGTTTCCACTTATCCTTTTGACGTTTCTCCCAATCGCTTTCAACAATTGATTGAACATTATTAACGTGGTGTTTAAGAAAACCAAGTATTTTTCTTCTTTTGTTTTTAGAAGCATCTAGAGGCAAATAATTAATATATTTAAAAACATAAGTTTTCCTCTTAGTGGCAAAAGCTTGTTTCCATTGAATTCTTTTTTGTTTGCATTCTAAAAATAATTCCTCACAAGACTTCTGTTTTTGTGGAGTGAAAAGACCATAAAGACTGTTTTCATAAGCATAGTTATATGGTTTCACAAAATCTTTATTGACTGGTGATCTACTCTCCTCATCCCAAAGGGACGTCTCTTCACTATCGAGGTTAGCTACAGGGCAATCATGATTGGTCCATTCGGACTCGTCAAGATATAAATGGGGGTTTGCAGCTTGAGCTTGTTCGAGGTACTTGGGGGTGGTAAAGCTAGGTTGACCCTTGAAAAACGACCGAGGTGCTATCATTCTTACGGTTTGAATAGAGTCATGTGTATTATAAACAACTTTTTTCAAAAAATCGACTTGTTCTTCGAGATCCTTTACTTTTTCAGTATCTTTGCTTTGTCTATTTTTGAAATCTTGTTTTAATGTTTCAACCTCTTGTTTCTTCTCGTCAAGAATTTTAGCAGAATCGATGGTGTTCATAGAAAGCTTCTGTTCAAGTTCATTAACTTTTGTTGTGGCAAGGTACGTTTTTTGACGTTCATCACTTAATAAAACATTAAATTGTCGTTTTTCTTTAGTTAACAAAGCAAGAGCTTCATTGTATTTATTTTCAAAATCGTCCTTTTTAACGTTGATGACACGACTTTTGTACCCCTCAAGCTCGTTGGTCTTTTGAAGAAGCTTAGCCCTATAACTATCAATAGTCTCACTAGATTTTATAAGAGCGGCTTTGCATTCTTCAAAGTTTTGAGTGAGCGCTGCGTTTGCCTTCTTTAATTGCTTTTGATTTTTTCTATTTTCATTGACATCTTTTTGTAAAGTAGCAATTAAATTAGCAAGCGCGACACGCTCCTCGTTATCATACTCATTTGCATGTTGATCATTCTCAAACTCATTATTGCACATGTCTGATGAATCGGGTGTGGTATTGCTATCAACCGTTTCCATCATACACGTGTCAGTAATTGTTGTTGGTAGATCACTATGCTCATGTGTATCACCAAACACATTATATTCAGCATCATCTTGTACCTTATCAATTAGCTCGGTATCAAAGATAAGACCATTGTCATCTTCGGTGACGTTAAGGACCTCATGAATATTTGCAATGTATGAATAATATGCCTCGAGTTCTTGGTCGGAGAGTTCATCATCTGTGTCGTCAAGCATTTCTCCTTCCTCAGCTGATAACTTGATTCCAGCTTCCATTTTCTTGCACAACAGCATCTTTTCCTTATGATAACCATAATCTTTAACCCTCTTTGGCTGCCTGCATTCCTTGGCCAAATGCCCAAAACCTCTGCAGTTAAAACACTGAATCCCACTTTGTTGCACAACTTGAGTCCCAACAGTTTCCCGATTTCCAACAACAGTAGCCACCCTCTGATTATCATACTTAGGTTGTCGATCATACTTTGGAGGACTCGCAACACGTCTTCGTGTGTCATACCTTGGAGGACTCTGTGCATGGGTGTTCCTCGAGTTTGAAGATGTTCGAAGGTTGTTGTTGGTGGGTTTGTAGATTTTCTTATATTGCTTCATAACAAAAGCCATTTGTTGCTTGAATTCCTTATCCTTTTGAGCTATTTCTTCATCACTGTCTTCTTCGGATGATTGCTCAGGTGTGGGTGATGGTGCTCTTGCAACTTATTTGCCTCGGGATCGTGTTGGAACATATGACTTGGAGACAATGGATGATCGTGGTGATGATGATTGAGTAGAGTAGGTCTTTGAAGTACGGGAGTGATATTCTGGGTAATGTTGAGTGGTATACACCAAAGCAAGTGGATTGGAAATCTTTGTAACTCGTTCAGCTCGAAGTTCATTTGCCTCATTTTGAAATTGTTTCAAGATGTCAAAGAGCTTGTGATATGAAACTTCGTCTAACTTTTGTTGTTGTTTCACCAAGGTGACAAACCGTGTCCACTCTGGTTGAAGTTGCTGTAGAAATTGGACATTGACTTGCATGGTGGAAACTTGCAAGTTGTTTCGGGTCATATCATTCATCATCTTGTAGAATCGGGAGTAATAAGAATCAATTGATTCCCCATCCTTTGATGTAAACTTGCCAAAGTTCCAAAACATGTTAGTTTTCATATCTTGTTTGTTAAGTGATTCACCTTGTTGCAATTTTTCAATGGCCGTCCACATTTCTTGAGTAGTAGGACATGCGTCAACCGTAGAGTAAATCTCATCTCCAATGCCACTGAGAATTAAGTAGATTGCTTCCTTCTCTGCATCAAACCACGCACGGTTCTCTGGGGTGAGGTCGGTCCTCTTTTCATCACATTCATATGCGGGTTGTGCGTCACTTGTGTCTGTGGCTGGTACTGCAGGAACTTGAATCCTTGAGAGTTTATAGGGTCCTTCCAAAATACATTGCCTTAAAGCATCACCGTTAGGTTTTGTGTCAAGGTAACGTATAAAACGGGATTGCCATTGATCATATCGACCCGACACAAGCATTGGTGGTCTTTCTTTGTTACCTGCCACCATTATGTTGTTGTTCGTCACACGATATTCGGCAGTAGAATCCATCTCAATATTCTCTGAAATGATGAATCGAATGTGGATCTTAAGTAGTTGTGTTGTGATTGTTTGGTTGTTGAAATTCCGAAAATTGCGATTTTTTCTCAGCCCGACAATAAATTCCTCAGTCCGACAAAACGGTAGACCTAAAAAATTTGTAATCACCAAATTTTGAAATTGAGCTAGAAATGTCCTAAAACTAGTATGGAAAGAATTTGATTTTACTTGACCTAAAAATTTTAACTTTTTTTTTTAATCTTCGTGTAAACTACGTTCCGAAACTAGTCTAGATGGTGGCTAAATCTAAAAATACTCAAACAAAATTTAGCTAACATGTCATCGGAATGTGCCATCGGAATGCCCATCGGAATGTTGCTTTGATTGGAATGTCCTTTTGATCGCAATGTGCACCTGTCGGAATCCTTAGATCGGAATGTGTACTTGTTGAAATCCTTCAGATCGGAATGTTCACATCGCAATGTGTACCTATCGAAACCCCAAATCGGAATATTTAGATCGCAATAATCTGTCGCAATAACACCTATCGCAATGTGGCTGTCGCAATGTGGGCAGAGTAACGTTTCAAGATTGCCTTAAATCCGCCGCAATCCAGATCGCAATAACGATCGCAATAAGCTTCGGAATAAGGGGGCTATCGCAATACTGATCGCAAAGTAAAACCCTAGGGTTACTGCGATCGAAACCGTACTTACCTTTTCCGAAATTTAAGTTGTCGCAATAAGGGACCTTATTTCCAACTTTTTAGGCAACGATTTTAGCAACTTTTAGGCAACAAATTTAGCAACTTTTAGGCAACAAGATCGTGTTTTTAACCAAACCAAAACAACCAAATCTCTACAACAAGTATATAGAAGATTTGTAGCAAGATATAGAACACGAAAAACACAAAAAAAAATTGAATTCGAGATGATTTATTGATTAAATCATACGAATCAAATATAATAACAACAACCAATCACAAAACTACCCCATGGCGATTGATACCAATTGTTGTCCCTAATATATGATGATTGTAATACACGAATTAAAGAAAGAAAGGTAGATATGAGAAGAATTCTAGAGAGAGAAAGTAGTGAGAGAAAGTAGAGAGAAAATGGTTGGAACTAGGTGAATGTTAGATTGAGAAGTGAGAATACAAATGAACCAACCAACCTCTCCTTACATGCAAGGAGAGGTTTATATAGCCTTGCCTACATGTGGCATAATGGGCTATATGTTCATGGGCCGGGCTTTACTTTTGGGCTTTGGTTACTTATTAATGAACCGTAGCTTAAAGTTAAGCCCGTAATAACACGACTAATATACTACATATTACAACGTTCTAAAATACGATACATACTAAACATATGACCGAGCATTCTTGTTTGGCTCAATATTTTGAGGCTAACAAGAAGGGTGAGTGTTAAGTTTGAGTTTAGAAAAATATTAGAAGAGCTTGACAACGATATTGGGTTTGATGATTCAAGTCATAATCAACAAGAAGTTTCAAACGTTGTATCTTATGATAATGTCGATTTTGGTGTGGTTGATTTTGATATGGGGATGAATGTTCATGAATTTGACACTGATAATATTGATATCGTTATTGGAAAGTCAGAGGATTTTTTTAAATGAGATAGTGTTGAAGATTTGAATGAAGGAATTGATGATGATTGGAATGATGATCCATACCATATTGTTAATGAGTCTGAAGAGATAAGTCCCATGTTTGCTGACATTGATCAAGCACTAGATGAGCTTGAACAAGTAACTAAATCTGAAGACGTGGAATAAATTTTTCTTTTTTAAGCAACAAATGGATGAAGAAGGTGATGTGTTTTCAAATGAGGTTGATACTATGGTTGTATGTTTCCAAATGAGGTGGTTACTAGAGTAGTTGTGTTTCCAAAAAAGGGAGTTTATGAAGAATGTGTGATTCCAAATGAGGTGGTTGCTGAAGAAGTGGTAGACCAATATGGGTGTTTGATTCATGTTGAGGTAAAGGCTGATGAACATGTAACGAAAGATACAAATAATGGTGATGATGTTGTTGCACAAGAGTGGTGGAAGACCTTAAGAGGAGAAGAGTCATTCTAGTGATGACTAACAAGGAAGATAAATATAATGCTAAATGAATAGTTTCATGCTTACTCTTTGGGTATGGCGAAGTAGTAGAAGATTATGCCAGTGTGCTATTAAAGTTTTAATCTAATTTTTTTAATGTAATAGCTTACGATAAGGAATCCTAAACTAGGCAAAATTGGACAATTTATGAACTAAATACCAATCAGCTTATGTACTTTGACTTTCTAGTGTCAAACTTCAATTGCTCACTACAAAGGGTTTTTGGACGCCTAAAAAATGGCCAATCGTGCACAATTGTAAGAACTAATTAAATTGTTTGGCTTATTGACTTGGCTACATTGATATAAGGATTTGGATGTAATATGCATACTTGGCACGGATTTGCAGTTTGTCAAAATGGTCACCATAAATCTATGTCAAACTTTAATTGCTCACTGCAGAGGGTTTTTGGAAGCCTTACAAATAGCTAATTGTGTGTAACTGTATGAACTGATTAAACCTTTTGACTTATTGACTTGACTATATCGCATATAGGGAGTGTTTGGATATGGTTTATGGATTTGATACAAAGGTGTTTGGATACAATACTAGGAAACCTGCAAATCCATGTGAAACTCTCAAGTATACATTTGATGTATGACATTCTAAAGTCAAACATCATTGGAACCCACCAAAATTCATGTCAAACTCTCAAGTGTACGATGTTTGATATTATAAAGTCAAACTTCATTGGAAGCCTACCAAAACACAACTTTATAAAATACATTACATTAAACTGTGATATTAATTAAGACATAAACCTGAAAAAACCTCAAACATTAGCATACAGAAAACAAACAAGACAAACCACTTGCACCTAAACCCTAATCTATCATTCCGTATTTCAACTTTTTCACAAGGTAGACCATCTCATGCGCACCAATATAGGATTGATCCATCATAATTTGAAGATGAATTTCCTTCTCCTTATCCCTCTTTTTAGCATGCTTCAAGACAAAAGCAGTTTGGTCAGCGTCTATGTTATCTCCTAGCCGGAGATAAATCTCCATCTCCTCAATGAACCTTGCTCTGTTTGTGAAGTCTCCTCCATCTCAGAACAAAGGATTGTGAATTTCTCCATAAATTCCTGGTCCTTGTCTATTTCCTTTTCTATGAACCCAATTACACGTGCATCCAACAATGTAGATTTTGAAGCATATTTTACTTTCTGAATACGGGAAAGGTTTTCCATTGTATACTAGGAGTGGATAAATAGGAGAACAAGGTTTTTTTTTATTAATAAATTGTATTGTTAGTGTATGTGTTAAATAGACGTGATTCTAAAAATAAAAAAGGCTTCATTCGGAAGAAAAACGTTATCCTTTCAGGCTGTTGAAAGATCGTGCAATTTTGGTCCTTCAAAACAAGTGGGCAGATGCGAGAAATTCAACAGCGGAAGTGGCGGGTAGAACTTTCAAGAACACGTTTAATTCAGTATAGTAATCTAATTTAATTTAATCAAGACGAGGAAGGAAATTGAGACTTTCATTACTAAAACATGAGAATTACAGAGTAACCCAACAAAAACAAAAATAAAATAAAATCATAATACACAAAATAAACACAACCAAACAAGCCTAACCTTCATACCTTAATCGCCATCCCTAGCTTCGTCAATCATCTTCGTCAAATCAGCCAGCTTCTCAGTGTCCATATCATGGATTTCTTTCGAACAATCCACCCGAACCCCTTCTTCGTCATCAACCTTAGTTTCCAACTCGACAATCAACATTTCAATGTTTCCGAGGCTACTCCTAAACTGCTTTCATTGACTGCACAAAACATCCATTCCATAAATGATTGTTCAGAAGCAACCATTTGACCAATATAGAGCGTCATATATGTGTTGCTCTTTGAATCACCATAGGATTTTTTTTAATTCATTCAAGATTAGAGTTTTTACCGTCATCTTTTACGAAGATAAATTTAATAATCGAAAGGGTTTTTGAGAGAGTTAGTGTTAGGTAAATTAAAATGTGGATAAAAGAGAGGTTTAGATAAGGACATATAGTATTTGAAAGCTCGTGCAAACTAAGTCCTTGAAATAAATTGTCCGAATTTTGACGGTCATTGCTTTAATGGTGGAAAAATAGTTTTAGGGATAAGTTTTGCATGATGGAAAGGTTGAAGTGGTTGGTGGAAATGGTTTCGTCCACAAATTTGGCACAGGGGAAAGGTGGGGGATGTATAGTTGTGAAGGGTACGAGTTGAAATGACGAAATTACCTCACGTGCATGGCACATGAAGGAGATAACGGGCGATAACGACCGAAAATTAAGATTTAACTTCTTTAGAGCTTATTCGCATGAAAAAGCAAAGCTCACGGGCGTTTATTCGCCACCCATCATGTTAGGGGTTTTTTCATATTTTTACGATAATTAAGAGATACAATTTGCAGTTTATCCTAAAACCTAATATATGGGGAACAGGTGCACTGAGCATCTAAGATGAAGTGATATGAAGTATGAAGTGAAAAGCAAAATGGAAAAAGTACGTTACAAACATGATTCTGACATTTCAGATTCTCGTATGGCCCATCTTAAAATTTTGTTGGAGTATATATAGTCGTAACTCATCGTTTGATAGAACATAACTAGAATTAACTTTCACATTATTTTGTCAAGTTCGTAAAACTTACATGTAAAAAATTGTATGGTTTTTTTTAAACCGTTTTGTTGAGAAAAACTTACATGTACTTGATAACGAAAGACTGGTGTCGCTAGTACTCACATAAATAAAATCACTGACAGTCATCCGATCCCCACGTAGTATGAACTACAAAAGCCCAATTTCATTTATTGAAAGTACGACAGTGATACTTCAAACCAACAAACTCTTAGTGGAAATTGTTTTTTTGGTAAAATTTGTTTACTACGGGTAAAAGGATGAAGTTTTAACATTATCACTGGTTGAGATTGAATGGACGACTGACCGGTTGTCTGACTAGATTCATCGACCTAAGTCTCGTATGAATGATCGATCATAAACATTCATATTGAATAAAAACACATCATAAAATCGTTTACACGGTTCTGCAAATTATATGACAAACTTGTCCATACGTATATAATGCTCGTTGCTTATTAGGTAACATTCTTCGAAATTAAGCTTTATCATGAGTTGGATAAGGAATCCATTGAGTCTGCTGCATGAAAGAAGTAAGCAACTGGTTAATTTCCTATCTACTATGATCTCTCTACATCGGGTTGAAACAAATTTGGAGAGTACTTATTCAAAAGATTAGCAAAGAATCTTGAACCCTAAAAATACTCAAAACACAACTTATTTATGTAAGCATATATAACCATACCTCATCAAGGTTAGCTTGTTGATGCTTGTCTTCTAACATTCGCTCATATTCAATATGAGGGAAATGTGCCCACTGCATGCAGCGTAGAATTATATATGTAAGTGTCCATGATTCAGTATATATGCTCGGTTTTATCTGCTATAAACTTTCATTTTTTACAGTATATATGATACTCAATATGTATACAGTTAAAGTTGTATAGAGTTAACGTTTGATATGCGGTTGAGTTTTACTTTTAACACAACAATCGAATTGCCTCAAACGCGTAAGATTGAATTTATTTTGTAAATGATATTGAACGGAAACTACTCAACCAAGCCAAAGTATATCATATTTACATACATTTTTGGCAGCAGTGCTAAAAGCTTCCTTGTGGCTGATGTCTGGATTGTTGGCTTTGATCCTTTGAATTTCCTCTCTACATTTAAATTCTTTATGTCGTTAGTTATCCACACAACATACAAAATGCACTGCTTACGACGTAAGCATTTAGTTCTTAGCGATTGAAGATGAACTCTACCCATTTCACAGTAAAAAGTAAAGATTATAGGTATATAAGTACTTAATTAATTCGCAGCAGTGAACATGGAAATGGTGAGCCTTGATCATTACCTTATGAACAGATTATAGAAAGAAGGAACACGCTGCCTCTTCTCTTGAGCTGGGAACAAATGAATATACTTGAAATATTAACATAAACTATCGGTTGTGGGTTCAAGCCTCACTTGAGGCACGTGTTATAGGGTGGAAAAACAATTAGCATTCTTAACAAAATATAATAGTAAGAAAGAAATGAACTAACGGAGATGGTTGATCTCTTGTTCATTTGTAACTGGAGGCAAACGTGGCCTCATGGTCATCGGCATCTTGTTGCAGTCAGATGGAAAACCTAAATCGAGCCTAAAATTTGGCCCGGTGTGGTTAGATCCTTGCTGAAATTACAAGAACAAGACTTCCAATCAAACTGATATAAATTATTGCAGGTAACCGCATACAAGAAAATTAAAGGTCATGGAAACAAATACCTAAATGGCACTCAGAAAACAAATATATCTAAATGGGTGGTTACAGTGAGTTTTTAATTTTTATTATGTGAGATATATAATTATAAGATTGATACGTATATTATCGAGTATAAGAAAAAAAGAGATGAGAAAAAAGAGAGCCCTAAAACAAATATGTTTGAAAGATCAAGAAATGAATGGCAGAGCCTTAGTTCATTAGTTAAACTAGTCATTTCAAGTACGTTGTTCGGAGATCAATACACCTAATATAAAACTCTAACTTGAGACGTTGAAATTACTAACCTGAAGATGAGAAGAAGATGGGACTTGAAATGTGGAAGGTGAACCCGAGAGAGACTGATGAAAAGCAGCAGCCATGCCCACATTCAAAGGCAGAATATTTGTGCAGTTTCCGCATCTCACTGTCACGATATCAAACAAGCTGCCGCATGGGACACTCACCTGATCCAGTTCAAGATTTCTACATATTAGAAAGTTATCAAAACAGAATTAGGGTTTCGATCAATAATAATTATTATATATATAGGACCATATTTAGATCAAGCATCTAGCTTATGGATTCAATAGTTAGTTGTATAGCTAGTATTTAAGTCATAGAAACCATTTTTGTATATATTTTGGATCTTATCTTTCTTGCACTTGGAATAAGATAGATAATGACAAAAACCTTGAAGGACTTAGGGTTTTCGTCCTTTTATTTAAATATTTTCACATACATATAAGAGTCACAAGATGGTAAATTCGAATACCACAAAAGTAAATATGTAATTGCAAGATTACGGTTTGAGTCTCCACGTACTCGATCATCTACCTAAGATATAGTCATATTACAAAACTCGCCTACAGGCTAGCAAGAGCGAAGGTGCAATCGAAGCTCAACTCATAAGGTATGTTTGACGAAATGGGCTGGGGATGGAACTGGGGCTTGTATTATAAGTCAAAATTTAAATTTGTATGTCTGTCTTCAAGTTTTACAATCAATACAAAGATTTGAAAGATTAGTACAATAAGTACAGAATTTATCATCATAAGATGAGATCATAATAAGTACAGATATATTAATTATTACTGTTAAAATTAACTTTGTTCCGCTACACCGGATATAAGCACAAACCCTAGTTTCTAGGTTTCACCTAATGGACCTTCTGAACACATATATGCATTCAAGTTGTTGGTTTATAAATGGGGATAACCCTTTAGTTTCCATATGTAAAGGTGATAATTGAATGAAAAACTTGATGGCGTTTTACTCATAACTAAAGTATAGTCCTTCCTGTTGTGTGTATTTAGTAACACATATGTGCATACTTCCTCTGACTGCTTTACCAGATGAAGATCCAATTTAAAAGCGTCAACGGTTACGGACTAGTCACACTGTCTCGACTCCTGAGGTACAATTTTCGCCCCCAAACATTTTCATCGCCAAATATTTAGAGAATTTTATTCTAACATCAAACAAGTTTAACTCTCGAAACCAAAATTGTGGCTAGTTTTCTCTTTTGCAGATTATTTTACTCTATTGTATATGTTTCAACTTACAAGTTTAAATAAATTATCTCTCCGTGATTTTATTCATCATTAACAAGACATCAATTAATATGAGCCCTCTCTCTATAGACATAAAATTTGACTCGTACTAGATATGATCGAGGGGAGTAGCTACCCACTTGATCGGATTGTTGAGTTGAACGCGTGAAAAAGTTTCATTTTGTTATTTAAACAGAATTTTAGTACATAATGATAACATAATATCCATGGAGAGAGCGATGAAGAGAGGACGTACAGCAAGAACAAGATTGCAAAGGTTGCAATGGATGTAGCAAAGTTGTTCAGGCGTTGGTGTTGCTACATCTGTGCAGGCGCTGTTGCGGCTTGACATAACTCGATCTGATCACCACAAAAGAGATCAAGCTACACCTTATGTGTATGTGTTTTCTTTAGGGCATGTATGACTCTGGTGTCACTACTCATATCTTTCCTTATATAGATAAATAAACATTGTAGCAGAAATCCTGTGTAATATAAGTTACTATGTACTTTTTTGCTCTTGTATATTATACTCATTATGTATATACGTTCTGACTAAAGTTTATACGACCATATATCTACGGGTACACGAGGTATATATATTGTCGTTTTAGCCCAAATTTGGTTCACCGTATTCCCTTTTTCTCCTTGCTATTTTATGCCCCTTACGATTGGGTTGTAAACATGACAAGTTCTTTTGAATGCTCAGTCAGAGATTGTAATTTAGTATCTACGTGAAATATGTTCCATAAAGCAAGCTTGGTTCAAGAACTTAAAAAGCTTCAAAATATATAATTATCACATTCATCTTCGATAAAACAAACTCGATATTAAGGTTTAATTATATATGTCATTTTAGTAACCTAATAATATATACATTCAGCTCATGTAAATAGATCTCGAAAAAATTTAGCAATAATAAAAGTTCAAATCATTTTCATTCCTGCTATGCATTCTCATGTTCCTAGTACCCTGATCTCTTCTATAAATGTTCGTCTTTAAGGGTGTGCAATCAAAAAAGTTTTAAGGGCCGAAAAATTTGTCCCATTAACAATTATATGCATTTATACATATATTTTTCACGTAGATAGAAGTATTTTGATGAGAAAATAACTTAAATGAGTAATATATTGAACATTTAGATAACTAATTCCATTATATCTTATAAAAGGTGACACCTTATATATTATATTTGCTCTCGAAATGCCTCATTATGTAAGTACGTATAGGGTCTTGAAATGTTTCTAAAGTTGAGGACGGTCCCGCTTCTACACAAAAGAATTGCATCCGAATTTTGAGTTGGTTCTCTCCTCTAAGTACTGCAAACGACTATTATGGCCAAGACGACACTGTTCCTCTCATGAACTCCAAGATATGATGTGTATTATCGTATGACCAACATATCTTAAAAGGTATTAATCAATTAAGAAACCCTTGCCCTGTTCATTGAAAGGTACCTTCCGAATGACCCTTCCCAATGGATGAGCCTCGTGTTGACGTTAGCTGCACAGTGAAGTTTCAGGGCGGTCTGGGATCAAACAAATAAAATTTTCTCAAATAGGCCCTTCTTGGCTATGTCAAAAACATGTTTTCATTGTAAAAACGGTACATCCAGGGCAATGACAACTTTTATGTGCTAAGCGATTTAAGTATATATCTTGTGCAAATTTTTGTTATATCTATATAACCAATTGAAATCATTACCTTAAAATATATGTAGGGTAAGACTGTATTTGCGAAAAAGTTCGTCATTGACAAATTATACTTATTGCATACATGGAACTCGTAACTTTTCTTTTAATAGCCGATATCAGTTCTCTTGATCAATTCTATCTTTAAGTTAATATCTCAATATTACGAGATCAAAGTTTATATGATATTTATATCATTTTCATACACATAAGATGGGTTGGAAATTTAATATTTTCATATACAAAAGTAAAGAAGTTATGCTAACATCTAAAAAATCCAATGATAGAGACTTAACAGTGGTTATAAGTAGTAATGTAGAAATTCATCCATGTGATCTCCTATACGCATTCAAAAAACAATGATTATCAAAATTATTCATTAATATATAATGTAAATTTGTGTGGGTCTCTTAAAGAAGGTTGATTAAAATTGTGAAAACAATGTATCAATTTGATAGAAACCTTACATACTAAAGGTGTTCAAACATACTACTCCAATTAGGTTTGAAGAAAAGATGTAAAAAAACATAATCTAGCTAACATGAACTCTATGATTTACCTACATATTGCAGTTAATTGGCCGTGAGACTAGTGAATGTTGTGTGTTGCTAAATTATGCAACATATTCACTCAATGTAGATAGATCCTATCTTCCCTATCTTTACCTCAGGATAAACCCGAAAGCAGCGATGAGACTGCTTTCGGGTAGACCTCCGTCAAGTGTATGTGGGCAGGGGTACTTAAATATAAGTTCATGTGTGTGAGCACAATAACAAAAAGAAGGAAATCTATAATGACAAAGGACGAAAAACAATCATATAAGCATACAAAGTTAAAGACAAAAAACCATCATACCATCTAAAGAGAATAGAGGCAAAGGTACATAAAATCCTGCATCGTATGAGAACACAAAATATATGATACATAAAATGCAAAATAGATATAAGGGACCTAAGCATAAATATAAAGTCGAGACTTAATCTTAGTTAAGACCAATATACACCAATATACTTTGAGGCCTAAGTATCAACCACAATCCAAAAGAAACTTCCAAATATACACAACAATTTGGATCTTCACATTGAAACAAGAATAAAATAAAGTTTTGATCTTCAATGAATCCTGAACTAGACACAACACTTCAAGAATAAAAGTGTTCTTCTCTTTGCACTTGAGAAGATGACATGGTAGGAGAAAGATTCACTTCTAAACAAGTTTAATCAACTAAATAACCAAAGATTTATGTGATCAAAGAAGGTGTATTGAATCTGATAATTTGTGTGCAAAAGAGGTGAGGTAGAAATTTGGAAATAGTCCACTATTTATAAGAGAGAAGCCCAACGGATACTTCTGACCGCGGCTCATTAAATAGGCATGCGGCTCAATATTTATATTGAATAGCAAACACCTATATTGACCCGAAGACTCTAGAGTCCGCTCATTTTTGTTCTTTAGTGGGGAAATACCATCTGGTGAAGATTTTATCAAAAAATGCATATTATTATATCATTTGGGATATGCCAAATTTAAATTTCTATTTTCTGTTTTAATAAACAATTTTCTTAAAAATAAAGTTTATTAAAAACATTTGTCAATTTTAAATAAAAGTGAGTTTTAAAAAAATGTAAATCCTTGATCACTTAGTTAGATTAAGAACTTGTTTGTTCATACCTTAAGTGATATGGATGAAATGAAAAACACTGGAACTTAAAAATTCGATTTTCATTATTTTCGTAAATGTTGTTTTTATATATTATCGCAATAAAATAAAGTGATACTGAAAAATGCAAGTAACATTTTTAGGCATCACTGAATTAACATTTTTGTTAATGTATCCGATGATTTTGTCTTTTTATTATGTCATTGTTGAAGAATAGATGATAAAGTTGTTGCATGCAAGGTTTGAAGTTGGGACCTAGGGATGATCCTAAACCCCACCACTAGACCACAACCTTTAGGTAGCGATTGATGGTGAGACTAGAGTTGTTGAGTAAGACAAACTAGCTCAGTGGATTGAATTGCTCGAATACCAATTAGACGATGTAAACCTAATATGCGTAATGTATTATTTAATCACATTATATAGAGATTACATGAGTTGGATAGAAAGAACTAAAAGGTGTATGCCCATTACCAATGTTGTAAAATACGGGCTAGGCGGCGCCTAGGCGCTAGGCAGTCATACTCCGCCTAGGCGGCGCCTATGAGCTAGGCGGTCAAAAAGTTCAACAAAAAGTCAATTTTTTTTTAAATAAGGTTTTTTCCGAATATATAGTGTACATATTTATTTTAACTTAACATCTTAAAATCAAATGATTATAAACATAAAGTAATGAGTTTTTTGTATGAAATTAAAACCAATTGAATTATATATCAGATTTGATGTTTCAAGCACATAAGTTATTATGTTTATTTGTCTATTTTGCAAGAAATTTGAATTATTTGAAATTAGAAGTTTTTTTTATGTCATACATAATATTTATAATATTTATAGCCATAAAATTCCAATCTGCCTATGGGGCGCCTAGGCGCCGCCTAGATGAATTATGCCTCGAAGGTTGTCGCCCGCCTCACTAGCGTCTAGCGATTTCTACAACCTTGCCCATTACACATTTGGACCAAGTATACAAATATTGATTTACCATATAATAATTTTACATAATCAAAAACCTTCAAAGCGTAAAGATATATTTTTTAAAACACAATGTATTAAGTATAGTTTTTTTTAATTGTGTATTTCTATCGAGTGAAAATAATTTTATATTTATGAATTGTGTAAAGATAGATTTAAAATGCGTAGATTAATCGATAATAAAAATATGAAAAATCCTTAATTAGTCATTATTGTGTTACCAAAGACTTCTTGGTTCAATGTCATGTGAGTGACTCAACCATCTAAATATTGTGGCTTCAACACTCATTAGAGACGTCTGAGATGTAATATGTGACATAGATAGTGCATGTAGTAAAAACATTACGTTAAAAAGTAAAAATAGACTATGAGAAATGTTAGATCTATATAAAATTTACAAAACCAAATCCATATACTGATGTGTCATGAACCCTATTGGTACTCTTTCTCATTCTTTTTGTTCTTTTCACATATTTACATCCACTAATTAACCTACATATCATTGTGTGGATTTATTTTTATAAACAATATGTAAATGTAACATTCCTCATAAACTATTGCATTGTTGTAAAAATGAATGGTAAATTGAATATTTTGACCTTAAACTATGAGGTTTGACGAAAAAGTAACCGAAATGAAAGTTTGTGCCAAACAACCCTTGTCGCTGACGGGACATTGCAAGAAACTCTCGAACTACTCTATTTAACAATCGGGTCAGTGCTAAAAAATAACTAATATACCTCCTCGTTCGTAGAAAATGACTCATATACCCTATTCTTCAAGCTTCTTTCCCAATTTTGATTTTTCAAGAAAACCACCACCAAAGCTGCCACCTACCAAAGCCACCACCACTACCACCCAACAAAGCCACCACTGCCGCCACCTACCAATCCCTATGAACAAATGTGGGTACCCCCTCAAGTAGTACCTAACCCTATAACAAGTAAAGGTGTGAAAATATGTCAAAAGTATAATGCAAATTACATTAGCTAATTGGTTGTTGTTACTTGTTCAGATGACTAACAATCAAAATACATCTACCTAAATGCTATGCTTTAATTGATATGGTTTACGGATTTGATACAAAGGTGTTTGGATACAATACTAGGAAACCTACAAATCCATGTGAAACTCTCAAGTATACATTTTATGTATGACATTCTAAAGTCAAACATCATTGGAACCCACCAAAATTCATGTCAAACTCTCAAGTGTACGATGTTTGATATTATAAAGTCAAACATTGGAAGCCTATCAAAACACAACTTTATAAAATACATTACATTAAACTGTGATATTAATTAAGACATAAACCTGAAAAAACCTCAAACATTAGCATACAGAAAACAAAGAAGACAAACCACTTGCACCTAAACCCTAATCTACCATTCCGTATTTCAACTTTTTCACAAGGTTGACCATCTCATGCGCACCAATATAGGATTGATCCATCATAACTTGAAGATGAATTTCCTTCTCCTTATCTCTCTTTTTAGCATGCTTCAAGACAAAAGCAGTTTGGTCAGCGTCTACGTTATCTCCTAGCCGGAGATAACTCTCCATCTCCTCAATGAACCTTGCTCTGTTTGTGAAGTCTCCTCCATCTCAGAACAAAGGATTGTGAATTTCTCCATAAATTCCTGCTCCTTGTCTATTTCCTTTTCCATGAACCCAATTACACGTGCATCCAACAATGTTGATTTTGAAGCATATTTTACTTTCTGAATACGGGAAAGGTTTTCCATTGTATACTAGGAGTGGATAAATAGGAGAACAAGGTTTTCTTCGAATAATAAATTTTATTGTTAGTGTATGTGTTAAATAGACGTGATTCTAACAATGAACAAGGCTTCATTCGGAAGAAAAACGTTATCCTTTCAGGCTGTTGAAAGATCGTGCAATTTTGGTCCTTCAAAACAAGTGGGCAGATGCGAGAAATTCAACAGTGGAAGTGGCGGGTAGAACTTTCAAGAACACGTTTAATTCAGTATAGTAATCTAACTTAAGTTAATCAAGACGAGGAAGGAAACTGAGACTTTCATTACTAAAACATGAGAATTACAGAGTAAACCAACAAAAACAAAAATAAAATAAAATCATAATACACAAAATAAACACAACCAAACAAGCCTAACCTTCATACCTTAATCGTCATCCCTAGCTTCGTCAATCATCTTCGTCAAATCAGCCAGCTTCTCAGTGTCCATATCATGGATTTCTTTCGAACAATCCACCCGAACCCCTTCTTCATCATCAACCTTAGTTTCCAACTCGACAATCAACATTTCAATGTTTCCGAGGCTACTCCTAAACTGCTTTCATTGACTGCACAAAACATCCATTCCATAAATGATTGTTCAGAAGCAACCATTTGACCAATATAGAGCGTCATATATGTGTTGCTCTTTGAATCACCATAGGATTTTTTTTAATTCATTCAAGATTAGAGTTTTTACCGTCATCTTTTACGAAGATAAATTTAATAATCGAAAGGGTTTATGAGAGAGTTAGTGTTAGGTAAATTAAAATGTGGATAAAAGAGAGGTTTAGATAAGGACATATAGTATTTGAAAGCTCGTGCAAACTAAGTCCTTGAAATAAATTGTCCGAATTTTGACGGTCATTGCTTTAATGGTGTAAAAATAGTTTCAGGGAAAAGTTTTGCATGATGGAAAGGTTGAAGTGGTTGGTGGAAATGGTTTCGTCCACAAATTTGGCACATGGGAAAGCTGGGGGATGTATAGTTGTGAAGGGTACGAGTTGAAATGACGAAATTACCTCACGTGCATGGCACATGAAGGAGATAACGGGCGATAACGACCGAAAATTAAGATTTAACGTCTTTAGAGCTTATTCCCATGAAAAAGCAAAGCTCACGGGCGTTTATTCGCCACCCATCGTGTTAGGGGTTTTTTCATATTTTTACGATAATTAAGAGATACAATTTGCAGTTTATCCTAAAACCTAATATATGGGGAACAGGTGCACTGAGCATCTAAGATGAAGTGATACACTACTACAAAAACTGGCTTTTAGACCGGTTCAAAACAACTTTTAGACCGGTGATCGGAAGGGTCTATAATGGGGGAGGTTCAAAAGAGTTTGAACATATAAACCGGTGGATGGACCGGTCTGAAAGATTTGTTATTTAGACCGGTGATATAACCGGTTCAAAAGATAGGTTTTTGAGAGGTCTTAAAGCCAGATTTACCTAAAGATTTTGATTAAGACCGGTGCATAAACCGGTCCAAAAGACTTGTTTTCAAAGGTTTAAAAGCCATATTTTAAAATAGAAATACTGTACTCCCTATTGAAAAAGCTGGAACAAGCATTCTGTAGTTAATAAGCAAAACCTATATCCCAACTTAATAAGCAAAATTCAAAATGATACTAATATAAATTGAAATTGATACATATTCTAATTCAAACACAAATCCATACATCGTTTAAACTAAACAAAAATCCAAACAACCTCTAATTTAACTAAACAAGGAGCTGATAATGTATATCTAATAATCACTTAGCCGAGTTCCAAAACAAAGCACTTCATCCATAATTAAATTGGCCACATCATGTGCCACTGCTCCACGGTTGGATCGATATCTTTTTCAACAACTTGGTGTCGATAACTCCATCCATGCCATCTATAGATACATACTGTTGTAGGAAAGTGAAGCTGATGAGTATTCAAAAAATCAGACATCCATCTTATGACATAGTAACCGGAATCTGGGTTGCCTTTGTTGATTGCACTACAATTTAATACAATGAGAATAAGCAAAACGAAGAACCATTATTTAGCACTTAAAACAAATGGGAGTTGGTATTTGTAAGCTTTGAAAAATCCTACATCCTACGCATGTGGTTATCTACAATGACATGGTGCAATTAACATTTTAATCTCACATGTAAACATACAATGAAGATGGGCCAATTTCTGGAAATATGCATACAACTTATCAAAATTAAGCAAGTCTAAACAATATGCTTTTATTATAATCTAAACTGCTCATCTGCTAATTTTGAGCAAAAATTACCAGTTTCTAATGAAACAACGCATTTACAAGCAAACGAGATGGTCGACTTCTTTCATCATGGACTGCAATAAAACTTGAACCGGATGTGGAATGAAATTGACTCAATTCAAACGCTTAGGACAATATGTTAACAACGGTTTTATTGAGCTAACTAAAGTATGGTCAAAACAAATAAGTTGGACACAAATGAGACGGTTCGAGTGAGCACGTATCAAATTTTTCAAGAGAAAGGTATTTGTAAGCAGATTAGGGCATAACGAGAAACAAATACCTAATCCGAACATCCCCTAATTCAAACCCGTCGAAGCACACTCCTAATCCAAACAAGCCCTATTCCAAACAACCCGTAGTTTGATGCCCCAATATAATGCAATGAAAACACGGTTGAATTATGTGTCTCGAAGCCAGCCAACGTACACCCATAATCTAAACATCACCTAATCCAAACATGCCCTAATTTGATACCACAATTTTATGCAACGCAAACACCTCTAGAAAACCTCCTTGTTACCAATTAACAACACTCAAATCATTTTTTTCTATGAGTGGGGAAATATATACAGTCAAAGAAGTTACCTTAACAATTGTCCATGTGTGGCTACCAACAACACTAAAACGTAGATAAGCCGTGCGATAATATTGTCAGAACAATAAAAGGGTTGAGCATCAAGCAAATACCGGACAGAACCAGTCAGAGCCCGACTATACCAAAAAAGAAATCTCCGAGTGATGGTCTACTTTTGTCTTTAGTGCTTCAACCATCTGAACTTTTGACAAATCAACATTCACTCCACAATACCGTGATCTTCCTAGACATACATAATTCGTTCGAAGCTTAGCATACACCTTTTCAATGGCTCGTTTTTTCTTCAAAAGAGTGTAAAGAACAAATTAGAAAAAAAACTAAAAACTGAAAGTTTATGGACATAAAATTAATAGTCGTGAGATAGGGTCGAACTCGGGATCACGGGATTGCACACATAACGTAAAGGGTTAATTTATTTATTAAATATATTTTATATATATTTATTAAATCAAACCAAAGCTTAACTAACGATCGTTAATAAATAAGAGTTAAGTTATAACGACCGTTATGGAAACTAAATAGAAGCTAAAAGAAGAAGAAGGAAAAACTACACAAACACCCCTTAGGGGTGGTGTAGCCGTCGGCTAAACAAGGAGGGGGAGAGGGAAACTTTTGTTTCCTAATTCTTGTTTAATTGCTTGGAGCCCAAGATAACCAAGGCTATATAAACAACCCCAAGGCCTTCATTATTTTTTGTCCCTCCCTTCTCTTTGCTTCTTGCGATCGCCACACCCTCACCATCTTAGGGTTTCGGTTGGTTTTCGATTTAGCTAAATATCTAGTCCTAATCCCTCTCTAGGGTTATTGGGTAGATAATCCATAAGCGTTGAAGCTCGGTTTGCTCGTGCTAGACTCGCGGTTAACTCGCCGTATTACGTGTGTACAAGAGCGTGATATAATCTTCCATTAGATTATATTCTTGGTATTGTTCGTGATCAACCCTAGTTGCTGTCCGTTCTGTCGTCTTGTGGATCTTGCTAGGATAAAGGTATGTAACCCTAATCTTGATTAATATAATTGTGTTAAATTAATGATCTTGTTAATCGCTTCCGCTATGCGCTCTTTGGTCCATATTAGGGTTTTAAATAATTGTTATGAACTCTATAAACCATCAGTGGCATCGAGAGCCGTTTTAACATGATTATAATTATCAAGATCTAAAGTATTTTAACTAATAATGATTTCTGTTAAAAATTACATGTTGTTTTTTAGGTTTTATGAAAAATTAGGGTTTTATTTTTTATTATTATTAAAATCGACTTTAGTCGAATTTTTTATTAAAAAAAAGTTTTTTTGTAAACCTTAAAATTGCACGGTAATTAACTTTAGATGTTTTTGCATGAATTAATTGTTATGTCATGCGTGGTTACGATCCGTAGTTTTTTAATTGTTAAGAGAATGTGGGAGATCCGTAATAAACATGCATGTTTCTTACGGATCATATAATTTTGATTTCTATTTGCTTTATTTGATTCAAAGTTTTAAAATTAGGGAAGACTTTTTATGTTTATAAAAACCCTAGATTTGATGTTCTTTGAATAAATTGTTATGCATGTGGCTATTTGATTTAGTTTTTTTTGTACTACTTGTTTTCATACGTTTTTATATTGTATGTTGTAAACAAGGGTAATTTTTTCCAAGAAAAATAATATGGACTAAATCTTATCAAAATTAATGAATTGTTTTGAGATGTAAAATACATATGATTTGCGTTGATTAGAATTGCAATAGCAACTTAAATGCTACTCAATTTTGGCAAACTATAAAGTGGGTATAACGCACCGCTGGTCATGTACCCGGTTAAGGAATGAGGTGTTATGCTTCAGCGCTGACCAAATTCTCGGCTCGCCTGTGCGTCAAATTGGTATTGTCTACGGTTGTTATTGGTACAATTCTTTAAGGTTGATTTAACTACATTAATTCACATCTGAAACACAATGAATAAGGTTATTGCTTTGTGCTATAACTAACGTTCTAGAAAAAGTACGGTGTGAATTTAGTTGTGTGTAAAACCTTCAATTGGTTTAACCAATACCTCAACTTGCAAGTATATGATGAACTTTTAGTCTCACCCAAAAAGTTTACTAAACGTTTTTATTAAACTTATGTTATGGAGATGTATGCATGCTTCTCCATACATGATTTTGACACCAAAATCTATACCCTAAAATTTAAGTCATATGACCTCTAATTGACGAACACTTGAAGTTACAATAGTCGTCATATAAGATATCGGACGATGTTGTAATGGAGAGAAAACTTCATGACTGAATAAGATTGCACATGAAGGTTTTACGTTCTTTAGATTAGTCGACTTAATTGAGTTACTCAGTGAGAACTGGAAACTTAAGGCATAAAGAAGGGATAAAACATGTTTACAATGCAAATGATTTTGGCATTGTAAATCCCTGACATATCTAGAAATTGCAATTTGATTTGGCAATTATTGTTCGACAAGTTACTGTGTTGAATACATTTGTCACTAGCAGATCAACTGATGTGATAAATCTATGTCAATATGGATTCTAGTTTTTCAAGGAAAATACTATGGTTTTATTACCGGGGTAATTTTATTTTCTTGAATTGTATTATCGAAAATACTAATGTTTGAACTTATTTCTGTAGAAATGGCTCAACCCGAAAACAATCTGACAATAAGCTCGGCGTTCAAAGCTTTCTTTGAACGGCCTGAACTTACTGGCCCAAATTTCAATGATTGGTACCGCTCACTAAGAATTGTTCTGAGAGCAGCGGGTACTATCAATATCTTGGAAACTCCTTTTCCGGAGGATCTTGCTGAAGGAGCAACTGATGCGGAAAGGCTTCAACACGCTGCTAACGTTAAGAAGCACCATGAGGTGGCTGCTGTAATGTTAGGAAGAATGGCTCCATCACTTCAAAGGAAGTATGAGCTAGCTTCACCTCAGCAAATGCTTGATGAACTCAAGGCTGTGTATGAAACGCCGCAAGCTGTAGAGATCTATGATCTGGTTGATGCTCTACATAGTTGCAAGCAAGCTCGTGGAAAGTCCGTAAGTGCTCATTATATGGAGATGAGGGGTTATATGGAACAACTCATCGCACTAGGACAACCCTTTGATCATAATATGGCTATTAACTTGACCAATAGGTCCCTTAATAAGGACTTCAATGATTTCTTTCGTAACTATAATATGCATTGCACGGGGAAGACAGTTAATGATTTGCATGCAATGCTCATTCACTTTGAAAAGGGTTTGAAAGATAAGGCATCCACTGCTACGCCTCAAGTACTTCTTGTACAAAAGGGTAGAGTGTCGAAACCAAAACCGCAAGGGAATAAGAAGCAGAAAGGCAAAGGCAAGGTTGATAAGAGCAAGCAAGTTGCGACTACATCAAAACCGAAGCATAACTTTGCTAAGAAATCTCTGAAAGATGAGACTTTTCACCACTGCAAGATGACTGGACACTGGAAGAGGAATTGCTCTCTCTATCTCCATGAAATGGCAGAACATAAGAAGAAGGCTGAGCAAGCTGCTGCAGCACCATCTTCTGGTAACTTATTTATGATAGAGTTATTTAATCTTTCATATAAATCAAACTCCTGGGTATATGATACGGGATGTGGTATTAACATTTGTAATACCCTGCAGGGATTTGAGTTGAAAAGGAGGCTTACCTATGGGGAACAATTTCTGCAAGTGGGCAATGGCGCACAAGCAACGGTTGAAGCTATAGGAATATTTAAATTAGTTTTACCTTCGGGTTTAGTACTGTTTTTAAATAATTGTCACTATGCACCTACAATTGTTAGGGGTGTAATTTCCTTTTCTTGTATGTTAGATCTTGGATTTATTCACACAATTGATAATAATAGAATTTCTGTTTTCAAAGATGGTTTATTCTATTTTGATGCAATTTCTGTGAATGGTGTTTTTGAAATAAACATGCATGATAAAATTCCAAGAGGAAAAATAATTCTGTTTTTAGCATGAATAAAAAGAGTAAGTTAGACAAGAACTCTTCTTATCTTTGGCATCGTAGGCTTGCCCATATTGGGAAGACTCGCATACAAAAGCTACAACGTGATGGGCTTTTGGAAAGTATCAATGATGAATCATTCGATAAATGTGAATCTTGTATCTCTGGAAAGATGACCAAGAAACCTTTAAATAGCAATATTGAAAGGGCTACTGAACTACTTGGATTGATACATACTGATGTGTGTGGACCACTTAGACATGTGTCAAGGAAAGGTGCTAGCTACTTCTTGACGTTTACGGATGATTATAGCCGTTATAGTTATGTTATTTACTTAAGCATAAACATGAGGTATTTGAAACATTCAAAACGTTTAAAGCCGAAGTAGAGTTACAACTAGGAAAGAAGATTAAAGCTCTTCGTTCTGACCGTGGTGGTGAATATTTAAGTCAAGAGTTTAAAGATTATTTAAGTGAGAATGGAATTGTTCATAAACTTACTTCTCCGTATACTCCACAACAAAATGGTGTATCTGAAAGGAGAAATCGTACATTATTGGATATGGTACGATCTATGTTTAATCTTACAACTTTACCATTATCTTTTTGGGATTATGCTCTTGAATCTGCTGTTCGTATTCTAAATATGGTTCCCACTAAGAAGGTAGATAAGACACCATATGAACTATGGCATGGCAAGAAGCCATATTTGTATTATTTAAAAGTCTGGGGTTGTGAGGCGTATGTGAAACGTGACTCTGGAGATAAGCTCCAACAACGTTCAGTAAAATGTATCTTTGTAGGTTACCCTAAGGAAACTATGGGTTACTACTTTTATTATCCGGCTGAGAACAAAATAGTTGTGGCTCGGTATGGATACTTCCTTGAAAATGATCTTGTAAATCAAGAATTCAGTGGGAGAAATTATGATCTTGAAGAAATTCAAGAAGATACATTGCCTTCTGAAAATACTAGCGAAGAAATTCTTGTAGAACCGGAAAGTCTGAGTGTTCCGCCGGAATTAATTCCTCCACGTAGGTCTCAAAGGACTATACGTGCGCCGGACAAACTATGTCTTTACATAGAGGATGATGAGGAGGAAGTAGGGGATCTTGGTGAACCTGCTAACTATCGGTCCGCAATGTCTGATCCAGAAAAGTCAAAATGGATAGTTGCGATGAATGAGGAAATGAAATCCATGGAAATCAATGATGTTTGGATTCTTGTAGACGCACCTAAAAATGCTAAAGTAGTGAAAAATAGGTGGATCTATAAGAAGAAAACTGACATGGATGGTGATGTACAATCCTATAAAGCACGTTTAGTGGCTAAAGGTTTTACTTAAACTTTTGGCGTAGACTACGAGGAGACATTTTCTCCTGTAGCAGACTTACGAGCTATTAGGATTCTCATAGCTATAGCAGCATACTATGACTATGAGATATGGCAAATGGATGTTAAAGCTGCCTTCTTAAACGGTCGCTTAGATGAAGATATCTATATGCAACAACCGGAAGGGTATGTTGATCCTAAATATCCAAAGCGCGTGTGCAAACTTCAAAGATCCATTTATGGTTTGAAGCAAGCATCACGTCAATGGAATAAGCGATTTGATGAAGAAATCAAAAAGTTTGGATTTATTCAAAATCGTGATGAGCCATGTGTATACCGCAAAGCTAGTGGGAGTAATGTAGTGTTCCTAATTCTATATGTCGATGACATATTGATCATGGGAAGTAACATTCCAAGACTTAAGGAAGTTAAGGATTATCTTGGTAAATGTTTTTCTATGAAAGATTTGGGAGATGCTGCATATATTCTGGGAATTAAAATCTATCGAGATAGGAGTAGACGGTTAATTGGTCTTAGTCAAGATGCTTATATTGATAAGATATTAAAGAAATATAACATGCATAACTCTAATAAAGGTTTCTTACCAATGGAGGGTAAGCATGAGTTAAGTCATGAGAAAGATGCATCATCACCTGAAGAGGTGGCTTACATGAAGAAGGTGCCTTATGCTTCGGCAGTAGGATCTATTATGTATGCTGTAAGATGCACAAGGCCTGATGTGGCGTTTGCTCAGAACTTGGTCAGTAGATACCAACAAAATCCAGGAAAGTTCCACTGGACTGCTGTTAAACATATTCTAAAGTATTTGAGGAGTACGAAAGATATGTTTTTGGTATTCGGGGGTAAACCAGACACAGAACTGAATGTAACAAGATTCTGTGATCCGTCCTGGCAATGTGATAAAGACGATACGAAGTCTCAGACGGGTTACGTGTTTGTCATCAATGGAGGAGCAGTAGACTGGAAGAGCAGTAAGCAGAGAATCATTGCTATGCATGCGACTCAATCTGAGTACATGGCCGCTTCAGAAGCAACAATGGAAGCAGTTTGGATTAGGAAGTTTATTGGAGATCTTGGAGTGATGCCTTCAATTAAAGAACCTATTGATATATATATTGCGACAATTCTGCGGCAATAATATTCGCCAATGACCCTGGAGTCATGAAGGGCGCCAGACACTTTCAACGTAGATATCACTACGTTCGAGAACAAGTGGAAGCTCGAGAAGTTAAATTGATAAAAGTTCACACAGATGATAACGTAGCTGATCCTTTTACTAAGGCTTTATCAAGGCCAAAGGTAGTTAAGCATGCCAAGGCAATTGGGCTGCAACTAGATAGCGAATTCATGCAATAAATCTGTTGATTAGTATTTGGATAAAGGATGTAAGACATTATTGAATTGATGAAATAAAGATTGGGTTTCGTTTATTTTTCTGTTATTTGATTTTGTATCCTATTTTACATGTTTTAATCCGTGAGCATTTTGATGTTTCTAAATGTCCGTTGTCGATTAATAATATGGGAATATTATTAAACTAAGACAATTCAAAATAGTGACAGAGTATACTTGGAAGTATATTGGTCAATTTTTGATGATATTTGATGGATCAAATATTGGACTTATCCCAACTATGTGATTTTACTTTATGGATCTTTGTCATTAAGTAAATCATAAATAGTTATCCTTAGACCTGAGATACCAGAAAGTTGCATTGAATGTAGTGCAGTAACTGGTAGTTATAAGGGTTATTTTCAGAAGTGTTGCGAAGTTCATGTGTTTTGCTTGTAGTCAAAACGGGATTCGTTTCCTTCGAATTATGTTTGAAGTATAAATACAACTGGGCCCCTCGGGGGAGTAGTAAGATGTTTGTGTGGCCACACCCAAATTTGTTTTGGTAATCTTGCTATATCCGTAAACGAGAAACAGAATAGTTAATGAAGGAATGACTGAGATCCATATCTTTATTAACAAGCGTATTTGAAATGAAAGGATAATAATAATGATGTAATCATTAAAAGGTTCTTGTCCAGGAGACCTTACCCGGTTTGTACTAGTGACATTGCTAGTGTAACTAGACGCTAGTCAATGTGATCACGATATTAGAATTTTGTCCAAGTGGGAGCTGAAAGTTTATGGACATAAAATTAATAGTCGTGAGATAGGGTCGAACTCGGGATCACGGGATTGCACACATAACGTAAAGGGTTAATTTTTTTATTAAATATATTATATATATATTTATTAAATCAAACCAAAGCTTAACTAACGATCGTTAATAAATAAGAGTTAAGTTATAACGACCGTTATGGAAACTAAATAGAAGCTAAAAGAAGAAGAAGGAAAAACTACACAAACACCCCTTAGGGGTGGTGTAGCCGTCGGCCAAACAAGGAGGGGGGAGAGGGAAACTTTTGTTTCCTAATTTTTGTTTAATTGCTTGGAGCCCAAGATAACCAAGGCTATATAAACAACCCCAAGGCCTTCATTATTTTTTGTCCCTCCCTTATCTTTGCTTCTTGCGATCGCCACACCCTCACAATCTTAGGGTTTCGGTTGGTTTTCGATTTAGCTAAATATCTAGTCCTAATCCTTCTCTAGGGTTATTGGGTAGATAATCCATAAGCGTTGAAGCTCGGTTTGCTCGTGCTAGACTCACGGTTAACTCGTCATATTACGTGTGTACAAGAGCGTGATATAATCTTCCTTTAGATTATATTCTTGGTATTGTTCGTGATCAACCCTAGTTGCTGTCCGTTCCGTCGTTTTGTGGATCTTGCTAGGATAAAGGTATGTAACCCTAATCTTGATTAATATAATTGTGTTAAATTAATGATCTTGTTAATCGCTTTCGTTATGCGCTCTTTAGTCCATATTAGGGTTTTAAATAATTGTTATGAACTCTATAAACCATCAAAACTACTAGTCATTTCAAAACATAATGAAGTTAACAAACCATATGTTGCAACCGATAACACATTACACATTTTGAACATCATATACTAGTGTGCTAAAAACTCGTGTGATACCCCTTTTCATACAAAAGTCATAAAAAGACAAAGCTTTTGAAAATTGTGGATACTTCACGCAAAGGACATTTTCTAGCATCCGAACCTATGAGAAATTAGCAACATAACTAATAAAAATTTATTAGTAATCTCATTTGAAAACTTAATTTATAATGTAATTTGCGATTCTCATGATTGTAACAAGATTAGTAGCGACCCATCAGTAGTGACCCATCAAGGACACAAAGATTTAGCAAGCAGTTGACCATCAAGAAAATAACACCCACTTCAATTACCTGTACAATATAACACTTTAAACATACAAGAAATAAAAAAACAAAAAAGCCCCAATAATTATCCACTATTCTGAATATAACACTATAAAGAAATATAACACTATAACAAAGCTATTTTCTATTAACATATTTTGAATTATGACAAGTAAATTTAAGCAACAAAAGAAGCATATGTAAATTGATATATCCACCTGATTTATAAATTGATATGACCAAAATTAAAGTTAAAGTTTTCAAAATTGGCATAAAAAGAAATCAGTTTATGATAGAATGGATGTTATATACCTTATTCTTAGACCTACAGCTAAACTTGTGGATCTGCGTTTGAAACTTTGAGGATTTGGATGAGAGAATTGTGGTATGTGAGATTTTCTTTATTTTTTTGATAAATGGTATGTGAGATTTTGACTTTAGTGGGTTTATGAAAATTTCAGGATTGAATTAGCCCGTCTAAAACAAAAGTGAAAATTTGAGATATAAAAAAAGCCCGGGTTAATCGAAATGAAACCGCCTATATTCAAAGTCAATAAGACCGGGCCATTTAATAGTACCCGGCTTGACTATATCCTTTTTATATAGACAGGTGGCTTTTGGATTAACGGGTCTATATCAGGTTTCCTGTCATTTGAACCGGTGTCATTTAGAAAAGGTTTAAATAAGAGGGTCTATAAGGCCATTTTTGTAGTAGTGATATGAAGTATGAAGTGAAAAGCAAAATGGAAAAAGTACGTTACAAACATGATTCTGACATTTCAGATTCTCGTATGGCCCATCTTAAAATTTTGTTGGAGTATATATAGTCGTAACTCATCGTTTGATAGAACATAACTGGAATTAACTTTCACATTATTTTGTCAAGTTCGTAAAACTTACATGTAAGATATAGTGTACATCGTTAAAATTGTATGGTTTTTTTTAAACCGTTTTGTTGAGAAAAACTTACATGTACTTGATAACGAAAGACTGGTGTCGCTAGTACTCACATAAAAAAATTACGACAGTCATCCGATCCCCACGTAGTATGAACTACAAAAGCCCAATTTCATTTATTGAAAGTACGACAGTGATACTTCAAACCAACAAACTCTTAGTGGAAATTGTTTTTTTGGTAAAATTTGTTTACTACGGGTAAAAGGATGAAGTTTTAACATTATCACTGGTTGAGATTGAATGGATGACTGACCGGTTGTCTGACTAGATTCATCGACCTAAGTCTCGTATGAATGATCGATCATAAACATTCATATTGAATAAAAACACATCATAAAATCGTTTACACGGTTCTGCAAATTATATGACATAAACTTGTCCATACGTATATAATGCTCGTTGCTTATTAGGTAACATTCTTCGAAATTAAGCTTTATCATGTGTTGGATAAGGAATCCATTGAGTCTGCTGCATGAAAGAAGTAAGCGACTGGTTAATTTCCTATCTACTATGATCTCTCTACATCGGGTTGAAACAAATTTGGAGAGTACTTATTCAAAAGATTAGCAAAGAATCTTGAACCCTAAAAATACTCAAAACACAACTTATTTATGTAAGCATATATAACCATACCTCATCAAGGTTAGCTTGTTGATGCTTGTCTTCCAACATCCGCTCATATTCAATATGAGGGAAATGTGCCCACTGCATGCAGCGTAGAATTATATATGTAAGTGTCCATGATTCAGTATATATGCTCGGTTTTATCTGCTATAAACTTTCATTTTTTACAGTATATATGATACTCAATATGTATAAAGTTAAAGTTGTATAGAGTTAACGTTTGATATGCGGTTGAGTTTTACTTTTAACACAACAATCGAATTGCCTCAAACGCGTAAGATTGAATTTATTTTGTAAATGATATTTAACGGAAACTACTCAACCAAGCCAAAGTATATCATATTTACATACATTTTTGGCAGCAGTGCTAAAAGCTTCCTTGTGGCTGATGTCTGGATTGTTGGCTTTGATCCTTTGAATTTCCTCTCTACATTTAAATTCTTTATGTCGTTAGTTATCCACACAACATACAAAATGCACTGCTTACGACGTAAGCATTTAGTTCTTAGCGATTGAAGATGAACTCTACCCATTTCACAGTAAAAAGTAAAGATTATAGGTATATAAGTACTTAATTAATTCGCATCAGTGAACATGGAAATGGTGAGCCTTGATCATTACCTTATGAACAGATTATAGAAAGAAGGAACACGCTGCCTCTTCTCTTGAGCTGGGAACAAATGAATATACTTGAAATATAAACATAAACTATCGGTTGTGGGTTCAAGCCTCACTTGAGGCACGTGTTATAGGGTGGAAAAAAAATTAGCATTCTTAACAAAATATAATAGTAAGAAAGAAATGAACTAACGGCGATGGTTGATCTCTTGTTCATTTGTAACTGGAGGCAAACGTGGCCTCATGGTCATCGGCATCTTGTTGCAGTCAGATGGAAAACCTAAATCGAGCCTAAAATTTGGCCCGGTGTGGTTAGATCCTTGCTGAAATTACAAGAACAAGACTTCCAATCAAACTGATATAAATTATTGCAGGTAACCGCATACAAGAAATTAAAGGTCATGGAAACAAATACCTAAATGGCACTCAGAAAACAAATATATCTAAATGGGTGGTTAAAGTGAGTTTTTAATTTTTATTATGTGAGATATATAATTATAAGATTGATATGTATAATTATAAGAAAAAAAGAGATGAGAAAAAAGAGAGCCCTAAAACAAATATGTTTGAAAGATTAAGAAATGAATGGCAGAGCCTTAGTTCATTAGTTAAACTAGTCATTTCAAGTACGTTGTTCGGAGTAATTAATCAATACACCTTATATAAAACTCTGACTCGAGACGTTGAAATTACTAACCTGAAGATGAGAAGAAGATGGGACTTGAAATGTGGAAGGTGAACCCGAGAGAGACTGATGAAAAGCAGCAGCCATGCCCACATTCAAAGGCAGAATATTTGTGCAGTTTCCGCATCTCACTGTCACGATATCAAACAAGCTGCCGCATGGGACACTCACCTGATCCAGTTCAAGATTTCCCATATTAGAAAGTTATCAAAACAGAATTAGGGTTTCGATCCATAATAATTATTATATATATAGGACCATATTTAGATCAAGCATCTAGCTTATGGATTCAATAGTTAGTTGTATAGCTAGTATTTAAGTCATAGAAACCATTTTTGTATATATTTTGGATCTTATCTTTCTTGCACTTGGAATAAGATAGATAATGACAAAAACCTTGAAGGACTTAGGGTTTTCGTCCTTTTATTTAAAGATTTTCACATACATATAAGAGTCACAAGATGGTAAATCGAATACCACAAAAGTAAATATGTAATTGCAAGATTACGGTTTGAGTCTCCACGTACTCGATCATCTACCTAAGATATAGTCATATTACAAAACTCGCCTACAGGCTAGCAAGATCGAAGGTGCAATCGAAGCTCAACTCATAAGGTATGACGAAATGGGCTGGGGATGGAACTGGGGCTTGTATTATAAGTCAAAATTTAAATTTGTATGTCTGTCTTCAAGTTTTACAATCAATACAAAGATTTGAAAGATTAGTACAATAAGTACAGAATTTATCATCATAAGATGAGATCATAATAAGTACAGATCTATTAATTTTTACTGATAAAATTTACTTGTTCCGCTACACCGGATATAAGCACAAACCCTAGTTTCTAGGTTTCACCTAATGGACCTTCTGAACACATATATGCATTCAAGTTGTTTGTTTATAAATGGGGATGACCCTTTAGTTTCCATATGTAAAGGTGATAATTGAATGAAAAACTTGATGGCGTTTTACTCATAACTAAAGTATAGTCCTTCCTGTTGTGTGTATTTAATAACACATATGTATATACTTCCTCTGACTGCTTTACCAGATGAAGATCCAATTTAAAAGCGTCAACGGTTACGGACTAGTCACACTGTCTCGACTCCTGAGGTACAATTTTCGCCCCCAAACGTTTTCATCGCCAAATATTTAGAGAATTTTATTCTAACATCAAACAAGTTTAACTCTCGAAACCAAAATTGTTGCTAGTTTTCTCTTTTGCAGATTATTTTACTCTATAGTATATGTTTCAACTTACAAGTTTAAATAAATTATCTCGCCGTGATTTTATTCATCATTAACAAGACATCAATTAATATGAGCCCTCTCTCTATATACATAAAATTTGACTCGTACTAGATATGATCGAGGGGAGTAGCTACCCACTTGATCGGATTGTTGAGTTGAACGCGTGAAAAAGTTTCATTTTCTTATTTAAACAGAATTTTAGTACATAATGATAACATAATATCCATGGAGAGAGCGATGAAGAGAGGACGTACAGCAAGAACAAGATTGCAAAAGTTGCAATGGATGTAGCAAAGTTGTTCAGGCGTTGGTGTTGCTACATCTGTGCAGGCGCTGTTGCCGCTTGACATAACTCGATCTGATCACCACAAAAGAGATCAAGCTACACCTTATGTGTATGTGTTTTCTTTAGGGCATGTATGACTCTGGTGTCACTACTCATATCTTTCCTTATATAGATAAATAAACATTGTAGCAGAAATCCTGTGTAATATAAGTTACTATGTACTTTTTTGCTCTTGTATATTATACTCATTATGTATATACGTTCTGATTGAAGTTTATACCACCATATATCTACGGGTACACGAGGTATATATATTGTCGTTTTAGCCCAAATTTGGTTCACCGTATTCCCTTTTTCTCCTTGCTATTTTATGCCCCTTACGATTGGGTTGTAAACATGACAAGTTCTTTTGAATGCTCATTCAGAGATTGTAATTTAGTATCTACGTGAAATATGTTCCATAAAGCAAGCTTGGTTCAAGAACTTAAAAAGCTACAAAATATATCACATTCATCTTAGATAAAACAAACTCGATATTAAGGTTTAATTATATATGTCATTTTAGTAACCTAATAATATATACATTCAGCTCATGTAAATAGATCTCGAAAAGATTTAGCAATAATAATCTGTTTTGAGCTCACATCTGTGTACTCAAGTTATATCCAATATATGTGGTTTAACTTATCTTTAAAGCTTTTATCGATCTATTCAATAAAAGTTCAAATCATTTTCATTCCTGCTATGCATTCTCATGTTCCTCGTACCCTTGATCTCTTCTATAAATGGTCGTCTTTGAGGGTGTGCAATCAAAAAAGTTTTAAGGGCCTAAAAATTTGTCCCATTAACAATTATATGCATTTATACATATATTTTTCACGTAGATAGAAGTATTTTGATGAGAAAATAACTTAAATGAGTAATATATTGAACATTTAGATAACTAATTCCATTATATCTTATAAAAGGTGACACCTTATATATTATATTTGCTCTCGAAATGCCTCATTCTGTAAGTACGTATAGGGTTTTGAAATGTTTCCAAAGTTGAGGACGATCCCGCTTCTACACAAAAGAATTGCATCCGAATTTTGAGTTGGTTCTTTCCTCTAAGTACTGCAAACGACTATTATGGCCAAGACGACACTGTTCCTCTCATGAACTCCAAGATATGATGTGTATTATCGTATGACCAACATATCTCAAAAGGTATTAATCAATTAAGACACCCTTGCCCTCTTCATTGAAAGGTACCTTCCGAATGACCCTTCCCAATGGATGAGCCTCGTGTTGATGTTAGCTGCACAGTGAAGTTTCAGGGAGGTCTGGGATCAAATAAATAAAATTTTCTCAAATAGGCCCTTCTTGGCTATGTCAAAAACATGTTTTCATTGTAAAAACGGTACGTCCAGGGCAATGACAACTTTTATGTGCTAAGCGATTTAACTATATATCTTGTGCAAATTTTTGTTATATCTATATAACCTATTGAAATCATTACCTTAAAATATATGTAGGGTAAGACTGTAGTTGCGAAAAAGTTCGTCATTGACAAATTATACATATTGCATACATGGAATTCGTAACTTTTCTTTTAATAGCCGATATTAGTTCTCTTGATCAATTCTATTTTTAAGTTGATATCTCAATATTACGAGATCAAAGTTTATACGATATTTATATCATTTTCATACACATAAGATGGGTTGGAAATTTAATATTTTCATATACAAAAGTAAAGAAGTTATGCTAACATCTAAAAAATCCAATGATAGAGACTTAACAGTGGTTATAAGTAGTAATATAGAAATTCATCCATGTGATCTCCTATATGCATTCAAAAAACAATGATTATCAAAATTATTCATTAATATATAATGTAAATTTGTGTGGGTCTCTTGAAGAAGGTTGATTAAAAATGTGAAAACAATGTATCAATTTGATAGAAACCTTACATACTAAGGTGTTCAAACATACTACTCCAATTAGGTTTGAAGAAAAAGATGTAAAAAACATAATCTAGCTAACATGAACTCTATGATTTACCTACATATTGCAGTTTGGCCGTAAGACTAGTGAATGTTGTGTGTTGCTAAATTATGCAACATATTCACTCAATGTAGAAAGATCCTATCTTTCCTATCTTTACCTCAGGAAAAACCCGAAAGCAGCGATGAGACTGCTTTCGGGTAGACCTCCGTCAAGTGTATGTGGGTAGGGGTACTTAAATCTAAGTTCATGTGTGTGTGCGCAATAACAAAAAGAAGGAAATCTATAATGACAAAGGACGAAAAACAATCATATAAGCATACGGAGTTAAAGACAAAAAACCATCATACCATCTAAAGAGAATAGAGGCAAAGGTACATAAAAGCTTGCATCGTATGAGAACACAAAATATATGATACATAAAATGCAAAATAGATATAAGGGACCTAAGCATAAACATAAAGTCGAGACTTAATCTTAGTTAAGAACAATCTACACCAATATACTTTGAGGCCTAAGTATCAACCACTATCCAAAAGCAACTTCCAAATATACACAACAATTTTGATCTTCACAATGAAACAAGAATAAAATAAAGTTTTGATCTTCAATGAATCCTGAACTAGACACAACACTTCAAGAATAAAAGTGTTCTTCTCTTTGAACTTAAGAAGATGACATGGTAGGAGAAAGATTCACTTCTAAACAAGTTTAATCAACTAAATAACCAAAGATTTATGTGATCAAAGAAGGTGTATTGAATCTGATAATTTGTGTGCAAAAGAGGTGAGGTAGAAATTTGGAAATAGTCCACTATTTATAAGAGAGAAGCCCAACGGATACTTCTGACCGCGGCTCATTAAATAGGCATGCGGATCAATATCAATATTGAATCGCAAACACCTATATTGATCCAAACACTCTAGTGTCCGCTCATTTTTGTTCTTTAGTGGGGAAATACCATCTCGTGAAGATTTTATCAAAAAATGCATATTATTATATCATTTTGGATATGCCAAATTTAAATTTCTATTTTCTGTTTTAATAAAGAATTTTCTTAAAAATAAAGTTATTAAAAACATTTGTCAATTTAAAATAAAAGTGAGTTTTAAAAAAATGTAAATCCTTGATCACTTAGTTAGATTAAGAACTTGTTTGTTCATACCTTAAGTGATATGGATGAAATGAAAAACACTGGAACTTTAAAATTCGATTTTCATTGTTTTCGTAAATGTTGTTTTCATATATTGTCGTAATAAAAAAGTGATACTGAAAAATGCAAGTAACGTTTTTAGGCATCACCGAATTAACATTTTTGTTAATGTATCCGATGATTTTGTCATTTTTATTGTGTCATTGTTGAAGAATAGATGATAAAGTTGTTGCATGCAAGGTTTGAAGTTGGGACCTAGGGATGATCCTAAACCCCACCACTAGACCACAACCTTTAGGTAGCGATTGATGGTGAGACTAGAGTTGTTGACTAAGACAAACTAGCTCAGTGGATTGAATTGCTCGAATACCAATTAGACGATGTAAACCTAATATGCGTAATGTATTATTCAATCACATTATATAGAGATTACATGAGTTGGATAGAAAGAACTAAAAGGTGTATGCCCATTACCAATGTTGTAAAAGCGGCGCCTAGGCGCTAGGCAGTCATACTCCGCCTAGGCGGCGCGTATTAGCTAAGCGGTCAAAAAATTCAACAAAAAGTCAATTTTTTTAAAAAAAAATAAGGTTTTTTTGGAATATATAGTGTACATATTTATTTTAACGTAACAACTTAAAATCAAATGATTATAAACATAAAGTAATGAGTTTTTCGTATGAAATTAAAACCAATTGAATTATATATCAAATTTGATGTTTTAAGCACATAAGTTATTATGTTTATTTGTCTATTTTGCAAGAACTTTGAATTATTTGAAATTAGAAGTGTTTTTTATGTCATACATAATATTTATAATATTTATAGCCATAAAATTCCAATCCGCCTATGGGGCGCCTAGGCGCCGCCTAGATGAATTCTGCCTCGAAGGTTGTCGACCGCCTCACTAGCGCCTAGCGATTTCTTCAACCTTGCCCATTACACATTTGGACCGAGTATACAAATACTGATTTACCATATAATAATTTTACTTAATCAAAAACCTTCAAAGCGTAAAGATATATTTTTTAAAACACAATGTATTAAGTATAGTTTTTTTAATTGTGTATTTCTATCGAGTGAAAATAATTTTATATTTATGAATTGTGTAAAGATATATTTAAAATGCGTAGATTAATCGATAATAAAAATATGAAAAATCCTTAATTAGTCATTATTGTGAGTGACTCAACCATCTAAATATTGTGGCTTCAACACTCATTATTGACGCCTGAGATGTAATATGTGACATAGATAGTGCATGTAGTAAAAACATTACGTTAAAAAGTAAAAATAGACTATGAGAAATGTTAGATCTATATAAAATTTACAAAACCAAATCCATATACTAATGTGTCATGAACCCTATTGGTACTCTTTCTCATTCTTTTTGTTCTTTTCACATATTTACATCCACTAATTAACCTACATATCATTGTGTGGATTTATTTTTATAAACAATATGTAAATGTAACATTCCTCATAAACTATTGCATTGTTGTAAAAATGAATGGTAAATTGAATATTTTGACCTTAAACTATGAGGTTTGACGAAAAAGTACCCGAAATGAAAGTTTGTGCCAAACAACCCTTGTCGCTGACGGGAAATTGCAAGAAACTCTCGAACTACTCTATTTAACAATCGGGTCAGTGCTAAAAATTAACTAATATACCTCCTCGTTCGTAGGAAATGACTCGTATACCCTATTCTTCAAGCTTCTTTCCCAATTTTGATTTTTCAAGAAAACTACCACCAAAGCTGCCACCTACCAAAGCCACCACCGCTGCCACCCAACAAAGCCACCACTGCCGCCACCTACCAATCCCTATGAACAAATGTGGGTACTCCCTCAAGTAGTACCTAACCCTATAACAAGTAAATGTGTGAAATTATGTCAAAAGTATAATGCAAATTACATTAGCTAATAGGTTGTTGTTACTTGTTCAGATCACTAACAATCAATATATATATATACCTAAATGCTATGCTTTAATTGATTTTCCTTTTTCTGGTGTTGATTGGAAATGGGAATTCATCTTCTAGTGCCTTGAGAGCTGCAAGAAAGTAGTATACACCCAGTAATAGCAATTCTCTTGCCACTTGAAGTAGACTTTGAAGGCTTAAATGAGTTGTTGACTTTGAAGGCTTAAATGTTGTTGACTTTGAAGGCTTTTGAGTTGTTGACTATGAATGCTTAATTAGGAGGTGTTTGTAAGAATTATAATATGTTCATCAAAGCATGTATGTATATATAGATTACAAAGTGTAGCTAAATAAATATTTGCCAACATATATGGGATTGATAATTGATAGCTAATACCTCTATAGTTTGAACAAGAGGCATCTCAATGGAGAAACAGAAACATATGTCGAAAGCCTCTTACTCAATCATCTTCTTTGTTTGTTGAGACGTAAGTATAATTGTATTAGACATCATAGTTGTTAACTGGTTGCAGCTTCCTCCTTTACGTGACTTTTTTTACGTCATGACTTGCTTTGCCTTTAGGTAAGAGCGACATTTTTGACCAACTGTTTTCAAAAAATGGAAATGATCTATGGCGAGTGAATTAAGAATAATCATGATAAGACAACCATGTTGTGGTTTATTTATACAATGGCTAATATGAAAAATAATAAAACTGTAGAAAATTAAGCGGGGTCTCCCTGAATCATCGGCGAGAGACCGATGACCTGTGGATAACTATCTTGTGGAGGGTTTTACCTAGGGATTTGATATCATATAATAATAGTAAATGTGTTGTTTATCATTTTATCAAATCGTACATGTATATATAGATTACAAAGTATAGCTAGATAAAGATTAATAATTAATGATATAGCTAGATAAGGATAGACAATTAATAATTGCTAGCATACATGAAATTGATAATTAACAACTAATATTGTCACTTTGAAAGCTTCGAAGTTGTTGACTTTGAAGACTTCACAACTTTACACATTGAGCCTTTTGAAAGTTCAATTTGATAATCATCATTCCTTGAAACTTTTTCCACATAGCAAAAACTGAATACATGTAGGGGTGAGCATGGGGCACGTTTTAGATAAAATCAAACCCCGAACCAAGATGAGGAAGGAATTTGAGACTTCCATTACTAAAACATGGGAATTACAGACCAACAAACACAAAAATAAAATAAAATCATACTACACAAGATAAACACAACAAAACAAGCCTAACCTTCATACCTTAATCGCCATCATCATCCATGAGATCAACAAACACTTGTTTCTTGCTAATACCATTCCTAGCTTCGTGAATCATCTTCGTCAAATCAGCCAGCTTCTCAGTGTCCATATCATGGATTTCTTTCAAACAATCCACCCAAACCCCTTCTTCATCATCAACCTTAGTTTCCAACTCGACAATCAACATTTCAATGTTTTCGTAGCTATTCCTAAGCTCCTTACATTGACTGCACAACACATCTACAAATAATTGTTCAGAAGCAACCATTTGACTAATATAGAGGGTCATATATGTGCTGATCTTTGAATCACCACAGGCTTTTTTAATTCATTCAAGATTGGAGTTTTTACCGACATCTTTCAAAAAGATAAAGTTAATAATCGAAAGGGTTTATGAGTGATTAGTGTCAGGTAAATTGAAATGTGGATAAAAGATGTGAAAATATGTCAAGTAGTACCTAACCAATGTGGGTACCCCCTCAAGTAGTACCTAACCCTATAACAAGTAAAGGTGTGAAAATATGTCAAAAGTATAATGCAAATTACATTAGCTAATTGGTTGTTGTTACTTGTTCAGATGACTAACAATCAAAATACATCTACCTAAATGCTATGCTTTAATTGATATGGTTTACGGATTTGATACAAAGGTGTTTGGATACAATACTAGGAAACCTGCAAATCCATGTGAAACTCTCAAGTATACATTTTATGTATGACATTCTAAAGTCAAACATCATTGGAACCCACCAAAATTCATGTCAAACTCTCAAGTGTACGATGTTTGATATTATAAAGTCAAACATTGGAAGCCTATCAAAACACAACTTTATAAAATACATTACATTAAACTGTGATATTAATTAAGACATAAACCTGAAAAAACCTCAAACATTAGCATACAGAAAACAAAGAAGACAAACCACTTGCACCTAAACCCTAATCTACCATTCCGTATTTCAACTTTTTCACAAGGTTGACCATCTCATGCGCACCAATATAGGATTGATCCATCATAACTTGAAGATGAATTTCCTTCTCCTTATCTCTCTTTTTAGCATGCTTCAAGACAAAAGCAGTTTGGTCAGCGTCTACGTTATCTCCTAGCCGGAGATAACTCTCCATCTCCTCAATGAACCTTGCTCTGTTTGTGAAGTCTCCTCCATCTCAGAACAAAGGATTGTGAATTTCTCCATAAATTCCTGCTCCTTGTCTATTTCCTTTTCCATGAACCCAATTACACGTGCATCCAACAATGTTGATTTTGAAGCATATTTTACTTTCTGAATACGGGAAAGGTTTTCCATTGTATACTAGGAGTGGATAAATAGGAGAACAAGGTTTTCTTCGAATAATAAATTTTATTGTTAGTGTATGTGTTAAATAGACGTGATTCTAACAATGAACAAGGCTTCATTCGGAAGAAAAACGTTATCCTTTCAGGCTGTTGAAAGATCGTGCAATTTTGGTCCTTCAAAACAAGTGGGCAGATGCGAGAAATTCAACAGTGGAAGTGGCGGGTAGAACTTTCAAGAACACGTTTAATTCAGTATAGTAATCTAACTTAAGTTAATCAAGACGAGGAAGGAAACTGAGACTTTCATTACTAAAACATGAGAATTACAGAGTAAACCAACAAAAACAAAAATAAAATAAAATCATAATACACAAAATAAACACAACCAAACAAGCCTAACCTTCATACCTTAATCGCCATCCCTAGCTTCGTCAATCATCTTCGTCAAATCAGCCAGCTTCTCAGTGTCCATATCATGGATTTCTTTCGAACAATCCACCCGAACCCCTTCTTCATCATCAACCTTAGTTTCCAACTCGACAATCAACATTTCAATGTTTCCGAGGCTACTCCTAAACTGCTTTCATTGACTGCACAAAACATCCATTCCATAAATGATTGTTCAGAAGCAACCATTTGACCAATATAGAGCGTCATATATGTGTTGCTCTTTGAATCACCATAGGATTTTTTTAATTCATTCAAGATTAGAGTTTTTACCGTCATCTTTTACGAAGATAAATTTAATAATCGAAAGGGTTTATGAGAGAGTTAGTGTTAGGTAAATTAAAATGTGGATAAAAGAGAGGTTTAGATAAGGACATATAGTATTTGAAAGCTCGTGCAAACTAAGTCCTTGAAATAAATTGTCCGAATTTTGACGGTCATTGCTTTAATGGTGGAAAAATAGTTTCAGGGAAAAGTTTTGCATGATGGAAAGGTTGAAGTGGTTGGTGGAAATGGTTTCGTCCACAAATTTGGCACATGGGAAAGCTGGGGGATGTATAGTTGTGAAGGGTACGAGTTGAAATGACGAAATTACCTCACGTGCATGGCACATGAAGGAGATAACGGGCGATAACGACCGAAAATTAAGATTTAACGTCTTTAGAGCTTATTCCCATGAAAAAGCAAAGCTCACGGGCGTTTATTCGCCACCCATCGTGTTAGGGGTTTTTTCATATTTTTACGATAATTAAGAGATACAATTTGCAGTTTATCCTAAAACCTAATATATGGGGAACAGGTGCACTGAGCATCTAAGATGAAGTGATACACTACTACAAAAACTGGCTTTTAGACCGGTTCAAAACAACTTTTAGACCGGTGATCGGAAGGGTCTATAATGGGGGAGGTTCAAAAGAGTTTGAACATATAAACCGGTGGATGGACCGGTCTGAAAGATTTGTTATTTAGACCGGTGATATAACCGGTTCAAAAGATAGGTTTTTGAGAGGTCTTAAAGCCAGATTTACCTAAAGATTTTGATTAAGACCGGTGCATAAACCGGTCCAAAAGACTTGTTTTCAAAGGTTTAAAAGCCATATTTTAAAATAGAAATACTGTACTCCCTATTGAAAAAGCTGGAACAAGCATTCTGTAGTTAATAAGCAAAACCTGTATCCCAACTTAATAAGCAAAATTCAAAATGATACTAATATAAATTGAAATTGATACATATTCTAATTCAAACACAAATCCATACATCGTTTAAACTAAACAACAATCCAAACAACCTCTAATTTAACTAAACAAGGAGCTGATAATGTATATCTAATAATCACTTAGCCGAGTTCCAAAACAAAGCACTTCATCCATAATTAAATTGGCCACATCATGTGCCACTGCTCCACGGTTGGATCGATATCTTTTTCAACAACTTGGTGTCGATAACTCCATCCATGCCATCTATAGATACATACTGTTGTAGGAAAGTGAAGCTGATGAGTATTCAAAAAATCAGACATCCATCTTATGACATAGTAACCGGAATCTGGGTTGCCTTTGTTGATTGCACTACAATTTAATACAATGAGAATAAGCAAAACGAAGAACCATTATTTAGCACTTAAAACAAATGGGAGTTGGTATTTGTAAGCTTTGAAAAATCCTACATCCTACGCATGTGGTTATCTACAATGACATGGTGCAATTAACATTTTAATCTCACATGTAAACATACAATGAAGATGGGCCAATTTCTGGAAATATGCATACAACTTATCAAAATTAAGCAAGTCTAAACAATATGCTTTTATTATAATCTAAACTGCTCATCTGCTAATTTTGAGCAAAAATTAGCAGTTTCCAATGAAACAACGCATTTACAAGCAAACGAGATGGTCGACTTCTTTCATCATGGACTGCAATAAAACTTGAACCGGATGTGGAATGAAATTGACTCAATTCAAACGCTTAGGACAATATGTTAACAACGGTTTTATTGAGCTAACTAAAGTATGGTCAAAACAAATAAGTTGGACACAAATGAGACGGTTCGAGTGAGCACGTATCAAATTTTTCAAGAGAAAGGTATTTGTAAGCAGATTAGGGCATAACGAGAAACAAATACCTAATCCGAACATCCCCTAATTCAAACCCGTCGAAGCACACTCCTAATCCAAACAAGCCCTATTCCAAACAACCCGTAGTTTGATGCCCCAATATAATGCAATGAAAACACGGTTGAATTATGTGTCTCGAAGCCAGCCAACGTACACCCATAATCTAAACATCACCTAATCCAAACATGCCCTAATTTGATACCACAATTTTATGCAACGCAAACACCTCTAGAAAACCTCCTTGTTACCAATTAACAACACTCAAATCATTTTTTTCTATGAGTGGGGAAATATATACAGTCAAAGAAGTTACCTTAACAATTGTCCATGTGTGGCTACCAACAACACTAAAACGTAGATAAGCCGTGCGATAATATTGTCAGAACAATAAAAGGGTTGAGCATCAAGCAAATACCGGACAGAACCAGTCAGAGCCCGACTATACCAAAACAGAAATCTCCGAGTGATGGTCTACTTTTGTCTTTAGTGCTTCAACCATCTGAACTTTTGACAAATCAACATTCACTCCACAATACCGTGATCTTCCTAGACATACATAATTCGTTCGAAGCTTAGCATACACCTTTTCAATGGTTCGTTTTTTCTTCAAAAGAGTGTAAAGAACAAATTAGAAAAAAAAACTAAAAACTGAAAGTTTATGGACATAAAATTAATAGTCGTGAGATAGGGTCGAACTCGGGATCACGGGATTGCACACATAACGTAAAGGGTTAATTTATTTATTAAATATATTTTATATATATTTATTAAATCAAACCAAAGCTTAACTAACGATCGTTAATAAATAAGAGTTAAGTTATAACGACCGTTATGGAAACTAAATAGAAGCTAAAAGAAGAAGAAGGAAAAACTACACAAACACCCCTTAGGGGTGGTGTAGCCGTCGGCCAAACAAGGAGGGGGAGAGGGAAACTTTTGTTTCCTAATTCTTGTTTAATTGCTTGGAGCCCAAGATAACCAAGGCTATATAAACAACCCCAAGGCCTTCATTATTTTTTGTCCCTCCCTTCTCTTTGCTTCTTGCGATCGCCACACCCTCACCATCTTAGGGTTTCGGTTGGTTTTCGATTTAGCTAAATATCTAGTCCTAATCCCTCTCTAGGGTTATTGGGTAGATAATCCATAAGCGTTGAAGCTCGGTTTGCTCGTGCTAGACTCGCGGTTAACTCGCCGTATTACGTGTGTACAAGAGCGTGATATAATCTTCCATTAGATTATATTCTTGGTATTGTTCGTGATCAACCCTAGTTGCTGTCCGTTCTGTCGTCTTGTGGATCTTGCTAGGATAAAGGTATGTAACCCTAATCTTGATTAATATAATTGTGTTAAATTAATGATCTTGTTAATCGCTTCTGCTATGCGCTCTTTGGTCCATATTAGGGTTTTAAATAATTGTTATGAACTCTATAAACCATCAGTGGCATCGAGAGCCGTTTTAACATGATTATAATTATCAAGATCTAAAGTTTTTTAACTAATAATGATTTCTGTTAAAAATTACATGTTGTTTTTAGGTTTTATGAAAAATTAGGGTTTTATTTTTTATTATTATTAAAATCGACTTTAGTCGAATTTTTTATTAAAAAAAAGTTTTTTGTAAAGCCTAAAATTGCACGGTAATTAACTTTAGATGTTTTTGCATGAATTAATTGTTATGTCATGCGTGGTTACGATCCGTAGTTTTTTAATTGTTAAGAGAATGTGGGAGATCCGTAATAAACATGCATGTTTCTTACGGATCATATAATTTTGATTTCTATTTGCTTTATTTGATTCAAAGTTTTAAAATTAGGGAAGACTTTTTATGTTTATAAAAACCCTAGATTTGATGTTCTTTGAATAAATTGTTATGCATGTGGCTATTTGATTTAGTTTTTTTTGTACTACTTGTTTTCATACGTTTTTATATTGTATGTTGTAAACAAGGGTAATTTTTTCCAAGAAAAATAATATGGACTAAATCTTATCAAAATTAATGAATTGTTTTGAGATGTAAAATACATATGATTTGCGTTGATTAGAATTGCAATAGCAACTTAACGGCTACTCAATTTTGGCAAACTATAAAGTGGGTATAACGCACCGCTGGTCATGTACCCGGTTAAGGAATGAGGTGTTATGCTTCAGCGCTGACCAAATTCTCGGCTCGCCTGTGCGTCAAATTGGTATTGTCTACGGTTGTTATTGGTACAATTCTTTAAGGTTGATTTAACTACATTAATTCACATCCGAAACACAATGAATAAGGTTATTGCTTTGTGCTATAACTAACGTTCTAGAAAAAGTACGGTGTGAATTTAGTTGTGTGTAAAATCTTCAATTGGTTTAACCAATACCTCAACTTGCAAGTATATGATGAACTTTTAGTCTCACCCAAAAAGTTTACTAAACGTTTTTATTAAACTTATGTTATGGAGATGTATGCATGCTTCTCCATACATGATTTTGACACCAAAATCTATACCCTAAAATTTAAGTCATATGACCTCTAATTGACGAACACTTGAAGTTACAATAGTCGTCATATAAGATATCGGACGATGTTGTAATGGAGAGAAAACTTCATGACTGAATAAGATTGCACATGAAGGTTTTACGTTCTTTAGATTAGTCGACTTAATTGAGTTACTCAGTGAGAACTGGAAACTTAAGGCATAAAGAAGGGATAAAACATGTTTACAATGCAAATGATTTTGGCATTGTAAATCCCTGACATATCTAGAAATTGCAATTTGATTTGGCAATTATTGTTCGACAAGTTACTGTGTTGAATACATTTGTCACTAGCAGATCAACTGATGTGATAAATCTATGTCAATATGGATTCTAGTTTTTCAAGGAAAATACTATGGTTTTATTACCGGGGTAATTTTATTTTCTTGAATTGTATTATCGAAAATACTAATGTTTGAACTTATTTCTGTAGAAATGGCTCAACCCGAAAACAATCTGACAATAAGCTCGGCGTTCAAAGCTTTCTTTGAACGGCCTGAACTTACTGGCCCAAATTTCAATGATTGGTACCGCTCACTAAGAATTGTTCTGAGAGCAGCGGGTACTATCAATATCTTGGAAACTCCTTTTCCGGAGGATCTTGCTGAAGGAGCAACTGATGCGGAAAGGCTTCAACACGCTGCTAACGTTAAGAAGCACCATGAGGTGGCTGCTGTAATGTTAGGAAGAATGGCTCCATCACTTCAAAGGAAGTATGAGCTAGCTTCACCTCAGCAAATGCTTGATGAACTCAAGGCTGTGTATGAAACGCCGCAAGCTGTAGAGATCTATGATCTGGTTGATGCTCTACATAGTTGCAAGCAAGCTCGTGGAAAGTCCGTAAGTGCTCATTATATGGAGATGAGGGGTTATATGGAACAACTCATCGCACTAGGACAACCCTTTGATCATAATATGGCTATTAACTTGACCAATAGGTCCCTTAATAAGGACTTCAATGATTTCTTTCGTAACTATAATATGCATTGCACGGGGAAGACAGTTAATGATTTGCATGCAATGCTCATTCACTTCGAAAAGGGTTTGAAAGATAAGGCATCCACTGCTACGCCTCAAGTACTTCTTGTACAAAAGGGTAGAGTGTCGAAACCAAAACCGCAAGGGAATAAGAAGCAGAAAGGCAAAGGCAAGGTTGATAAGAGCAAGCAAGTTGCGACTACATCAAAACCGAAGCATAACTTTGCTAAGAAATCTCTGAAAGATGAGACTTTTCACCACTGCAAGATGACTGGACACTGGAAGAGGAATTGCTCTCTCTATCTCCATGAAATGGCAGAACATAAGAAGAAGGCTGAGCAAGCTGCTGCAGCACCATCTTCTGGTAACTTATTTATGATAGAGTTATTTAATCTTTCATATAAATCAAACTCCTGGGTATATGATACGGGATGTGGTATTAACATTTGTAATACCCTGCAGGGATTTGAGTTGAAAAGGAGGCTTACCTATGGGGAACAATTTCTGCAAGTGGGCAATGGCGCACAAGCAACGGTTGAAGCTATAGGAATATTTAAATTAGTTTTACCTTCGGGTTTAGTACTGTTTTTAAATAATTGTCACTATGCACCTACAATTGTTAGGGGTGTAATTTCCTTTTCTTGTATTTTAGATCTTGGATTTATTCACACAATTGATAATAATAGAATTTCTGTTTTCAAAGATGGTTTATTCTATTTTGATGCAATTTCTGTGAATGGTGTTTTTGAAATAAACATGCATGATAAAATTCCAAGAGGAAAAATAATTCTGTTTTTAGCATGAATAAGAAGAGTAAGTTAGACAAGAACTCTTCTTATCTTTGGCATCGTAGGCTTGCCCATATTGGGAAGACTCGCATACAAAAGCTACAACGTGATGGGCTTTTGGAAAGTATCAATGATGAATCATTCGATAAATGTGAATCTTGTATCTCTGGAAAGATGACCAAGAAACCTTTAAATAGCAATATTGAAAGGGCTACTGAACTACTTGGATTGATACATACTGATGTGTGTGGACCACTTAGACATGTGTCAAGGAAAGGTGCTAGCTACTTCTTGACGTTTACGGATGATTATAGCCGTTATAGTTATGTTATTTACTTAAGCATAAACATGAGGTATTTGAAACATTCAAAACGTTTAAAGCCGAAGTAGAGTTACAACTAGGAAAGAAGATTAAAGCTCTTCGTTCTGACCGTGGTGGTGAATATTTAAGTCAAGAGTTTAAAGATTATTTAAGTGAGAATGGAATTGTTCATAAACTTACTTCTCCGTATACTCCACAACAAAATGGTGTATCTGAAAGGAGAAATCGTACATTATTGGATATGGTACGATCTATGTTTAATCTTACAACTTTACCATTATCTTTTTGGGATTATGCTCTTGAATCTGCTGTTCGTATTCTAAATATGGTTCCCACTAAGAAGGTAGATAAGACACCATATGAACTATGGCATGGCAAGAAGCCATATTTGTATTATTTAAAAGTCTGGGGTTGTGAGGCGTATGTGAAACGTGACTCTGGAGATAAGCTCCAACAACGTTCAGTAAAATGTATCTTTGTAGGTTACCCTAAGGAAACTATGGGTTACTACTTTTATTATCCGGCTGAGAACAAAATAGTTGTGGCTCGGTATGGATACTTCCTTGAAAATGATCTTGTAAATCAAGAATTCAGTGGGAGAAATTATGATCTTGAAGAATTTCAAGAAGATACATTGCCTTCTGAAAATACTAGCGAAGAAATTCCTGTAGAACCGGAAAGTCTGAGTGTTCCGCCGGAATTAATTCCTCCACGTAGGTCTCAAAGGACTATACGTGCGCCGGACAAACTATGTCTTTACATAGAGGATGATGAGGAGGAAGTAGGGGATCTTGGTGAACCTGCTAACTATCGGTCCGCAATGTCTGATCCAGAAAAGTCAAAATGGATAGTTGCGATGAATGAGGAAATGAAATCCATGGAAATCAATGATGTTTGGATTCTTGTAGACGCACCTAAAAATGCTAAAGTAGTGAAAAATAGGTGGATCTATAAGAAGAAAACTGACATGGATGGTGATGTACAATCCTATAAAGCACGTTTAGTGGCTAAAGGTTTTACTTAAACTTTTGGCGTAGACTACGAGGAGACATTTTCTCCTGTAGCAGACTTATGAGCTATTAGGATTCTCATAGCTATAGCAGCATACTATGACTATGAGATATGGCAAATGGATGTTAAAGCTGCCTTCTTAAACGGTCGCTTAGATGAAGATATCTATATGCAACAACCGGAAGGGTATGTTGATCCTAAATATCCAAAGCGCGTGTGCAAACTTCAAAGATCCATTTATGGTTTGAAGCAAGCATCACGTCAATGGAATAAGCGATTTGATGAAGAAATCAAAAAGTTTGGATTTATTCAAAATCGTGATGAGCCATGTGTATACCGCAAAGCTAGTGGGAGTAATGTAGTGTTCCTAATTCTATATGTCGATGACATATTGATCATGGGAAGTAACATTCCAAGACTTAAGGAAGTTAAGGATTATCTTGGTAAATGTTTTTCTATAAAAGATTTGGGAGATGCTGCATATATTCTGGGAATTAAAATCTATCGAGATAGGAGTAGACGGTTAATTGGTCTTAGTCAAGATGCTTATATTGATAAGATATTAAAGAAATATAACATGCATAACTCTAATAAAGGTTTCTTACCAATGGAGGGTAAGCATGAGTTAAGTCATGAGAAAGATGCATCATCAGCTGAAGAGGTGGCTTACATGAAGAAGGTGCCTTATGCTTCGGCAGTAGGATCTATTATGTATGCTGTAAGATGCACAAGGCCTGATGTGGCGTTTGCTCAGAACTTGGTCAGTAGATACCAACAAAATCCAGGAAAGTTCCACTGGACTGCTGTTAAACATATTCTAAAGTATTTGAGGAGTACGAAAGATATGTTTTTGGTATTCGGGGGTAAACCAGACACAGAACTGAATGTAACAAGATTCTGTGATCCGTCCTGGCAATGTGATAAAGACGATACGAAGTCTCAGACGGGTTACGTGTTTGTCATCAATGGAGGAGCAGTAGACTGGAAGAGCAGTAAGCAGAAAATCATTGCTATGCATGCGACTCAATCTGAGTACATGGCCGCTTCAGAAGCAACAATGGAAGCAGTTTGGATTAGGAAGTTTATTGGAGATCTTGGAGTGATGCCTTCAATTAAAGAACCTATTGATATATATTGCGACAATTCTGCGGCAATAATATTCGCCAATGACCCTGGAGTCATGAAGGGCGCCAGACACTTTCAACGTAGATATCACTACGTTCGAGAACAAGTGGAAGCTCGAGAAGTTAAATTGATAAAAGTTCACACAGATGATAACGTAGCTGATCCTTTTACTAAGGCTTTATCAAGGCCAAAGGTAGTTAAGCATGCCAAGGCAATTGGGCTGCAACTAGATAGCGAATTCATGCAATAAATCTGTTGATTAGTATTTGGATAAAGGATGTAAGACATTATTGAATTGATGAAATAAAGATTGGGTTTCGTTTATTTTTCTGTTATTTGATTTTGTATCCTATTTTACATGTTTTAATCCGTGAGCATTTTGATGTTTCTAAATGTCCGTTGTTGATTAATAATATGGGAATATTATTAAACTAAGACAATTCAAAATAGTGACAGAGTATACTTGGAAGTATATTGGTCAATTTTTGATGATATTTGATGGATCAAATATTGGACTTATCCCAACTATGTGATTTTACTTTATGGATCTTTGTCATTAAGTAAATCATAAATAGTTATCCTTAGACCTGAGATACCAGAAAGTTGCATTGAATGTAGTGCAGTAACTGGTAGTTATAAGGGTTATTTTCAGAAGTGTTGCGAAGTTCATGTGTTTTGCTTGTAGTCAAAACGGGATTCGTTTCCTTCGAATTATGTTTGAAGTATAAATACAACTGGGCCCCTCGGGGGAGTAGTAAGATGTTTGTGTGGCCACACCCAAATTTGTTTTGGTAATCTTGCTATATCCGTAAACGAGAAACAGAATAGTTAATGAAGGAATGACTGAGATCCATATCTTTATTAACAAGCGTATTTGAAATGAAAGGATAATAATAATGATGTAATCATTAAAAGGTTCTTGTCCAGGAGACCTTACCCGGTTTGTACTAGTGACATTGCTAGTGTAACTAGACGCTAGTCAATGTGATCACGATATTAGAATTTTGTCCAAGTGGGAGCTGAAAGTTTATGGACATAAAATTAATAGTCGTGAGATAGGGTCGAACTCGGGATCACGGGATTGCACACATAACGTAAAGGGTTAATTTTTTTATTAAATATATTATATATATATTTATTAAATCAAACCAAAGCTTAACTAACGATCGTTAATAAATAAGAGTTAAGTTATAACGACCGTTATGGAAACTAAATAGAAGCTAAAAGAAGAAGAAGGAAAAACTACACAAACACCCCTTAGGGGTGGTGTAGCCGTCGGCCAAACAAGGAGGGGGGAGAGGGAAACTTTTGTTTCCTAATTCTTGTTTAATTGCTTGGAGCCCAAGATAACCAAGGCTATATAAACAACCCCAAGGCCTTCATTATTTTTTGTCCCTCCCTTATCTTTGCTTCTTGCGATCGCCACACCCTCACAATCTTAGGGTTTCGGTTGGTTTTCGATTTAGCTAAATATCTAGTCCTAATCCTTCTCTAGGGTTATTGGGTAGATAATCCATAAGCGTTGAAGCTCGGTTTGCTCGTGCTAGACTCACGGTTAACTCGTCGTATTACGTGTGTATAAGAGCGTGATATAATCTTCCTTTAGATTATATTCTTGGTATTGTTCGTGATCAACCCTAGTTGCTGTCCGTTCCGTCGTTTTGTGGATCTTGCTAGGATAAAGGTATGTAACCCTAATCTTGATTAATATAATTGTGTTAAATTAATGATCTTGTTAATCGCTTTCGTTATGCGCTCTTTAGTCCATATTAGGGTTTTAAATAATTGTTATGAACTCTATAAACCATCAAAACTACTAGTCATTTCAAAACATAATGAAGTTAACAAACCATATGTTGCAACCGATAACACATTACACATTTTGAACATCATATACTAGTGTGCTAAAAACTCGTGTGATACCCCTTTTCATACAAAAGTCATAAAAAGACAAAGCTTTTGAAAATTGTGGATACTTCACGCAAAGGACATTTTCTAGCATCCGAACCTATGAGAAATTAGCAACATAACTAATAAAAATTTATTAGTAATCTCATTTGAAAACTTAATTTATAATGTAATTTGCGATTCTCATGATTGTAACAAGATTAGTAGCGACCCATCAGTAGTGACCCATCAAGGACACAAAGATTTAGCAAGCAGTTGACCATCAAGAAAATAACACCCACTTCAATTACCTGTACAATATAACACTTTAAACATACAAGAAATAAAAAAACAAAAAAGCCCCAATAATTATCCACTATTCTGAATATAACACTATAAAGAAATATAACACTATAACAAAGCTATTTTCTATTAACATATTTTGAATTATGACAAGTAAATTTAAGCAACAAAAGAAGCATATGTAAATTGATATATCCACCTGATTTATAAATTGATATGACCAAAATTAAAGTTAAAGTTTTCAAAATTGGCATAAAAAGAAATCAGTTTATGATAGAATGGATGTTATATACCTTATTCTTAGACCTACAGCTAAACTTGTGGATCTGCGTTTGAAACTTTGAGGATTTGGATGAGAGAATTGTGGTATGTGAGATTTTCTTTATTTTTTTGATAAATGGTATGTGAGATTTTGACTTTAGTGGGTTTATGAAAATTTCAGGATTGAATTAGCCCGTCTAAAACAAAAGTGAAAATTTGAGATATAAAAAAAGCCCGGGTTAATCGAAATGAAACCGCCTATATTCAAAGTCAATAAGACCGGGCCATTTAATAGTACCCGGCTTGACTATATCCTTTTTATATAGACAGGTGGCTTTTGGATTAACGGGTCTATATCAGGTTTCCTGTCATTTGAACCGGTGTCATCTAGAAAAGGTTTAAATAAGAGGGTCTATAAGGCCATTTTTGTAGTAGTGATATGAAGTATGAAGTGAAAAGCAAAATGGAAAAAGTACGTTACAAACATGATTCTGACATTTCAGATTCTCGTATGGCCCATCTTAAAATTTTGTTGGAGTATATATAGTCGTAACTCATCGTTTGATAGAACATAACTGGAATTAACTTTCACATTATTTTGTCAAGTTCGTAAAACTTACATGTAAGATATAGTGTACATCGTTAAAATTGTATGGTTTTTTTTAAACCGTTTTGTTGAGAAAAACTTACATGTACTTGATAACGAAAGACTGGTGTCGCTAGTACTCACATAAAAAAATTACGACAGTCATCCGATCCCCACGTAGTATGAACTACAAAAGCCCAATTTCATTTATTGAAAGTACGACAGTGATACTTCAAACCAACAAACTCTTAGTGGAAATTGTTTTTTTGGTAAAATTTGTTTACTACGGGTAAAAGGATGAAGTTTTAACATTATCACTGGTTGAGATTGAATGGATGACTGACCGGTTGTCTGACTAGATTCATCGACCTAAGTCTCGTATGAATGATCGATCATAAACATTCATATTGAATAAAAACACATCATAAAATCGTTTACACGGTTCTGCAAATTATATGACATAAACTTGTCCATACGTATATAATGCTCGTTGCTTATTAGGTAACATTCTTCGAAATTAAGCTTTATCATGTGTTGGATAAGGAATCCATTGAGTCTGCTGCATGAAAGAAGTAAGCGACTGGTTAATTTCCTATCTACTATGATCTCTCTACATCGGGTTGAAACAAATTTGGAGAGTACTTATTCAAAAGATTAGCAAAGAATCTTGAACCCTAAAAATACTCAAAACACAACTTATTTATGTAAGCATATATAACCATACCTCATCAAGGTTAGCTTGTTGATGCTTGTCTTCCAACATCCGCTCATATTCAATATGAGGGAAATGTGCCCACTGCATGCAGCGTAGAATTATATATGTAAGTGTCCATGATTCAGTATATATGCTCGGTTTTATCTGCTATAAACTTTCATTTTTTACAGTATATATGATACTCAATATGTATAAAGTTAAAGTTGTATAGAGTTAACGTTTGATATGCGGTTGAGTTTTACTTTTAACACAACAATCGAATTGCCTCAAACGCGTAAGATTGAATTTATTTTGTAAATGATATTTAACGGAAACTACTCAACCAAGCCAAAGTATATCATATTTACATACATTTTTGGCAGCAGTGCTAAAAGCTTCCTTGTGGCTGATGTCTGGATTGTTGGCTTTGATCCTTTGAATTTCCTCTCTACATTTAAATTCTTTATGTCGTTAGTTATCCACACAACATACAAAATGCACTGCTTACGACGTAAGCATTTAGTTCTTAGCGATTGAAGATGAACTCTACCCATTTCACAGTAAAAAGTAAAGATTATAGGTATATAAGTACTTAATTAATTCGCATCAGTGAACATGGAAATGGTGAGCCTTGATCATTACCTTATGAACAGATTATAGAAAGAAGGAACACGCTGCCTCTTCTCTTGAGCTGGGAACAAATGAATATACTTGAAATATAAACATAAACTATCGGTTGTGGGTTCAAGCCTCACTTGAGGCACGTGTTATAGGGTGGAAAAAAAATTAGCATTCTTAACAAAATATAATAGTAAGAAAGAAATGAACTAACGGCGATGGTTGATCTCTTGTTCATTTGTAACTGGAGGCAAACGTGGCCTCATGGTCATCGGCATCTTGTTGCAGTCAGATGGAAAACCTAAATCGAGCCTAAAATTTGGCCCGGTGTGGTTAGATCCTTGCTGAAATTACAAGAACAAGACTTCCAATCAAACTGATATAAATTATTGCAGGTAACCGCATACAAGAAATTAAAGGTCATGGAAACAAATACCTAAATGGCACTCAGAAAACAAATATATCTAAATGGGTGGTTAAAGTGAGTTTTTAATTTTTATTATGTGAGATATATAATTATAAGATTGATATGTATAATTATAAGAAAAAAAGAGATGAGAAAAAAGAGAGCCCTAAAACAAATATGTTTGAAAGATTAAGAAATGAATGGCAGAGCCTTAGTTCATTAGTTAAACTAGTCATTTCAAGTACGTTGTTCGGAGTAATTAATCAATACACCTTATATAAAACTCTGACTCGAGACGTTGAAATTACTAACCTGAAGATGAGAAGAAGATGGGACTTGAAATGTGGAAGGTGAACCCGAGAGAGACTGATGAAAAGCAGCAGCCATGCCCACATTCAAAGGCAGAATATTTGTGCAGTTTCCGCATCTCACTGTCACGATATCAAACAAGCTGCCGCATGGGACACTCACCTGATCCAGTTCAAGATTTCCCATATTAGAAAGTTATCAAAACAGAATTAGGGTTTCGATCCATAATAATTATTATATTTATAGGACCATATTTAGATCAAGCATCTAGCTTATGGATTCAATAGTTAGTTGTATAGCTAGTATTTAAGTCATAGAAACCATTTTTGTATATATTTTGGATCTTATCTTTCTTGCACTTGGAATAAGATAGATAATGACAAAAACCTTGAAGGACTTAGGGTTTTCGTCCTTTTATTTAAAGATTTTCACATACATATAAGAGTCACAAGATGGTAAATCGAATACCACAAAAGTAAATATGTAATTGCAAGATTACGGTTTGAGTCTCCACGTACTCGATCATCTACCTAAGATATAGTCATATTACAAAACTCGCCTACAGGCTAGCAAGATCGAAGGTGCAATCGAAGCTCAACTCATAAGGTATGACGAAATGGGCTGGGGATGGAACTGGGGCTTGTATTATAAGTCAAAATTTAAATTTGTATGTCTGTCTTCAAGTTTTACAATCAATACAAAGATTTGAAAGATTAGTACAATAAGTACAGAATTTATCATCATAAGATGAGATCATAATAAGTACAGATCTATTAATTTTTACTGATAAAATTTACTTGTTCCGCTACACCGGATATAAGCACAAACCCTAGTTTCTAGGTTTCACCTAATGGACCTTCTGAACACATATATGCATTCAAGTTGTTTGTTTATAAATGGGGATGACCCTTTAGTTTCCATATGTAAAGGTGATAATTGAATGAAAAACTTGATGGCGTTTTACTCATAACTAAAGTATAGTCCTTCCTGTTGTGTGTATTTAATAACACATATGTATATACTTCCTCTGACTGCTTTACCAGATGAAGATCCAATTTAAAAGCGTCAACGGTTACGGACTAGTCACACTGTCTCGACTCCTGAGGTACAATTTTCGCCCCCAAACGTTTTCATCGCCAAATATTTAGAGAATTTTATTCTAACATCAAACAAGTTTAACTCTCGAAACCAAAATTGTTGCTAGTTTTCTCTTTTGCAGATTATTTTACTCTATAGTATATGTTTCAACTTACAAGTTTAAATAAATTATCTCGCCGTGATTTTATTCATCATTAACAAGACATCAATTAATATGAGCCCTCTCTCTATATACATAAAATTTGACTCGTACTAGATATGATCGAGGGGAGTAGCTACCCACTTGATCGGATTGTTGAGTTGAACGCGTGAAAAAGTTTCATTTTGTTATTTAAACAGAATTTTAGTACATAATGATAACATAATATCCATGGAGAGAGCGATGAAGAGAGGACGTACAGCAAGAACAAGATTGCAAAAGTTGCAATGGATGTAGCAAAGTTGTTCAGGCGTTGGTGTTGCTACATCTGTGCAGGCGCTGTTGCCGCTTGATATAACTCGATCTGATCACCACAAAAGAGATCAAGCTACACCTTATGTGTATGTGTTTTCTTTAGGGCATGTATGACTCTGGTGTCACTACTCATATCTTTCCTTATATAGATAAATAAACATTGTAGCAGAAATCCTGTGTAATATAAGTTACTATGTACTTTTTTGCTCTTGTATATTATACTCATTATGTATATACGTTCTGATTGAAGTTTATACGACCATATATCTACGGGTACACGAGGTATATATATTGTCGTTTTAGCCCAAATTTGGTTCACCGTATTCCCTTTTTCTCCTTGCTATTTTATGCCCCTTACGATTGGGTTGTAAACATGACAAGTTCTTTTGAATCAGAGATTGTAATTTAGTATCTACGTGAAATATGTTCCATAAAGCAAGCTTGGTTCAAGAACTTAAAAAGCTACAAAATATATCACATTCATCTTAGATAAAACAAACTCGATATTAAGGTTTAATTATATATGTCATTTTAGTAACCTAATAATATATACATTCAGCTCATGTAAATAGATCTCGAAAAGATTTAGCAATAATAATCTGTTTTGAGCTCACATCTGTGTACTCAAGTTATATCCAATATATGTGGTTTAACTTATCTTTAAAGCTTTTATCGATCTATTCAATAAAAGTTCAAATCATTTTCATTCCTGCTATGCATTCTCATGTTCCTCGTACCCTTGATCTCTTCTATAAATGGTCGTCTTTGAGGGTGTGCAATCAAAAAAGTTTTAAGGGCCTAAAAATTTGTCCCATTAACAATTATATGCATTTATACATATATTTTTCACGTAGATAGAAGTATTTTGATGAGAAAATAACTTAAATGAGTAATATATTGAACATTTAGATAACTAATTCCATTATATCTTATAAAAGGTGACACCTTATATATTATATTTGCTCTCGAAATGCCTCATTATGTAAGTACGTATAGGGTTTTGAAATGTTTCCAAAGTTGAGGACGATCCCGCTTCTACACAAAAGAATTGCATCCGAATTTTGAGTTGGTTCTTTCCTCTAAGTACTGCAAACGACTATTATGGCCAAGACGACACTGTTCCTCTCATGAACTCCAAGATATGATGTGTATTATCGTATGACCAACATATCTCAAAAGGTATTAATCAATTAAGACACCCTTGCCCTGTTCATTGAAAGGTACCTTCCGAATGACCCTTCCCAATGGATGAGCCTCGTGTTGACGTTAGCTGCACAGTGAAGTTTCAGGGAGGTCTGGGATCAAATAAATAAAATTTTCTCAAATAGGCCCTTCTTGGCTATGTCAAAAACATGTTTTCATTGTAAAAACGGTACGTCCAGGGCAATGACAACTTTTATGTGCTAAGCGATTTAACTATATATCTTGTGCAAATTTTTGTTATATCTATATAACCTATTGAAATCATTACCTTAAAATATATGTAGGGTAAGACTGTAGTTGCGAAAAAGTTCGTCATTGACAAATTATACATATTGCATACATGGAATTCGTAACTTTTCTTTTAATAGCCGATATCAGTTCTCTTGATCAATTCTATTTTTAAGTTGATATCTCAATATTACGAGATCAAAGTTTATACGATATTTATATCATTTTCATACACATAAGATGGGTTGGAAATTTAATATTTTCATATACAAAAGTAAAGAAGTTATGCTAACATCTAAAAAATCCAATGATAGAGACTTAACAGTGGTTATAAGTAGTAATATAGAAATTCATCCATGTGATCTCCTATATGCATTCAAAAAACAATGATTATCAAAATTATTCATTAATATATAATGTAAATTTGTGTGGGTCTCTTGAAGAAGGTTGATTAAAAATGTGAAAACAATGTATCAATTTGATAGAAACCTTACATACTAAGGTGTTCAAACATACTACTCCAATTAGGTTTGAAGAAAAAGATGTAAAAAACATAATCTAGCTAACATGAACTCTATGATTTACCTACATATTGCAGTTTGGCCGTAAGACTAGTGAATGTTGTGTGTTGCTAAATTATGCAACATATTCACTCAATGTAGAAAGATCCTATCTTTCCTATCTTTACCTCAGGAAAAACCCGAAAGCAGCGATGAGACTGCTTTCGGGTAGACCTCCGTCAAGTGTATGTGGGTAGGGGTACTTAAATCTAAGTTCATGTGTGTGTGCGCAATAACAAAAAGAAGGAAATCTATAATGACAAAGGACGAAAAACAATCATATAAGCATACGGAGTTAAAGACAAAAAACCATCATACCATCTAAAGAGAATAGAGGCAAAGGTACATAAAAGCTTGCATCGTATGAGAACACAAAATATATGATACATAAAATGCAAAATAGATATAAGGGACCTAAGCATAAACATAAAGTCGAGACTTAATCTTAGTTAAGAACAATCTACACCAATATACTTTGAGGCCTAAGTATCAACCACTATCCAAAAGCAACTTCCAAATATACACAACAATTTTGATCTTCACAATGAAACAAGAATAAAATAAAGTTTTGATCTTCAATGAATCCTGAACTAGACACAACACTTCAAGAATAAAAGTGTTCTTCTCTTTGAACTTAAGAAGATGACATGGTAGAAGAAAGATTCACTTCTAAACAAGTTTAATCAACTAAATAACCAAAGATTTATGTGATCAAAGAAGGTGTATTGAATCTGATAATTTGTGTGCAAAAGAGGTGAGGTAGAAATTTGGAAATAGTCCACTATTTATAAGAGAGAAGCCCAACGGATACTTCTGACCGCGGCTCATTAAATAGGCATGCGGATCAATATCAATATTGAATCGCAAACACCTATATTGATCCAAACACTCTAGTGTCCGCTCATTTTTGTCCTTTAGTGGGGAAATACCATCTCGTGAAGATTTTATCAAAAAATGCATATTATTATATCATTTTGGATATGCCAAATTTAAATTTCTATTTTCTGTTTTAATAAAGAATTTTCTTAAAAATAAAGTTATTAAAAACATTTGTCAATTTAAAATAAAATTGAGTTTTAAAAAAATGTAAATCCTTGATCACTTAGTTAGATTAAGAACTTGTTTGTTCATACCTTAAGTGATATGGATGAAATGAAAAACACTGGAACTTTAAAATTCGATTTTCATTGTTTTCGTAAATGTTGTTTTCATATATTGTCGTAATAAAAAAAGTGATACTGAAAAATGCAAGTAACGTTTTTAGGCATCACCGAATTAACATTTTTGTTAATGTATCCGATGATTTTGTCATTTTTATTATGTCATTGTTGAAGAATAGATGATAAAGTTGTTGCATGCAAGGTTTGAAGTTGGGACCTAGGGATGATCCTAAACCCCACCACTAGACCACAACCTTTAGGTAGCGATTGATGGTGAGACTAGAGTTGTTGACTAAGACAAACTAGCTCAGTGGATTGAATTGCTCGAATACCAATTAGACGATGTAAACCTAATATGCGTAATGTATTATTCAATCACATTATATAGAGATTACATGAGTTGGATAGAAAGAACTAAAAGGTGTATGCCCATTACCAATGTTGTAAAAGCGGCGCCTAGGCGCTAGGCAGTCATACTCCGCCTAGGCGGCGCGTATTAGCTAAGCGGTCAAAAAATTCAACAAAAAGTCAATTTTTTTAAAAAAAAATAAGGTTTTTTTGGAATATATAGTGTACATATTTATTTTAACGTAACAACTTAAAATCAAATGATTATAAACATAAAGTAATGAGTTTTTCGTATGAAATTAAAACCAATTGAATTATATATCAAATTTGATGTTTTAAGCACATAAGTTATTATGTTTATTTGTCTATTTTGCAAGAACTTTGAATTATTTGAAATTAGAAGTGTTTTTTATGTCATACATAATATTTATAATATTTATAGCCATAAAATTCCAATCCGCCTATGGGGCGCCTAGGCGCCGCCTAGATGAATTCTGCCTCGAAGGTTGTCGACCGTCTCACTAGCGCCTAGCGATTTCTTCAACCTTGCCCATTACACATTTGGACCGAGTATACAAATACTGATTTACCATATAATAATTTTACTTAATCAAAAACCTTCAAAGCATAAAGATATATTTTTTAAAACACAATGTATTAAGTATAGTTTTTTTAATTGTGTATTTCTATCGAGTGAAAATAATTTTATATTTATGAATTGTGTAAAGATATATTTAAAATGCGTAGATTAATCGATAATAAAAATATGAAAAATCCTTAATTAGTCATTATTGTGAGTGACTCAACCATCTAAATATTGTGGCTTCAACACTCATTATTGACGCCTGAGATGTAATATGTGACATAGATGGTGCATGTAGTAAAAACATTACGTTAAAAAGTAAAAATAGACTATGAGAAATGTTAGATCTATATAAAATTTACAAAACCAAATCCATATACTAATGTGTCATGAACCCTATTGGTACTCTTTCTCATTCTTTTTGTTCTTTTCACATATTTACATCCACTAATTAACCTACATATCATTGTGTGGATTTATTTTTATAAACAATATGTAAATGTAACATTCCTCATAAACTATTGCATTGTTGTAAAAATGAATGGTAAATTGAATATTTTGACCTTAAACTATGAGGTTTGACGAAAAAGTACCCGAAATGAAAGTTTGTGCCAAACAACCCTTGTCGCTGACGGGAAATTGCAAGAAACTCTCGAACTACTCTATTTAACAATCGGGTCAGTGCTAAAAATTAACTAATATACCTCCTCGTTCGTAGGAAATGACTCGTATACCCTATTCTTCAAGCTTCTTTCCCAATTTTGATTTTTCAAGAAAACTACCACCAAAGCTGCCACCTACCAAAGCCACCACCGCTGCCACCCAACAAAGCCACCACTGCCGCCACCTACCAATCCCTATGAACAAATGTGGGTACTCCCTCAAGTAGTACCTAACCCTATAACAAGTAAATGTGTGAAATTATGTCAAAAGTATAATGCAAATTACATTAGCTAATAGGTTGTTGTTACTTGTTCAGATCACTAACAATCAATATATATATACCTAAATGCTATGCTTTAATTGATTTTCCTTTTTCTGGTGTTGATTGGAAATGGGAATTCATCTTCTAGTGCCTTGAGAGCTGCAAGAAAGTAGTATACACCCAGTAATAGCAATTCTCTTGCCACTTGAAGTAGACTTTGAAGGCTTAAATGAGTTGTTGACTTTGAAGGCTTAAATGTTGTTGACTTTGAAGGCTTTTGAGTTGTTGACTATGAATGCTTAATTAGGAGGTGTTTGTAAGAATTATAATATGTTCATCAAAGCATGTATGTATATATAGATTACAAAGTGTAGCTAAATAAATATTTGCCAACATATATGGGATTGATAATTGATAGCTAATACCTCTATAGTTTGAACAAGAGGCATCTCAATGGAGAAACAGAAACATATGTCGAAAGCCTCTTACTCAATCATCTTCTTTTTTTGTTGAGACGTAAGTATAATTGTATTAGACATCATAGTTGTTAACTGGTTGCAGCTTCCTCCTTTACGTGACTTTTTTTACGTCATGACTTGCTTTGCCTTTAGGTAAGAGCGACATTTTTGACCAACTGTTTTCAAAAAATGGAAATGATCTATGGCGAGTGAATTAAGAATAATCATGATAAGACAACCATGTTGTGGTTTATTTATACAATGGCTAATATGAAAAATAATAAAACTGTAGAAAATTAAGCGAGGTCTCCCTGAATCATCGGCGAGAGACCGATGACCTGTGGATAACTATCTTGTGGAGGGTTTTACCTAGGGATTTGATATCATATAATAATAGTAAATGTGTTGTTTATCATTTTATCAAATCGTACATGTATACATAGATTACAAAGTATAGCTAGATAAAGATTAATAATTAATGATATAGCTAGATAAGGATAGACAATTAATAATTGCTAGCATACATGAAATTGATAATTAACAACTAATATTGTCACTTTGAAAGCTTCGAAGTTGTTGACTTTGAAGACTTCACAACTTTACACATTGAGCCTTTTGAAAGTTCAATTTGATAATCATCATTCCTTGAAACTTTTTCCACATAGCAAAAACTGAATACATGTAGGGGTGAGCATGGGGCACGTTTTAGATAAAATCAAACCCCGAACCAAGATGAGGAAGGAATTTGAGACTTCCATTACTAAAACATGGGAATTACAGACCAACAAACACAAAAATAAAATAAAATCATACTACACAAGATAAACACAACAAAACAAGCCTAACCTTCATACCTTAATCGCCATCATCATCCATGAGATCAACAAACACTTGTTTCTTGCTAATACCATTCCTAGCTTCGTGAATCATCTTCGTCAAATCAGCCAGCTTCTCAGTGTCCATATCATGGATTTCTTTCAAACAATCCACCCAAACCCCTTCTTCATCATCAACCTTAGTTTCCAACTCGACAATCAACATTTCAATGTTTTCGTAGCTATTCCTAAGCTCCTTACATTGACTGCACAACACATCTACAAATAATTGTTCAGAAGCAACCATTTGACTAATATAGAGGGTCATATATGTGCTGATCTTTGAATCACCACAGGCTTTTTTTAATTCATTCAAGATTGGAGTTTTTACCGACATCTTTCAAAAAGATAAAGTTAATAATCGAAAGGGTTTATGAGTGATTAGTGTTAGGTAAATTGAAATATGGATAAAAGATAGGTTTAGATCAGGACATATAGTATTTGAAAGCTCGGGCAAACTAAGTCGTTGAAATGAATTGTCATAATTTTGATGGTCATTGCTTTTATGGCGGAAAAATAGTTTCAGGGACAAGTTTTGCATAATGGAAAGGTGGAAGTGGCTGGTGGAAATGGTTTCGTTGACAAATTTGACACAGGAGAAAGTTGGGGGATGGACATTTGTGAAGGGAACGAGTTGGAATGACGAAATTACCCTCACGTGCAAGGCACATGAAGGAGATAATGGGCGATAACGACCAAAAATTAAGATTTAACGTCTTTAGAGCTTATTCGCATGAAAAAGCAAAGCTCACGGGCGTTTATGCACCACCCTTCGTGTTTGGGGTTTTTTCATATTTTTACGATAATTAAGAGATACAATTTGCAGTTTATCCTAAAACCTAATATATGGGGAACAGGTGCACTGAGCATCTAAGATGAAGTGATACACTACTACAAAAACTGGCTTTTAGACCGGTTCAAAACAACTTTTAGACCGGTGATCGGAAGGGTCTATAATGGGGGAGGTTCAAAAGAGTTTGAACATATAAACCGGAAAAAGTACGTTACAAACATGATTTTGACATTTCAGATTTTCGTATGGCCCATCTTAAAATTTTGACATGATAGAACATAACTGGAATTAACTTTCACATTATTTTGTCAAGTTCGTAAAACTTACATGTAAGATATAGTGTACATCATTAAAATTGTATGGTTTTTTTTAAACCGTTTTGTTGAGAAAAACTAACATGTACTTGATAACGAAAGATGGGTGTCGCTAGTACTCACATAAATAAAATCACGACAGTCATCCGATCCCCACGTAGTATGAACTACAAAAGCCGAATTTCATTTATTGAAAGTACGACAGTGATACTTCAAACCAACAAACTCTTAGTGGAAATTGTTTTTTTGGTAAAATTTGTTTACTACGGGTAAAAGGATGAAGTTTTAACATTATCACTGGTTGAGATTGAATGGACGACTGACCGGTTGTCTGACTAGATTCATCGACCTAAGTCTCGTATGAATGATCGATCATAAACATTCATATTGAATAAAAACACATCATAAAATCGTTTACACGGTTCTGCAAATTATATGACATAAACTTGTCCATACGTATATAATGCTCGTTGCTTATTAGGTAACATTCTTCGAAATTAAGCTTTATCATGTGTTGGAACAGGAATCCCTTGAGTCTGCTGAATGAAAGAAGTAAGCGACTGGTTAATTTCCTATCTACTATGATCTCTCTACATCGGGTTGAAACAAATTTGGAGATCGAGTACTTATTCAAAAGATTAGCAAAGAATCTTGAACCCTAAAAATACTCAAAACACAACTTATTCAAGTCATGGGCCTTGTCAAATTTGGAGAGTACTTATTCAAAAGGTTAGCTTGTTGATGCTTGTCTTCCAACATCCGCTCATATTCAATATGAGGGAAATGTGCCCACTGCATGCAGCGTAGAAATATATATGTAAGTGTCCATGATTCAGTATATATGCTCGGTTTTATCTGCTATAAACTTTCATTTTTTACAGTATATATGATACTCAATATGTATACAGTTAAAGTTGTATAGAGTTAACGTTTGATATGCGGTTGAGTTTTACTTTTAACACAACAATCGAATTGCCTCAAACGCGTAAGATTGAATTTATTTTGTAAATGATATTGAACGGAAACTAGTCAACCAAGACAAAGTATATCGTATTTACTAACATTTTTGGCAGCAGTGCTAAAAGCTTCCTTGTGGCTGATGTCTGGATTGTTGGCTTTGATCCTTTGAATTTCCTCTCTACGTTTAAAATCTTTATGTCGTTAGTTATCCACACAACATACAAAATGCACCGCTTACGAAGTAAGCATTTAGTTCTTAGCGATTGAAGATGAACTCTACCCATTTCACAGTATAATTTCAAGATTATGGGTATATAAGTACTTATTTAATTCGCATTAGTGAACATGGAAATGGTGAGCCTTGATCATTACCTTATGAACAGATTATAGAAAGAAGGAACACGCTGCCTCTTTTCTTGAGCTGGGAACAAATGAATATACTTGAAATATAAACATAAACTATCGGTTGTGGGTTCAAGCCTCACTTGAGGCACGTGTTATAGGGTGGAAAAAAAATTAGCATTCTTAACAAAATATAATAGTAAGAAAGAAATGAATTAACGGCGATGGTTGATCTCTTGTACATTTGTAACTGGAGGCAAACGTGGCCTCATGGTCATCGGCATCTTGTTGCAGTCAGATGGAAAACCTAAATCGAGCCTAAAATTTGGCCCGGTGTGGTTAGATCCTTGCTGAAATTACAAGAACAAGACTTGTAATCAAACTGATATAAATTATTGCAGGTAACCGCATACAAGAAAAGGTCATGGAAACAAATACCTTAATGGCACTCACAAAACAAATATCTCTAAACTGATATATAGTTATAAGATTGGTACGTATATTATCAAGAATAAGAAATAAAGAGATGAGAAAAAAGAGAGCCCTAAAACAAATATGTTTGAAAGATTAAGAAATGAATGGCAGAGCCTTAGTTCATTAGTCAAACTTGTCATTTCAAGTACGTTGCTCGGAGAGTAATTAATCAATACACCTAATGTAAAACTCTAACTCAAGACATTGAAATTACTTACCTGAAGATGAGAAGAAGATGGCTCTTGAAATGTGGAAGGTGAACCCGAGAGAGACTGATGAATAGCAGCAGCCATGCCCACATTCAAAGGCCATATATTTGTGCAGTTTCCGCATCACACTGTCACGATATCAAACAAGCTGCCGCATGGGACACTCACCTGATCCAGTTTAAGATTTCCCATATTAGAAAGTTATCAAAACAGCATTAGGGTTTCGATCAACAATTATTATATATAGGGCCATATTTAGATCAAGCATATATATAGCTTATGGATTCCATAGTTAGTTGTCTAGCTAGTATTTATATCATAGAAACCATTTTTGTATATATTTTGGATCTCTCGGTTATCTTTCTTGCACTTGCAATAAGATAGACAATGACAAAAACGTTGAAGGACTTAGGGGTTTTCGTCCATTTATTTAAAGATTTTCACATACATATAAGAGTCATAAGATGGTAAATTCGAATACCACAAAAGCAAATATGTAATTGCAAGATTACGATTTGAGTCTCCACATACTCGATAGCCGGTTAGTTTCTCAAATAAAAGAAGCAAGGCTTATCCCACATCGGCCAAAAATGCAAACAAAATGATGTTTAAAAAGAGGGTGGACAAAAGAACTATCATGACCTTACTTGAACAGGATCTGTTCTATAGGCTCGTACCTCTGTATACTGGATTCCTCAAGAGACAGAAACCCATGTCTGGTTTCTTCTCGATCCGTTTCATATATATGTTATGTGTCTTTTTGGTTTATCATGACTCACAACTTTCTACTAATCCCGAATATGATCTATATATCTGTTTACTAAACGCGTCACGATTAAGTTATGAAAACTTCTTAAGTTAAAAAAAGGATCACCTGTACCGCTATGTTCAAACAAAGACATTATGTTCTAGATTGGGAACTTGTTACAGCTCTTGGGTCTTGGCCATCAAGACCAGTATAAGCAAAGAACATATACCAGACAAACACATATCCCGGTAGCAAATTTGTGGTTTTTCGAGAAGTGATTATATTGATGATTGTTTTTCTGCAGTATCCTGGATTATATTACTCTAGAAGCTCCACCAATGCCGCTTACTTTAGGTCATGATAAGCTAATCTTGGAATAGCATGTGTCTTAGTTTCTGTTTGTTGGCTTTTTGTTTTTAGTTTCGTTACTGATATATGTTATTTATGTGTAGGATGAAGAATGACTTGACCAAGTAGATCAGAGAAAGTAAAGTCTGTGTAAAAGACGCAAAGCATGTTAGTTGCTTTGTAAGTTGTAACAAACACCAACAGATTCTAAACCTTTCTGGTATGCAACAGATTTTCGGGGATTTGGAAGATGATGTACCGGAAGAAACTGAACTATAAGAGAACCAGTAAGTGAAGCTCATAAATACAAGCAGGGGCATGTTCCTTCGTCTGCTGTGGCATTACATAGTCGGGGTAATGCATCCACCTTGTATGAGGAACCCTTATCAAGATGATTCAGATAATGGTGTGGATCCACTTGGTGACCGCTGAGCTAAATGTGCAGGTATATGTTATTGGTTACTTAATGATCCCTAAGATAGATATGGTTATAGCTAAATGTGCAGGTATATAGCTATTGGTTATTTAATAATCGATATGATTATATATTTGTGAAAGAACAGTCTGATAGAATAAACACAGCACAGAGGCTCACTAATGCAGCAAACAAACTTATAACTAGTAATTGGAGGGGTGCGCCAGCCTAGGCAGTAGTGCAACGCCAAGTCAACACGTGAAGAACCCCAGCAGCAAGCTACTGTGGTGGGTTCTTCCCCATAAAAAATAAGGTTAATATCGAGTGAGCTGATGGCTCACATATCAGATATTAAACTGATAAGAACAGATACTACACTTGATCTTAGCCAAAAGGCCGAGAAAGGTATGCTTTGTTCCTTCACAGGCCTTTGTTTTTATAGTCAATTCCCACTTGTCTGTTTACTTCACCTAGACGATGTGGGATATAAAGGGTCTTTTAGAAACTTAATTGTTCCTACACTTTTTGCACAGGAAAAGGGAAACCAGAAACTTAATGTAAAGAAATTCTTACCGATATAAAAGAAGGAATCTAGAGCTGCATCTTATCTCGGCCATTACCAGAAACCATGAACCGTAGAATAAAGACGTGTTTTACTCATATAATCTTTTGTTAGTAGAGCCCCATCGCCAATCAAACCACTTGTTAATTTCCCCTCTTGGCCTATGAAAATGTTGTTCAAACAAACTTGAACAAACTGTTAACCATGTAGTTCCAAGTTTTGTAAAGTAACATCAGGTGGATTGTGAAGCTATGAAGCCAAAGTATATAATGATGATATACCAAATAAGGTTTAAACTAATGAATTGATTAGGGGCCACGCGAACGTAGGCCCCCACAATAACAAATTATGATGTAGACTCGACCGCTTGAACCGATCTTAATATGCCATGAGCCTTCTTTCCCTTTTAATACAGCTTTTTTTACCTTCAACTTTACTCTTCCATACGATGTGGGACGTTGGAATCTTCTCCATATGTCATTTTTTTTCTGTCTTATGGATTCCTGTAACAGTACAAGAAACTTAATTGATGACAAAAAACTTAAAAACATTATACACACATACCAAAATAGCTAACCGGCGCTACTACACAAAGCAACAGTCGGCTGTCGCACACGAAAAAGTCATGTGGTGTGGTTTTTATTCGGTACGGTTGTGATGGTTTTCTCGTTAGCTGGCAGAGTTGTTTTAAACATTGTACCAAAAACAAATCATATTGTTTGCCTCTTTGGATCTGCTGTGAATGATATTGTTTCGGTAGGGTTTGGTTACATGTTTAGGAAAAGAAAAACGAATATAATTCTTTTGTAAACCAACAGATTTTGGTGCGGTTAATTAAGATACCGTATCGGAAAATAAAAATGCATTGGATAATGGATATTGATGATTGTCATTTGTTTTGGTATCTAGCTTGTCCGAGTCGGGGTCTATTGAGTCTCGACTAATTATGGCAATGTTTGTTGTTGTTTCACAAAACTTGTCCCTCTGGGGACATCCGATAAATTTGGAACGATACAGAGAAGATTAGCATGGCCCCTGCGCAAGGATGACACACACAAATCGAGAAATGGTCCAAATTTTTTTCTTCTTCAAAATCACCAGAACTGTTGCGACTTGCAACCACAGTTGTGACAGAAAACTAGAAACAACAGTTAGTTTTTTTTTGCAGTGGCTAGAAACAACAGTTAGCTTTCGCAGTGGCCATTGTAGCTTTTTCGCCTCGGTTAGAAACTAAACATAACGTCTGACTTAAACGGGACTCATAATTCCTTCTTTATCTAAAGTTCGGCTCTTTTTGGGTACCACTAATCTTTGTTGATGATCATATATACTGTGGATGATATTGACTGATTTAGTGTTAACAAGTCCAAAGATAACATATTGGTAAAAATAAAGAATGACAAAGAATGAAAAGTTCAAAAGTCACCGCACATCGATTCTTCGATCTTCAAACGGTATTGTTTGAAGGGGATGTAAAGAGACTATGAGCACTTAAAAAGTCGTCCCACATCGTTTGAGAGGGTAAAGTTAAAGGGAGGAATAATCACTTCCATTGAATTTAGGAGGGGTGCCACCCTAAGATCGACCCAAGTAGTCGAGTCTACCTCGTTATTTGTTCCTATAGGGGCCTGCGTTCGCTCAGCCCTTAACCAATGTCTAAGTTCAAATATTTTGTTTCTGCTATTCTTTGGTTTGGTTTTATTTCCTAAAACATAAAGCCTTTGATCATGTATACATTATATATCCTGTAACTGGTAATGTTTGGCAGACCATGGTTATATGCATTTATATATTTATGTAACTGTAGTTTACCACAAAGTAAAATCATTGCTATTTGCAGCGAGGGTTATGATAGATAACGTTTTAAGCAGATTGAAAGGCTTTGGCTTTGTTGCAGATGAAGCTGAGAAATCCATCAATGAAATGGATGGGAAGGTTACACCTTGAATCCGACTCAGTTAAATTTCAGAAATCAATACGCATTTTTGATTTTATTGTGTGCATAGTACTCCCGTTGCGACTTTTGACTGGACAATGCAAGTAGTAAAGAGCCAACTATTTTCATAAATGTTTACCACTTTACCCATTAGTAATAACAAAGTCAACAATATTTATGGACCTAATCATATACGAATTAGTTTTGAAGTCAGTTTGTCTAAAAGTATACATTTATATTGTTGTTTGCAGACGTTCCATGGACGTGTCATATGTGTTGAACTCAAATGTGGTTTCAGTTTTTCCACTGGCGGGTGTCAAATTATTCCCAAAGTGTCAATTAAGACGACGTTTTAACACCTGATTAAGAGAGCATAACATCATCGATAAAGAAACCTTACTTGATCAATGAAGTAGCTCCATTGTCCAAAAACCATTTGAGCCCACCTTCCGGTTTCAACTTCTGCACAGGCAAAGGATAACCGTAATAATCAGCATGTTCACTCAAAGCCACCGTCACTGCATCAGCTTTCTCTTCAATGACTATCACCAAGGAAATCTCAGACACTGAGTTGATCAAAGAGACGGTGAAAGTGATCCTAGGTGGCGGTGGTTTATTCGAATCAGTTATAAAAGTCACCCACCTTTTGATATTTTCTTCTCAAACCGCTGAGGGATGCAATGTGCCCGCCTGGACCCATTCCTACAAACATTAAATCAAATTTAGCAAACCCTGTAGTGTTTTGTTTGCTACTAGATTTTTTAGTCGTTTTTCATATTTGTCTGCTGCTTCCTCGGGTGATCTGTTTTCTTTGATGGGATAGATGTCTGACTCGGGTATTGGCACCTGACAACATATTCGAAAGTTAATGAGCATTGCTTGTGTTACACGGGTATAAAAACCAAAAGTCGCCTTACTAAGGAAACCGTCATAAGCAATCTTTCTGTTGATAATTCATTCAGACTTGCAGAACATAGGTATAAAAAACAGCTCTCAACAAGTCAGTTATGTCACGTTAAAGTTGATATATCAAGCCATAATTCTTTCGCATGATTCAGCGCCTAGAACCAAACCAAACGTGGCATGATTCAAATCTGTTTTTGCCCACTCCTGCCGAGGTGGTGCTTGGATTAGCTTTTACTTGAGCAACTTATCAGCTTATCACGTGGCCAAAGCGTAATACAAAGTCATTTTGAGTTTTAAGTGAAGAATAATACTAGGGCTGTTGGTCGATTCGGCTATCGAGTTGTTCTTTTTATTCGGTTCAGTTAGCTGATATCAAACAAAGATAAAAAAAAAAGATAACCGATGCCAGGACTCGAACCTGGGACCCCAGTGTTTCCAAAGGGGGCGGGGCAATAAACAAGTATCAGCAGCTCAATGATTGTGCTACATCGGTTTTTGTTATTAGGAATTACTTTTTAATCTATTTAATATATACTACAAACTAAGTACTCGTAACATGTTATTTTGGGAGCCACCAGGTCATTGGTTCAAGTTCAACCGGTTGCACCGTCGGGTCAACCTGGTTTTCATAAAAAAAAATTATATATATATTTTCAATATTACAAAAAATATTTATCCAAAAATCATGAACCCGATCCAACCCGGGTCGCTTCAAATCCGACGAGTCACACACCGGGTTTCTAACATATAAGACCCAGGTCAATTTGACATTGACCTGTGTTTTAACCGAACTGGCCAAATCGACCCTGGTTTCAACACATTTAATTCGGTTCAGTTAGCTGATATTACTCGTATCACATAGATAAAAAAAAGATAACCGATGCCAGGACTCGAACCTGGGACCCCAGTGTTTCCAAAGGGGGCGGGACGATAAACAAGTATCAGCAGCTCAATGATTGTGCTACATCGGTTTTTGCTAATAGGAATTACTTTTTAATCTATTTATTATATATTACAAACTAAGAAGTCCCGTAACATATTATTTTGGGCCAAGATCATCATCATAAATAGTCCTCACACATCTTTCACTAATTTCACTCATCGCAAACGTCCCGAATCTCGAAACCAAACCGGAACCGTAACGATTTCCGGTACCCGAATAGGTACGGTATCAGTACTACGAAATATGGTGGAAAAAAATCGGTACCACTAATTCGGTACCAAATCAAAAAATTCTCGAAAAAAAGGGAAAATCCCGATTTCCCGGTACCCAATCCCGTTCGATACGATACTAAAAAATTGATACCATTAATTCGATACGAGATCGGTACGATACCGGCGCCGTGCTCAACCCTAAACAAACACACCTCCAATAAAATTCATTTCCATTTCTAGCTTTCTATGGTTTACAACCATTTTTTAATTAATAAATCCCCTTCATTTTCACTACTCATTGACCTTTCACACACTAAACTACGTAGGCGACACTCGTTATCTAGCACCAGTGTTAACTCTTTACGTAATGCATGTGTTGATCATGTGGTGGAACAAGATTTGGTAGGCGAAGAGAGTTTGTTGTTTTCCAGTTTGGGCTTGGATATTCATCATGACCAGGTGTGTAGTAGTAGTACTGTAGGTGGTGGTGATGCTGGTGGGAGGGAGTGTGGTGGTGGTGGTAAGGGGGAGGGGGAAGGTAATGGTATGGATTTATGATTGATTCCAATCCCGGGAATTCGCTTATTTTAGCGAATTACGCTAACTATTTGAAAGAGGTACAATTACGTGTCTCGAAGGTATAACAAGTTCATTTGTATGTTGCAATTTTTTTGTTATGAATCTCAATGAAACAACTTATACAGAGCAATCGAGTAACTGGGGTAGAGACAGAGTGAGGGCTAGAGGATCGATACGAGCCAACAGAAGAAGCAAGAATTTAGTTTACTAGATCCCGGACACAATGTTCCTAGCGATGGAGATCGAGCCACACATATTCTAGTCTCTCTCTTGCTTGCTTACCTACTTGTACTGATGACTCTTATTCCTTTTTAGGTTTTCTTAAGTGTGAAAACGGTAGATTTTGCGTTAGACAATAAATTAGAGTCGATTACTCAGCTATATGTAAATAACCCCTCTGACGTTTAGACGACAAAAGAATTAAGAGATGCTTAACACAGTTTGTAATCCTAATTTGTTGGCGTATGCCATCAATGTTTAATGTTTAACATTAAAATTGGGATATATATACTTCCAGGAATAATGGAGCCGGTATATATAAGTTGACATATCGGCTCCATTAAAATTTGAATTTTTTTGCCCGAATTTTTAATGTTTAATGTTACTTGCATTTGACAAAAAATTCGGCCCCTTAGTATATATACCGGCTCGATTGTTCCTGCAAGTAACATGCCTGAATACATAGTGTTGGCCTAAAAAGGCTGAAATCGCATTTTACCATCTTAACCCAAATTTTTTAATGCAAATGTTGTTTGTACTTTGCATATGCAAATGCAACCAATAAATTCCATTTCTTTTTTTTAGACCAGAAACATGTGAAAGAAGAAGTCAAAGTTTGTTCGTCGTTAAAAGGGTCACCTTGAAGTCAATTCTTGGGACCCAAAGAATATGGACCGGTGGTGCCCAAACTATCGAGCCCCAATCAGTGGCGGACCTAGAAAATTTCAATATGGGGGGCAAAAATTTTTTTTGGCGATAGCAAGGCGAAAAACCTAAAATTCGAATAAAAATTTAACTATTATAACTTAAAAATTAAAGATTTCTAGGTTTTTAGTGTTAAATGTTGGAATGTAATGTGTGAGTGGGGGACAATTTGAAATTCGAGTGGGGGCATTTAAAAAAAAGGCTAAAATTTAAAGAAAAAATACACTAAAATCTCGTCTTTTTGATCGAGCTATGGGGGCACCGCCACCCAAACCTATGATGTAGCATAAAGAATAGATAAAAAAAGAAAACCGACGCCAGGACTCGAACCTGGGACCCCTGTGTTAGAGGGGCCGAGAAACATAATCATGGTTTCATGGTTTGTGCTAAATCGGTTTTTGTTGTAATAATAAACTTTCTACTCTATTTAATACAACTTTTTACTTTGGGCTTCTATATATCAAATATAACTACAATTATAGAATCTTAAGCTCCGTAGCATATGTTAACATTATTTTGATACAAGAAAAGTAGAGTTTGTTGTTAAGCACAACCTTAAGGGATTTAGCCTTTCCTTTTTCGATAAGCTATTAGTATTTATTTTTGCATGAACCCAACCCAAACCATCCGTTTTGACATGTATAACAATGGAATCCATTTTAACAGCTATACAAACCCCCAACCATTTGCACCGATAGTTTAAACTTTCATTTCATTGTTGATAGTTTTAAATCTAATCTTGAAAGATAAGCAGTTTTATACTTTTATTAAACCAAGAAGAGCGTAAAAGTCATGACCATATAATGTTACATAAACTAAAACAAACAACAAAAAAGGCTGTAGTGTGCTGCATTTTGCCTTATTAACTTATAAAAGGGCATATTTTATGGCTAATGCAGTAATTTCTTGAGTTTGTAGATGACTTAAACGTGGGAATCCAATGGGGATTTAAAATTGTGGATTGAATATGAAGCATTCTTACTTTAAGCTGTTCGGTTTCCTTGTTTCATTTTGCCTGAAACTAAAACGACACCAAAAGAAGTAGCTCCGTATTTGAAAGGCTGGGTTTCCAAGTTTTAGGTATTGCATGGTTCAGCATACATGATCCAAGTAACGGAGCACTCGCACACGGTACATCAAAACAGTTTAGGTTTGGTTTATCGAGTTGTTGAGTGTGCAACAAGCTAAGGCATCTATTAAAGTGTATGTACTTCATTCAACATGCATTGTTTGACTAAAAGTGTTTTTCAAGCTATTCTTGTACAATAAGTACTCCGTAAGATCTTAACTTTACCAGTTTAGTGAAAATAATACAAGCAATAAGAAAAAATGACGGTACATGAGTTATTCCTTTTTATTAAAAAAAGCATAAAAAGAATATAAAAAGAAAACCGACGCCAGGACACGAACGTGGGACCCCCTGTGTTAGAGGGGCCGAGAAACATAATCATGGTTTCATATGGTTTTGTTGTAATAAACAACTTTCTACTCTATTTATCCATTTGTACATAAGCATATTTTCCTTAGAAATTTTTTAAATCAACATTGGTTGGAGTTCTTCCTTTTAGGAAGAACTTTCCAAAAATAAGCGTATGCCAATTTATACAATGAGCATGGATAGTTCCTTTTGTGCTCATTGCTTCGCTGCTGTGACTTTTTCCATGTTCAGCTTGTTCTCCCACCAAAACCTGGAATAATCGAAGCCCAAGGCATCCGCAAATCGACAATTCTCCTTTGATCAACTCGTCTCCTGCCGACTACTACTATAATGCTGCAGCAGTACAAAATCTTATAGGTGAGGTATGTGACGCATGTAAGAATTGGGGATTCTTACAAGTGTTCGACCACGGGGTCCCACTTGAGAGGCGTGAAAAGATATTCGTGGCCACCAAGAGGTTTTTTGACTAGCCCGTGGAGGAAAAGAGGAAGGTCAGAAGCGATGAAGGGAATCCGCACGGATATTCTGATCCTGAACATATAAAAATGTCAGGGATTGGAGAGAAGTGTTTGATATCCCGGTTGAGATTCCGACTAAGATGTTTGCCTCTCATAAGGCCGATAACGATCGGATCATGCACTATCTTAATCGGTGACCTGAGCATCCTCCAGAATTAAGGTAACCTTTAATGGTTTGGACATAAATATTACCGCTTCTTTTTATTACGCGTATTCTCAGTGTGCATTCATGTCTCGCAACTGTCATATATGACTAACTAATACTAAGTTGTGTGATAATATGAATACTTTGTTAGTATTATTATTAAGAATTTTCGCACTTGGTTCGATTATCTTCAAGATGGCCGAGTGGTAAGGCATCTAAACGTCTTAGAGGAGACCCTGGTTCAAACTCGCTAGATAAACGTCTTGAGATGGCTAGAATAAAGCCCGGATACGGCCACGAGAATACCGGTTAAGCCGTGTGCACATGGGCGGACTCAGAACTTAATAATAGCACCAAAAGACCAATTTGGCATACCTGCTATATTGGTTGGAAGCCATTCGAAATGCACAAAATACCTACATTACAACATAGAAATTTTCATTTTATTATATGTACGTGTTTCATCTATATTGTTAAATGTTTGATCAATATGTGAAGACATAAGAAAGATGACACAACATGCTTTTCAATCTGCTTTTTCATATATATGTTTCGCTAGTGTCAAGATTTTTTTTTTGAACAGGGCTAGTGTCAAGATGAGTTGCTACTTATCCCACATCGGCTGAGAGAAAAAGTAATGAACACTATATAAGTTGAAAGTGTCATTTGTTTTTTAAAAGTAACTTTCAATTAACTACAACAATGCTTGTTGTGCTTTCTTGATCGTACTTTTTTTTTCTTGGTCGATCATTCTAAAATTTAAACTGCGTACAAGAACACAAGTTGTAGATATGAAGTGTTAATTTGAAGCAACAAAAAAACATTAAGGGCCCGTTTGTTTCGCAGAATGTTTTTGATGGAACTCGAATCTATTTCAGAAATTAGAATGTGAATGAATAGAATGTTGAAAAATGGAATCCTTATGATTTAGAATCTGATAGAATTGAAATTTGAAAAGACTAGTTCGTGTTTGGTTGAAAGAAAATAAAATGAGAAACATTATATTTAAATATATTACTATAATTAAATTTTAAATTATATAATATTAACTAAAAAATAAAAAAAATATAAAATTAAAAAAACTAAAAAATTTTAAAAATAAATAATAGTAATATTAAAAATAAAAATAAAAATAAAATAATAAAAACAATAAACATAAAAAATATAAAATTAAAAAAATAAATAATAACAATAAAGTTAAGAAATAATTATTAAAAATTATTTAATTAAAATTAATGTTTTTTATTTTTTATTTCTGTTTTTTATCTATTTATTTTTATTTTAAATATTATTACTTTTATTTTTAATTTTTTTAATTTTTAATATATTTGTTATTATTATTTACTATTGTTTTTACAATAATAATAATAATAAATTATATATTTTTTAATTATTATTATTACTATTACAACTATTTTTTTTCTTTTTTTTCTTTTTTTTTAATTTTTTTTAAATTTATTATTATCATTATTATTATTAAAAATAATATTAGTAAAAAAATAATAATGTAAACATTCTTCCCCCCTTTGCCATGGAATGTTCAATTCCACATATATGGGATTTTGTAGGATTTTAATTCCATTCCGCTTGTTAACCAAACACATTAAGGAATTGAATTCAGATTCCAAATAAATTGAATCTGCCAACCAAACACGTTATGGAATGGAATCAGATTCCAATTCAATCAGAATCCTTAGGATTCCATCGAACCAAACAGACCCTAAGCACAGAAAAAAGAACCTATTATTCTAATAAGCAAACTTACACAAACAACTCTTCTTGTTTACTTTCTTTCTTCATTAGCTGATGAATTAAGCCTAAAAGCTCGAGACACGGAAAACAAAATGAACGACTTAATAATTCGACATATTAAAACCAAATTCAAACGTTGTACCAAAAACAGGATACACATGAAGCACAAATGACAAATTCATTTACAGACCAAAGCCACACCACCCCACCTATAGTTGGCGCTTCCTTGTAAGATGATACTTTGCAACTTACGTTCTATTCACCGGTGAACATCACACCATCCCTCTTTCTTGTAAAAGTTTATGGAAATATGCAAATTTCCATGTGCACCTCTCCAATATTTTGAAGAGACTCTATATCAAGCCTCACTTAGCATGCTTACTGAATCAGCAGTGACGACAAAAGCATGAGCCCAAGCTAGATGTCCTAAATGTGAATTTGGATCTACACATTATCATCTATTCAGTATATAGCAAATTGAGTGGGTCAGACGGGCACAAACGGGTCATTTAATCTGAAACACTTCTATTTCAATATTTTTCACTTTTTGTTGGTACGTGTTTTGTCTGAGCAGTTGCAGACAGTATCATTTCAATAATAAGTCTAAATCCTTCAGATCAACTGATTTGTAAAGTGTTATGCAATGAAAGGAACACTCTCCCGACTTCCTTCCAAGTTCAGCAACATACTTGCGGAGACCCGTCATACATATCATCAATATCCAAACAGCCTTGTAAAGCAAGAAAACTAGGCAGAAATGGTCATTTTCTGTAAACGGAACTTATCTTTCTGCTGCAAATATGTCGAAGCAGTACTTTTATAGGAAAACTGCAAAATTCAACAATTTTGACTCGTTTATTTATAAATGTATCGATTGGAGTTATGATTTATCTAAACCATGCTCAATGGGCAAAATAGTATTTTTTTGCTAAATAATAATCGAGTCGAAAAAACACAACCTAGCTAGTTTGACGCCTCCTAAACTGTCATTTTGACACAAATAGGTACTTCCATGTCGGCAAGCAAAAATGTTAAACGTCGCATTTCATCAAGGAGGTCGACCAGCGATGATCCAGCCACGAAGAAACAAAGGAATGTGTTTCTCCCCCTTTCAGGAGTCAGTGGACAATAGTCATGAGGAGGAGGACTAATCACCAAGTCAAACCTATATATATAAATCGAATGAAAAGTGTTGGATGTCAACCCAACCCACCCGCGGTCCCAAACCAATGTCTGAGTTCAAATCTTTTGTTTTTACTACTCTTTGGTTTGGTTTTATTTCCTAAAACATAAAGCCTTTGATCATGTATACAGTATATATCCTGTAACTGGTAATGTTTGGCAGACCGTGGTTATAAATACTCTATAGCCAATGGTAATGTTTGGCAGACATGACCATGGTTATATGCATTTATATATTTATGTAACTGTAGTTTACCACAAGCTAAAATCATTACTATTTGCAGCGAGGGTTATGATGGATAAGGTTTCAAGCAGATCGAAAGGCTTTGGCTTTGTTGCAGATGAAGCTGAGAAATCCATCAATGAAATGCGTATGTCAACCTACCCATTAGTAATAACAAAGTCAACAATATTTATGGACCTAATCATACAGTACTAATAAGTTTTGGAGTCATTTTGTTTAAAAATATGCATTTATATTGTTGCTTGCAGACGCTCCATAGACGTGTTATATGTGTTGAACTCAAATGCGTTTCAATTTTAAAACCTGGCGGGTGTCAAATTATGCACAAAGTGTCAATTAAGACGACGTCTTAACACCTGATTAAGAGAGCATAACATCATCGATAAAGAAACCTTACTTGATCAATGAAGTAGCTCCATTGTCCAAAAACCATTTGAGCCCACCTTCTAGTTTCACCTTCTGCAAAGGCAAAGGGTAACCGTAATCAGCATGTTCACCCAAAGCCACCGTCACTGCATCAGTTTTCTCTTCACTGACTATTATTAAAACATAATTTGACAACTGAGATAAGCTTAAGGGTAAGAAAGGTAAATATATTTCTTTTATATTTCCTGTTTTGCAATGATTGGTTTGTGTTTGACAGGGTGAGAGAAAGTGAAGGGCTAAATGTAGCAAGTTGACTGAAGTTGAGTCAACCCTAGTCAAGCTTGCATAAATACTCTTTTTCTTTGTTTATTCCGTCATTCTGTTTGTTGCATCTTGTTTTCATCTCTCACATACATTGTTCCACCATTGTTGATCTTAGTGATCTTGTTGATTTTGTACTTGTATATTGATCTTGGTTTGTAAGATCAATTATACATTTAGTTTCTTTTCTTTCTGATTTGTAAGTACGATCACAAAGCTAGGTATCACATTTGAAGTGATAGCCTAATGCAGTTATAGAAAAATAAAGGGGAGGTTGGTTGATTAAATCATTTTCTTGTGTTTGTTTTATAAATCGAATATGGTATCAGAGCCTTTGGTTCTTGATATCTGAGTTTTAAACCGGTTTTATTAACAATCTTGATTAATCTTGTGGTTAATCGTATTCTAATTGTGGTTAATTACAAGCTTTTTAATCAATTAAATTTTTTAGGGTTTTTAAAATTTGGGGGTTTTTTGATTCTTGGTGATTTGTGGTGTTTAATTGGGTTCTTTATTGCTTAATCAAGCTTAATTGTATCTCTAGTAAGAATAATTGAAGAAACCCTAAATTTCAGAAATTAGGGTTTCATTCAATTTTTGGGCATTTGTTATTTTGTGTTAGTTATTTGTTATAACTAACATTTTCAGGTTGTTTTTCCGCTGTGCTTGTTGGTTGTGGTGAGATCTTCTTGATCTCATTGATTATTGGTGTTTTTTGCTAGTAGCTGCGCGTGTTGTAACACTTCTCTCGCTCTCTCTCTTTTTATTTGTTGTTTAGAGGGGTTTTTAGTGTCGAAGGGATTAGGTAGTCTTGGTGGATTAATTCAGTTTTCTTTTGTGCTATTTGGTAGTTGTTTGTAGAGGAGGTACAAGGGGTTCTTTGTTTATCTTGTGTGATTTTTGTGTGATTTCATCATGACTGATCCAAAGAAAGATGATCAGGATGATACTCATGTGAGTGATACTGAAACTGAAAGTGAAACTGTCATTCATACTAATGAACCTTTGTATTTACACCCTACTGACACAAATGGGCAGCCCATTGTGAGTGTTAAACTCACTGGTCCTGAAAACTATAAGGTTTGGGCTGCTGCATTTAAGCTTGCATTACATACTAAGAACAAATTGGGGTTTATTGATGGTACTTGTGAGAAATTTTTTGATGATATTGTTTTATCTGATCAATGGGATAGATGTAATGTTGTGGTTTTATCTTGGATTCTTGGATGTATCTCTTTTGAGTTATATTAAGGACAAATTTTCTCAAAAAATGCTAAAGATGTGTGGGATGAATTTAAAGAAACTTATGATAAAATTGATGGATCTATTATCTATAATTTGCATTATAAGATTTGTTCTCTCACTCAATCTGGCTCTTCTTTGTTTGAATACTATCACAATTACAACAGTCTTTGGAGGCAGTTTGACTCTCTTGTCAATCTTCCTTTATGTAAATGTGATGGTGCTCCTCAAATGAAGAGTCATAATGCTCTTATAAGACTCATGCAGTTTTTGATGGGTCTTGATGACACTTTCAGTGTTGTTAGGAGCCAATTACTAACTGTAGACCCTTTGCCAGATGTTAAATCTGCTTTTGCTACTCTATATAGGGTTGAGTCTCATAAGAACAATCTGGTTCATGTTGTGAGTGATAAGAATACTGCTACTGCTTTTGTTACTAAACCTAATAATTGGAATGGTAATAAAAATACTCAAAACACTCAAAATGGTCAAAACAGAGGTCCTAATAAGAATAATAATAAGTTTGTTTGCACTCATTGTAATATGAATGGCCATACTGTTGACAGATGTTTTGAGCTTAATGGATACCCTCCAGGTTTCAAGAAAAGAAATACTGGAGGATCTAATGGTTCTAATAATGTCACTAGTTCTCTTGGTAATAATGTTGATCAGGGATCTGGGAAATCTCTTCCCTTTACTGCTGATCAAATAAATAGACTCATGGCTTTGATCAATTCTAAGCCTGACATTGGTGATGTGCAGTCTTGTGCTGCAGGTATAAAATTTGGTTCTAATCATATTATTAGTTTTGTCACTTGTAGATTCTTTAACTATAATACTAATATAAGTACTTATAGTACTTATATTGGTTGGATCTTTGATTCTAGAGCATCACAACATATGACTTTTTCTACTGAACACTTATTTGATATTATTGATGTGTCAAAATTGAATATTTCTGTGTCACATCCTAATGGTACTATTGAACATGTTAAGCATGTAGGAAATTTTAAACTATCAAATAAAATTACTTTGAAAAATGTGTTAGTTGTTCCAGTTTATAAGGTCAGTCTTATTTCAGTTCACAAGTTGGCAAAAGATAGTAAGTTTGTTGTGTCCTTTACTGAATCTAAGTGTTTTGTTCAGGATTCTCATCAAAAGTCCCTCTTGGGGACTGGTAGTGAAAATAATAGACTTACTTGTTTGATTCAAGTAGGAAGTTTATTAATAGTGTTATCACTAAGTGTAATTTGTCTAAGTGTGTGTGGCATAATAGACTTGGTCATCCCTCAGACCAAGTTTTAGCTATTCTTAAGGATAAAATTCATCTTGATTCTGCTAGTAATGTTCAGCCTTGTGATGTGTGTCACATGGCTATGCAAACTAGAGATCCTTTTCCTATAAGTGATCATAAGACCAAATGTTTGGGTGAAATTATTCATTTGGATGTTTGGGGTCCTTATAGGGTTAAAAGTAGAGATGGATTTAGATTCTTTCTTACTATTGTTGATGATTATACCAGGGCTGTGTGGTTATACATGCTTAAAGGCAAAGATGAGGTTTTTGATAAACTTGTTGAATTTTATAAACTAATCAAAAATCAGTTTGATGTTGCTATCAAAGTTTTTAGAAGTGATAATGGAACAGAGTTTGTTAATCATAAATTTGAAGGTTTTATTAAGGAAAATGGTGTTATTCATCAAACTACTTGTGTGTATACTCCACAGCAGAATGGTATAGCTGAGAGAAAACATAGGCATTTACTTAATGTTGCTAGAGCCCTCATGTTTTAGGGGGGATTACCTTTGAACATGTGGCCTGAATCTATTCTTACTGCTGTTTATCTAATTAACAGGATTCCTAGCTCAGTCCTCTCTGGAAAAAGTCCTTATGAAATGATTTATAAAACTGAACCTAACATCTCTCATTTAAAAAGTTTTGGGTGTCTTTGTTTTAGTATTGTGCTTAATAATATGGATAAGTTTGCTGCTAGGTCTGAAAAGTGTGTGTTCATTGGGTATTCATTTACTAAAAAGGGTTATAAATTGTTTGGTCTTGAGTCAAAACAAGTGTTTTTTTCAAGGGATGTCAATTTTTATGAAACAGTGTTTCCATTCAAAAATGATGTTTGTAAGAGTGGTTTGATCTTTGAATATCAGGGAATAAATAGTCTAAATATTTTTGATTTAGCAGTAAACAACTCTGATGATCCCTATGATGATATGAGAGATGAAAGATTAGGAGATAGAGGTAGCATTTTAAAAGAGTCTATCTTAGCTGAGAAAGTATCTACTGATACTCCTATCATTGTTACCAGTGATACTCAGGGGTCAGAGTCTATGAATGATAAAGGTCATAGTCTTGGAAACCAGTATGACTTAGGCAGTAATGATGCTAATGATTTAGACAATAATGTTGCCCTAGATGATGAAAATTATGATTCTGAGGGTGAAGAGTTTATAGAATTTAATCAACATTTTCAAAATAATAGTCCAGAGAAAACTGAGCTAAGAAGGTCTAGTAGACCACATAAGTTGCCTAGTAAACTTAGTGATTATGTGCTTGACAAGAGAGTTAAATATGATATTAATACTGTGGTGAAATATAATAACTTGTCTATGCATAATTTTGTGTTTACTAATAACTTGAACAAAATACATGAACCTAAATCTTATAATGAGGCAGCCACAGACCCTAGGTGGGTTGAGGCTATGAATGAGGAGATGGAAGCTCTTAATAGAAACAATACTTGGGTGATTGTTGACTTAGCTCAAGGTAGGAAGCCTGTTGCATGTAAATGGCTATGGAAGGTGAAATATAAATCTAGTGGTGATGTTGAGAGATATAAAGCTAGAGTTGTAGCAAAAGGATTTAGTCAAAAAGAGGGTATAGACTATGAAGAAACCAGTAGTGAAAATTGTGACTGTTAGGTGTCTTCTTTCTGTTGTTGTGCACAATAATTGGCCTGTTTATCAGTTAGAGGTAAATAATGCCTTTCTATATGGAGATTTAGATGAAGAAATTTATATGAATCTTCCTGAAGGGTATGGCTCTAACTCAAACAAGGTGTGCAAGCTAACCAAGTCTTTATATGGGTTAAAACAGGCACCTAGAAAATGGAATGAAAAATTAACAAGTGTGTTAACTGAAAATGGTTTCTGCCAAAGTAAAAGTGATGTTTCTTTGTTTACTAAGACTGAGAATGAGTCTTTTGTTGCCCTGCTTGTTTATGTTGATGATATTATCATAATAGGGAACAACGAAAGTATTATCAATGACTTTAAAGAATATTTGAGTTCAAAATTTAAAATTAAAGATCTTGGCAAACTCAAATATTTCTTGGGTATTGAAGTACTTGATACTGACTCAGGATTGTGTCTTAATCAAAGGAAATACTGTTTAGAGTTACTATCTGAGTATGGAATGTTGGCTTGTAAGCCAGCTAAAGCTTCTATACCAGATGCTTCTAAGAAAAAGAAAAAACTCATTGAAGATGAGATTGATACTATGCTTGATAACAAAACTTGTTACCAAAAGATTGTTGGTAAATTGATATATCTGACTTTAACTAGGCCTGATATTGCTTATGTTGTTCATTGTTTAAGTCAGTTTATGCATGATCCTTATAAATCTCATCTGAAATTAGCTTTTCATGTGCTTAGATACCTGAAAAGGTCACCTGGAACTGGTATATCTTTTAAGCAACATAATACTCTAAATCTTAATGCATTTGTAGATTCAGATTGGGCTACGTGTAAGATTACTAGAAAATCTGTTACTGGATATACAGTATATCTGGGAGATAATCTTGTATCCTGGAAAAGCAAGAAACAATCTGTTTTAGCCAAATCTTCAGCTGAAGCTGAATATAGAGCTATGAATAGTGTTACTTGTGAAATCATGTGGATACTTAAGATTATGAATGATCTTAAGGTGAAAGTGAATTTACCTGTGCCTATCAGTTGTGATAGTAGTTCTGCAATTCAAATTGCAGCCAATCCTGTATTTCATGAAAGAACTAAACATTTTGAGATTGACTTATATTTCTTAAGGGAAAAGGTATCTGTAGGTTTGATCAAAACGGTTAAGATCAAATCTGAAGATAATGTTGCAGACTTGTTTACCAAAGGGTTGCCTATAAAAGATCACAATTCTTTTTGTGAACTATTGAAGCTTGTTGATCTCTATCAGAAGTCAAATTAAGAGGGGGTATTAAAACATAATTTGACAACTGAGATAAGCTTAAGGATAAGAAAGGTAAATATATTTCTTTTATATTTCCTGTTTTGCAATGTTTGGTTTGTGTTTGACAGGTTGAGAGAAAGTGAAGGGCTAAATGTAGCAAGTTGACTGAAGTTGAGTCAACCCTAGTCAAGCTTGCATAAATACTCTTTTTCTTTGTTTATTCCGTCATTCTGTTTGTTGCATCTTGTTTTCATCTCTCACATACATTGTTCCACCATTGTTGATCTGAGCGATCTTGTTGATTTTGTACTTGTATATTGATCTTGGTTTGTAAGATCAATTATACATTTAGTTTCTTTTCTTTCTGATTTGTAAGTACGATCACAAAGCTAGGTATCACATTTGAAGTGATAGCCTAACGCACTTATAGAAAAATAAAGGGGAGGTTGGTTGATTAAATCATTTTCTTGTGTTTGTTTTATAAATCGAATAACTATCACCAAGGAAATCTCAGACGCTGAGTTGATCAAAGAGACGGTGAAAGTGATCCTCGGTGGCGGTGGTTTAGTCGAATCAGTTATAAAAGTCACCAATCTTTTGATATTTTCTTCTCAAACCGCTGAAAATGCCAGCAGAAGATGGATGCAATGTGCCCGCCTGGACCCCTTCCTACAAACATTAAATCAAATTTAGCAAACCCTATAACTGGTGATATTTTTAGTGTTTTGTTTGCTACTAGATTTTTTAGTCGTTGTTCATATTTGTCTGCTGCTTCCTCGGGTGATACGTTTTCTTTAATGGGATAGATGTTTGACTCGGGTATTGGCACCTGAAAACATATTCGAAAATTAATGAGCATTGCTTGTGTTACACGGGTATAAAAACAAAAAGTCGCCTTACTAAGGAAGTCAGTTATGTCACGTTAAAGTTGATATATGAAGCCATAATTCTTTCGCATGGTTCAGCGCCTAGAACCCAACCAAACGTGGCATGATCCAAATACCTGGAGCACCCTTTCATCAAAACAGTTTAAATTAGGGAATCTGTTTTTGCCCACCCCTGCCGAGGTGGTGCTTGGATTAGCTTTTACTTGAGCAACTTGTCAGCTTATCATGTGGCCAAAACGCGCGTAATACCAAGTCATTTTGAGTTTTAAATGAAGATTTATACTAGGGCTCTTGGTCGAATCGGCTATCGAGTTGTTCTTTTTATTCGGTTCAGTTAGCTGATATCAAACAAAGATAAAAAAAAGATAACCGATACCAGGACTCGAACTTGGGACCCCAGTGATTCCAAAGGGGGCGGGGCGATAAACAAGTATCAGCAGCTCAATGATTGTGCTACATCAGTTTTTTTTATTAGGAATTACTTTTTAATCTATTTAAGTACAAACTAAGTACTCCGTAACATGTTATTTTTGGCCAAGATCATCATAATAAATAGTCCTCCCCAATTTTTTGAATTACCGGGTCACTGGTTCAACCGGTTGGACCGCTGGGTCGACCCGGTTTTCATAAAAAAAATTATATATATATATATATTTTCAATATTACAAAAAATATTTATCCAAAAATCATGAATATTTCATATCTTTGGCCTAAAAATCATTTACTAACAAATAGTTCCAAATACGTATAAATAAATCGCGAAAAAAATAAAAAAACTAAAAAAACCAAAACCCGGCCGGGTCTCACAAACCAGGTCAACCCGGGTCGCTTCAAACTCGGCGAGTCACACCGGGTTTCTATAATATAAGACCCAAGTCAATTTGACCCGTTTTTTTGTCGAATGTAAAATGTTATTTTTAAAGTTTCCAACATGGATTTCAATCTACTTTTTGATCATATGTTTGTTAGTGTCAAGATGAGTTGTTACTTTGTTTCAAGAGCATATCCCACATGGATTGAAAGTTAAAGTAATGAACACTACATAAGTTGAACTGTCGTATGTTTGTTAATTAAGATTACAATAACATTGTTGTGCTGTCTTGGTCTTTTTTTCTCAGTCAACCATTTAGAAATTTAACTGCTGTTATATAACAAGAACACAGGGCGAGACACGGAAAACAAAATTAACGACTTAATAATTCGACATAAAACCAAAATCGAACATTGTACCCAAAAGCAGGATGACCAAAACATCCCTCTTACAGTTGGTGCTTCCTTGTATGATGATGATACTTTGCAACAATTACGTTCTATTTACCAGTGAACGTCACACCATCCTTCTTTCTTGTAAACGTTTCTGGAAATATGCAAATTCCATGTGCACCTGTCCGATATTTTGAAGAGAATCTATATCAAGCCTCATTTATCATGTTTACTAAATCAGCAGTGACGACAAAAGCATGAGCCCAAGCTAGATGTCCTAAATGTGGCTACATGGTTGTCTGACAGACAACAAACCTTTTTTTTTGTTTCTCGATCCGTTTCGGATACATGTTATGTGTCTTTTTGGTTTACCAATTAACTTTCTACTAATCCTGAATATGATCTATATATCTGTTTACTAAACGCGGCACGACTAATGCAACTCTTGAAGTCTAAGTACTTTACTACTTTAGGTAGTGCAACTTGAGTTGCACTTGCCATTAACTTCTTACACAGTCTTATACCTGCACCTGATTTAAATTCGTATGACACCAACAAACACCCAGTATACCCAATGATGGCCTTCAAATCTATTCCGACTCAAACAATAGAGAAAGAAGGTTTAACAAAATTGCCAAATGAGACAAGGGGCACCAATAAAAGACTATTAAAAAATGATAGAATGAAATACAGTAGTAATTGTCAGTTGATTGTTGCCACTACCTAGCCTCGTATTAAGCTTTGGACATAGACCTTGACAGGGATGCTTATGTCATTCGTCATGTCTTCACTCTGATAGCGTTTATGTCAACATTATTTGGACTTTAGCAGCTTCGGACTAGAACCTTTATAACAAAAATGATTATCGTTTTTTTATTGAGAAATCTGAACAAGCCCCTTTATATTTGGTTAGTTAATATACAATACGGTTAGAGGTAAATTGAATGTTTTCACTTGAGATGAAAATTTCTACCCATTAATTTACGATGGATCACCTGCACTGCTATGTTCAAAAAGAGCCATTCTTGGGAACTTGTTACAGCTCTTGGGTCTTGCCATCAAGACTATAAGCAAAGAACATATACCAGACAAACACATATCCCGGTAGCAAATTTGTGGTTTTTCGAGAAGTGATTATACTGATGATTGTTTTCCTGCAGTACGCCGGATTATATTACTCTAGAAGCTCCACCAATGCCGCTTACTTTAGGTCATGATAAGCTAATCTTGGAATAGCATGTGTCTTAGTTTCTGTTTGTTGGCTTTTTTTTTAGTTTCGTTACTAATATATGTTATTTATGTGTAGGATGAAGAATGTCTTGACCAAGAAGATCACCAGAGAAAGTAAAGTCTGTTCAAAGTAAAAGACGCAAAGCTGAATGTGCAGTATATATGTGAAAGAACAGTCTGATAGAATAAACACAGCACACAGGTTCACTAATGTAGCAAACAAACTTAGAACTAGTAATTGGAGGGGTGCGCCAGCCTAGGCAGTAGTGCAACACCAAGGCAACACATGAAGAACCCAGCAGCAAGCTACTGTGGTGGGTTTTCCCCCATAAAAAAATAAGATTAATATCGAGTGAGCTGATGGCTCACATATCAGATATTAAACTGATAAGAACAGATACTACACTTGATCTTAGCCAAAAGGCCGAGAAAGGTATGCTTTGTCCATTCACAGGCCTCTGTTTTTATAGCCAACTCCCACTTGTCTGTTTACTTCACCTAGCCGATGTGGGATATAAAGGGTCTTTTAGAAACTTAATTGTTCCTGCACTTTTTGCACAGCCAAAGGGAGACCAGAAACTTAATGTAAGGAAATTCTTACCGATAAAAGAAGGAATCTAGAGCTGCATCTTATCTCGGCCATGACCAGAAACCATGAACCGTAGAATAAAGACGTGTTTTACTCATATAATCTTTTGTTAGTAGAGCCCCAACGCCAATCAAACCACTTGTTAATTTCCCCTCTTAGCCTATGAAAATGTTGTTCAAACAAACTTGAACAAACTGTTAACTATGTAGTTCCAAGTTTTGTAAAGTAACATCAGGTGGATTGTGAAGCTATGAAGCCAAAAGTATATAATGATGATATACTAAATAAGGTTTAAACTATTGGTTAGGGGGCCGCACGAACATAGGCCCCCACAACAACAAATTATGATGTAGACTCAACTACTTCAACCGATATGAAGGTGGCACCCCTGGAGGTCACCAACCTAGTTCATGAGCCTTCTATCCCTTTTATACAGCTTTCTTTACCTTCAACTTTACTCTTCCAAATGATGTGGGACGTTGGAATCTTCTCAATATGTCATTTTTTTTTCCGTCTTATGGATTTCCTGTAACAGTACAAGAAACTCAATTGATGACAAAAACTTAAAAACATTATACACACATACCAAAATAGCTAACCGGCGCTACTACACAAAGCAACAGTCGGCTGTCGCACGCGAAAAAAGTCAAGTGGTGTGGTTTTTATTCGGTACAGTTGTGATGGTTTTCTCGTTAGCTGGCAGAGTTGTTTTAAACATTGTACCAAAAACAAATCATATTGTTTAGCTCTTCGGGTCTGCTGCGAATGATATTGTTTCGGTAGGGTTTGGTAACAATATTTATGGACCTAATCATAACTAATTAGTTTTGGAGTCAGTTTGTCTAAAAGTATGCATTTATGTCGTTGCTTGCAGACGCTCCATGGACGTGTCATATGTGTTGAACTCAAATGCGGTTTCAGTTTTTCCCCTGGCGGGTGTCAAATTATGCCCAAACTGTCAATTAAGACGACGTTTTAACACCTGATTAAGAGAGCATAACATCATCGATAAAGATACCTTACTTGATCAATGAAGTAGGCCATTGTCCAAAAACCATTTCAGCTCATCTTCCGGTTTCACCTTCTGTACAGGCAAAGGATAACCGTAATAATCAGCATGTTCACCCAAAGCCACCGTCACTGCATCAGCTTTCTCTTCACTAACTATCACCAAGGAAATCTCAGACACTGAGTTGATCAAAGAGACGGTGAAAGTGATCCTAGGTGGCGGTGGTTTAGTCGAATCAGTTATAAAAGTCACCCATCTTTTGATATTTTCTTCTCAAACCGCTGAGGGATGCAATGTGCCCGCCTGGACCGATTCCTACAAATATTAAATCAAATTTAGCAAACCCTGTAGTGTTTTGTTTGCTACTAGATTTTTTAGTCGTTGTTCATATTTGTCTGCTGCTTCCTCGGGTGATATGTTTTCTTTGATGGGATAGATGTCTGACTCGGGTATTGGCACCTGACAACATATTCGAAAGTTAATGAGCATTGCTTGTGTTACACGGGTATAAAAACCAAAAGTCGCCTTACCTTTCAGATTTTAGATCGTTAGGTTTTATACCTTTCAGATCCATATATAAAATACTGGACTGCCTTCTATCAAAACTGCTTTAGGTTCTGCTTTTTGCCCACCCCTACTGAAGTAACTTATTAGCTTATTACGTTACCAAAACCCAAGAGGTCAACTTGAGAGTTTTCCTTTTTATTCAAAGTAGCATAAAGAATAAGATAAAAAAGAAAACCTACGCCAGGACTCGAACCTAGGACCCCTGTATTAGAGGGGCCGAGAAACATAATCATGGTTTCATGGTTTGTGCTACATCGATTTTGTTGTAATAATAAACTTTCTACTCTATTTAATACAACTTTTTACTTTGGGCTTCTATATATCAAGTATCTATTTGTACATTATATGTGGCCTAAACAAGTATAACTACAATTATAGAATCTTAAGCTCCGCATCATAAATAACATTATTTTGATACAAGAAAAGTGGAGTTTGTCGTTAAGCACAACCTTAAGGGATGTTTTTAGCCTTTCCTTTTTCGATAAGCTATTAGTATTTATTTTTGCCTGAACCCAACCCAAACCATCCGTTTTGACATGTATAACAATGGTGTCCATTTTAACAGCTATACAAACCCCCAACCATTTGCACCGATAGTTTAAACTTTCATTTCATTGTTGATAGTTTTAAATCTAATCTTGAAAGATAAGCAGTTTCATTAAACCAAGAAGAGCGTAAAAGTCATGATCTTATAATGTTACATAAACAAAAACAAACAACAAAAAAGGTTGTAGTGTGCTGCATTTCGCCTTATTAACTTATAAAAGGGCATATTTTATGTCTAATGCAATAATTTCTTGAGTTTGTAGCCATATTTTCACACAACTCAAGGGCCGATAAACAATATCAGTGTTTAATGGTTTGCGCTATAGCGGTTTATGATACCATGTCTAATATTTTACTCTATTTAACTTATCACTACAAATTAAGTACTCCTCCAGTAACATGTTTATTTTGAGCTGCTATTATGTATCAGTTTGTAGATTCATCATACAATCGTTTTTTTTATTAACTGTTTAAGCACAAAAATAAACAATGATTTAGCAAAAGTTGGGGCCTATGTACTTTGTTTCTAATGGGCTCAAATGGTATAAGCCTAAAACCTCAAGACCAAAGAAAACACAACATTTTAAAGATGCAATATGCGAAAAAAAGGAACAAAATTAGTTTAGTTTTGGTTTTGTGTCTGGCGTGTCTGAGCCGGGTCTATTGTTGTTTCATATGCTTTCAAGTATCATTGGTTCGAGTCTGTTATTCTGGTATTCAATGTCATTAAGGTACTTGTTTAGACTTTGTAATGTCTTCACTTGTAAAAAGTTTGGCAATCACATGAAAGAACATTCATATATACAACAAAGATGTCATCTTCAAAAACGTGTACTTGTCACTCGACCCCTCGTAGTAGTTCTCGAAAAACTTCATGGATTTCTGCAAACATTGCACGCATGGGTAGGTTAGATCTTAATTTTAAATTCTTGAAATGCCCCAAAGTTGCACCCATTTTCCCAAAATGCAACAACCAAATGAAAATTTTCTGAAATGCCCTATGCAACTTATACAACTTATGCGACTTTTCCAAAAATGGAAAAAAATTTTATTTTTATTATTAATGAAAGGATAAAAAATAGATAAAAAGAAAACCGACGCCAGGACTTGAACCTGGGACCCCGTGTTAGAGGGGCCGAGAAACATAATCATGGTTTCATGGTTTGTACTACATCGGTTTTTGTTGTAATAAACAACTTTCTACTCTATTTAATACAATCTGTTTAATTTGGGATTGGGCTTCTATCACGTATCCATTTGTACATAAGCATATTTTCCTTCGAAATATTTTAAATGAACATTGGTTGGAGTTTTCCAAAAATAGGCTGTAAGGGTTTAATCCCTACAACCCTGATTACTAGATGCGGAATATTGATCGAAGAACACACAACACAAGAATCGACAGAAAAGTAATCGACGCCCACAAGGTAAACCCTAACCGAATCTCGATTAGTTATTGAAAGAATGACGTGTTTGGTTCGTTCCCCCTCACCTCCTTCTATAGAGATGAGGGGGAACCGACTATACAAGTCCTACGGGTCGGGTTGGGCTTAGACATTGCCAACCAACCTTTATTCTTAGCTATTAGGAAACTAGGCTAATCGACACTCTCCCTAGACACGACTTAGGCGAATATAATGACTAAACATAACAATTTCCACCTTAGGCATATATTAGCCTATCCCAACACTCAGCAACTCCAAGTAGTGTTGTAACTTGCGTCCAGGTACCACCTTCGTCAAGGCATCCACAGCATTGTGTTCAGTACCCACTTTCAGAACTTCAACCGTCTTTGCTTCCAAGACTTCTCTGATAAAGTGATAACGCACATTGATGTGCTTAGTCCTTTCATGAAAAACATGATTCCACGATAAGTTAATCGCGCCCTGATTATCACAATTAACTGCAACATTGTTGAGCTTCACGCCCAACTCTTCCAAGAGTCCCCTTAGCCAAATAGCTTCCTTCACAGCCTCCGTAAGGGCCATATACTCTGCCTATGTAGTTGAAAGAGCCACCGCGTGTTGTAGCGTTGCCTTCCAGCTTACAACACATCCTTGTACTAAAAATGCGTAACCAGTGAGAGACCTACCTTTATCCGGATCTTTAGCGTAGTCTGAATCAACAAAACCTGTTACGTCCACATGGTTACCACGATTTGTCCCATACACCAAACCCACGTTTACAGTGCCCTGCAAATATTTCATAATCCACTTCACTGCTTTCCAATGGAGTTTACCCAGATTCGCCAAATATCTGCTAACTACACTTACTGCATACGCTATGTCTGGCCTCGTGCATACCATCAAGTACATCAAGCTCCCAACCGCATTTGCATACGGCACCCTACTCATTCTTTCAACATCACAATCCCTAACTGGGCAATCCTTCAACGACAGCTTGAAGTGCCTACTCAATGGTGTCTGAACCGACTTCCCATTGTCCATTCTAAACCTTTTTAAAACTTTAGAAATGTACCCGGATTGTGACACCCTCAGAATCTTGCGACTCCGATCCCTGAAGATCTCCATACCAAGAATCTTCTTTGCTTCCCCGAGCTCTTTCATGTCGAACTCCCTTTTAAGCAACGACTTGGTAGCCGCGATCTCAGCCTTGCTTTTACAAGCAATCACCATATCATCTACATAGATTCAAAATTATGTTTATGTGAGGTATTCTGTCTGGTTCTAAAGAATAGTTAACGTGACGTCGACATTCCAATTGCATAAAAAGGGCCGATATCACACATGTGTGTAAAATCGACAGAGTTGCTAAGAAACAATATTTACATAATTGGGGACAACATGCTAGCTAGCTATTTTCAGCAACCAAGATATGCTTAGAAATGAATGTAATGATAATTGTGCGATAATAAGATGTTCCAGTTGTGAAAAATAGGCACAAGTACACATTTGTGTAAGGTGAAATACGTTTTGGAAACAATGTACATGGTACATCTTAGCATAACACTAATGACATCGGTCATGCTCCTTTTTTGAAGGTGAGAGGGGATTTAGTGAAAGCTGAGGAGTTTTGTAGTAGAGCAATACTAGCAAACCCAAGATTTGGAAATGCTTTATCAATGTACGCTGATTTAATTTGGGCGACACAAAAGGATCCATCTCGGGCAGAAACCTACTTTGATCAAGCAGTTAAAGCTTCTTCAGATGACTGGTATGTTTATACATGTTCATTTTCATTGTATGTCTGAAATTGTTAACTATTTCGATTGTTTGACTGAAAATTTTTTATTTGATGATGCTGCAGTTATGTTATGGCTTCTTATGCTCGATTTCTTTGGGAGGCTGACGAAGAAGATGAGGAGGAGGTTTCAAGTATAAACATATCACCACCAAGTTTCTTATACGAAGCTTCACAACAGTTTCCAATTGCTGCAACATAGAGATGAAGAATCATATACATAATAACAGATATGGTAGTAAAATTCTGACCCGTGTTCCTTTTTGTTGGTAGTTGTACTTTGATAGTTCAAGATGAAAGTATTCTATCGATAAGCTATATAGTTATTATGTTAAAATTTAGTCAATTTTGTAATTATTATGTGATAAAGGTAATAAAATCATGTTTTTACTTGTGATGACATTAATAATTATCTTTAAAGAATATGTAATCAGCATTGATCGATTGAACTGTTTTGCATGTTAGTTCTTACCTCTACATGTTCAACTAGCATATTCAGTATAAGAAACGTTTTCCTTAGCATATTCAGCAATTTCTCTCCTCCAGGGGGTGGTGACGGTCTGTCACGCTATCGAACAGATTTTCACATTATAGAGGTATAGTGACTTTTGTGCTGAATACGTCTTTTAAGCAGCAGCATATAATTGAAAAAGAATTGGGCAGGGGCCGCGCGCATATAGATTAGACTAGAAAAATGGGTAGGGGCTGCGCGAATGCAGGCCAACTCAGCAACAAATTACGATGTAGACTCAGACCACTTGGGCCAATCTTAGGATAGCACCCTTCCAAAGTGCAATGGAAGTCACTAACCTTCCTCTTCCTTTCACTTTTCCCTCTCATCCGATGTGGGATCTCATTAAATTGCTTCTTTTTTCCATGCTTTCATACATGTAAATGAGTAAACTGTAAAAAGGCCACAAATTCTCACACGGAGTATGAACTTAAGCATCTTGAAAACTTCATCAAAAAAAAAAAGCATGACAAGATGTCATTTATTAGGTAATAACAGTCTGATACAATAAACACAGCACAAAGGCTCACTAATGAAGAAAACAAACTTAGAACTAGTAATTGGAGGGGTGCGCCAGCCTAGGCAGTAGTGCAACGCCAAGGCGACACGTGAAGAACCCCAGCAGCAAGCTACCGTGGTGGGCTCTTCCCCCATAAAAAATAAGATTAATATCGAGTGAGCCGATGGCTCACATATCAGATATTAAACTGATAAGAACAGATACTACACTTGATCTTAGCCAAAAGGCCGAGAAAGGTATGCTTTGTTCCTTCACAGGCCTTTGTTTTTATAGTCAGTTCCCACTTGTCTGTTTACTTCACCTAGCCGATGTGGGATGTAAAATCTTTTAGAAGCTCAATTGTTCCTTGCACTTATATATTTATGTAACTGTAGTTTACCACAAGCTAAAATCATTGCTATTTGCAGCGAGGGTTAGGATGGATAAGGTTTCAAGTAGATCGAGGCTTTGGGTTTGTTGCATATGCATCTGCAGACGTAGCTGAGAAATCCATCAATGAAATGGATGGGAAGGTTACACCTTGAATCCGACTCAGTTAAATTTCAGAAATCAATACGCATTTTTGATTTCATTTGACTGGATAAGTAGTAAAGAGCCAACTATTTTCATAAATGTTTACCACTTTACCCATTAGTAATACCAAAGTCAAAAATATTTATGGACCTAAACATATACGAATTAGTTTTGGAGTCAGTTTGTCTAAAAGTATGCATTTATATTGTTGTTTGCAGACGTTCCATGGACTTGTCATATGTGTTGAACTCAAATGCGGTTTCAGTTTTTCCCCTGGCGGGTGTCAAATTATGCCCAAACTGTCAATTAAGACGACGTTTTAGCACCTGATCGATTAAGAGAGCATAACATCATCGATAAAGAAACCTTACTTGATCAATGAAGTAGCTCCATTGTCCAAAAACCATTTCAGCCCATCTTCCGGTTTCACCTTCTGCACAGGCGAAGGATAACCGTAATCAGCATGTTCACCCAAAGACACCTTCACTGCATCAGCTTCACCAAGGCAATCTCAGACGCTGAGTTGATCAAAGGGACAGTGAAATTGATCCTAGGTGGCGGTGGTTTAGTCGAATCAGTTATAAAAGTCACCCATCTTTTGATATTTTCTTCTCATACTGCTGAAAATGCCGGCATAAGATTAAGAGGGATGCAATGTGCCCACCTGGACCCATTCCTACAAACATTAAATCAAATTAGCAAACCCTGTAACTGGTGATGTTTTTAGTGTTTTGTTTGCTACTAGTTTTTTTAGTCGTTGTTCATATTTGTCTGCTGCTTCCTCGGGTGATATGTTTTCTTTGATGGGATGGATGTTTGATTCGGGTATTGGCACCTGCCAACATATATCATTGATTGTTTATATCAATATATATGGTGTAAAGATGATAAAACACGGGTGTAAAAACAAAAAGTCACCTTACTAAGGAAACCGTCATAAGCAAGCTTGTAACTAAAATCGGGACAATCCAAAGGAACAACTCATTCATCCAGCCAAAATATCAACCATTTGACCAATCTACCGAACCGAGGTAGGGAGCTGGCTCCACTATCTTTCTGTTGATAATTTGATACAGACTTCAACTTCAGACTTGCAGAACATTGGTATAATAAACAGCTCCCAACAAGTCAGTTATGTCACGTTAAAGTTGATATATCAAGCCATAATTCTTTCGCATGGTTCAGCGCCTAGAACCCAACCACACGTGGCATGATCCAAATACTGGAGCACCCTTTCATCAAAACAGTTTTCGATCTGTTTTTGCCCACCCCTACCGAGGTGGTGTTTGGATTAGCTTTTACTTGAACAACTTATCACGTGGCCAAAACGTAATACTTAGTCATTTTGAGTTTTAAATGAAGAATAATACTAGGCTGTTCGTTGATTCGGCTATGGAGTTGTTCTTTTTATTCGGTTCAGTTAGCTGATATTACTCGTATCCAACAAAGATAAAAAAAATAGGTTCAGTTAGCTGATATTACTCGTAACAAACAAAGATAAAAAAATAAATGGAGCGATAAACAAGTATCAGCAGCTCAATGATTGTGCTACATCGGTTTTTGTTATTAGGAATTACTTTTTAATCTATTTAATATATACCAATGTTTTAAAACCCGGGTTTTGAATCGACTCGGTCGAGCTACCGGGTCACCGGGTCACCGGTTCAACCGGTTGGACCGCCGGGTCGACCCGGTTTTCAATTAAAAAAATTTATTTATATATTTTCAATATTACTATATATATATAAATATAAATCGTGAATATTTCATATATTTGGCCTAAACACCACTTACTAACAAATATAACACGTAAAAACAAAGTTACGTTACAAATACGTATAATTATATCGCGAAAAAACAAAAAAAAAACAAAATTATCGAAAAAAATCAAAACCCGGCCGGGTCGCTTCAAACCCGGCGGGTCACACCGGGTTTCCAAAATGTAAGACCCGGGTCAATTTGACCCGTTTTTTCGGCCGGAACCGGTCCAACCGGTTGAACCGGCCGGGTCGACCCGGGTTTCAAAACATTGATATATACTACAAACTATTTATTTTGGGAGCCACCATGTCACCGGTTGGACCGCCGGGTCTACCCGATTTTCATAAAAAAATTATATGTATTTACAATATTACAAAAAATATTTATCCAAAAATCATGAATATATCATATATATTTGGCCTAAAAACCATTTACTAACAAAATATAACATGTAAAAATAAATTTACGTTGCAAATCCACATAAATAAATCGCGAAAAAACATGAAAAAAATCAAAACCCGACCGGGTCTCACAAACCGCGTCAACCCGGGTCGCTTCAAACCCGACGAGTCACACCAGGTTTCTAAAATATAAGACCCAAGTCAATTTAACCCGTTTTTCGATCAGAACCGGTCCAAACAGTTGAACCGGCCTGATCGACTCGGGTTTCAAAACATAGGTCCTCACACATCTTCCACTAATTTCACTCATCACCAACAAACAACACACCTCCAATAAAATTCATTTCCATTTCTAGCTTTCTAGGGTTTACATACAAAAATGCTTCTAAGAAGCTCATCAAATCCATCACTCTTCAACCAGATCACAACCATTTTTTTTATAAAAAATTCACCTTCATTTTCACTACTCATTGACCTTTCACACACTAAACTACTAGACGGCACTCGTTATCTAGCACTAGTGTTAACTCTTTACGTAATGCATGTGTTGATCATGTGGTGGAACAAGATGTGGTAGGCGAAGAGAGTTTGTTGTTTTCCAGTTTGGGCTTGGATATTTATCATGACCAGGTGTGTAGTAGTAGTACTGTAGGTGGTGGTGATGATGGTGGGAGGGAGTGTGGTGGTGGTGGTAAGGGGATGAGGAAGGTAATGGTATGGATTTATGATTGATGCCAATCCCGAGAATTGGCTTATTTTAGTGAATTGCGCTAACTATTTAATCGTTTATTAATAAATTTATTGATATTAGTTTTGATTTATCTAAAACAGGTTCATTAGGAAAAATAGTATTTCTTTGCTAAATAAGAATCAGGTCGAAAAAGGTAAAAACATGACCTTACTGCGTATAACTGTTTGACGCATGCTAAACTGTAATTTTGACTCAAACATAACCACCCGACAAGGTCAATTTCCTACCTATGAAGGAAGCTTGGGTGAAACAACGTACCCAAGCTAGGCTCACTCCTTCCATTTTACGACTTGTCTTGTTTAAGACTGGTTCTTTTCCCAAGTTGAAGTCTATTGTTACGTCATCGTCAGGTGCTGGTTTATCTACATCAAATACTTACTCTGTTTTGGATCATGATGATGAAGATGACGAGGTTGAAATGGTATATGATGAAACAACCAATTTATTCTCTAAGACAAATGCAGGTGGAAACTCCTTCACGGCAGCTGTTAGCTAGTTTGGTTTGTTTCGTTGTGTACTAGGTGTTTTGTAAGTGTTTATGGCATGTCATAAGCACTAGATTTAAGTGTTTATCAAGCTGTTTTTAGCTTGAGGTTAATGTGGTACTTTAGCCACATTCTATTTGTACTTCACTGTTTTTTGGTTAATCTATTTACCGGGGAAATCCATTACCAAAAAAAAAGATAACACAATAAGCTTGGCTTCTTTAACTTCAAGGAAAGTTAATGATGTTCCATGAACCAGAAAATGGTGTTTTTTAATCAAACATATATGTCAATACATCATCCCACATCGGCAGAAATTGGAAGTCGTGAACTCTTTAATACTTCAAAGGTCATTCATTAGCTAAAATTGTATTGTTTTCCCACAAAAATTTGATTGTGGACTTACAATACTAATTTTTTATACGTAATTTCTTATCATTTAATTATTTCTCATAACAAAGAATGTGTGGATTATACGCCCAAGAAAATGAAAAACAAAAACAAACCTTAATAGGCAAGCTTATAATAAATACTTTTGGTTTATGCATTTTGTTTCTTAAAGGGCTCAAATGGTTTATGACTAAAAACCCGAGATACAATGATAACATAGAGAACATTTTCGCTTTATGCTCAAAAACATGATATAGAGGCACAACATCATTTAGATACCAAAACCGATGTGATAAAAATCCTGAAAAACGATAAAATTTGTTAAAATTTCTGTTCAAATCAGCTACAACACAAGTTTGGCTAACACTATTTATATAACAATAAAGGCTCACATACTTTTGCAACTTCGAGTTATACTGATTTTGAATCAGATAACACTTTTTAGTAGTGGTTAGAAACAAGTACATAACCATAAAGGCTCAAATAGACGTGCACCAAAAGAGTGATTTCTACCTCAAAAGGGAATCGTTTTCTCTTATTTCGATTTTATATTAAGTGCGTGTTTAGTTCATAGTGTTGGTGTTTATTTGTCCCAACCAGGGTAAAGATAATCAAAACCTAGCTACGTACCAAAACAATGGTTACCGGATATCACTTGAAATCGTGTAATCACTTTCCAAAGTAAATTATTCGACCCTAATGCCTAAGTATCACGAATACCTACTTGGGATAAGACCAAATGCTGTTAGAGATTTAGGCATAAATCACTAACCCTTTTGTTGTTATGTGTTTATGTTTCTGTATCTACTTCATGCAAGTCATGATCACCTATTTATAGGTGTAGCACTCAAACACTAGTCAACGAATTAAGAGGAATTAACGGCCAATTAATCTCCTCTTAATGTGCTCCATAATACCATGAAAGTGGTTACAAGACCAATTAAACATGGTCATTAACTCCACTTGAATGGGTCAAAGACCGTTACAAGTGTACAAGTTCAGCTCCAGCATTTGTCTATTCTTCAGTCCCACTGAGGCATCAGCTACCCTTGAAGGGTGTTCCTGCTGAAGCCTTTAGTACTGAAGAAGACATGCTGATGAGTAAACACTGAAGACAAGTCTTCAGTGAAGTTACTCCCTGATGAATACCTTCAGTCCAGAGTTCAACTCACTGAAGAGTGAACTCACTGAAGATCATCAGCAATGTTGAACAACATGTTACCCACTATCATAGTCTGGGTGTTCAGAGACTTATGGGTGTACACTCCATGCCTCTTTACCCATTCACCAGTATGAACTGAACCCACAATTGAACTATATTTCCAACAATCCTCCCCAATATAGTAGAATTCATCTTGCATGAAAATTAACATTAACAAAACAAGTGCATAAATGAAAATATCCTAAGGATTGAATTTTCATCTTAGTACAATACTTCAAACATTCGAGAACCAGGGTGTTCTAAGAATTGAACCCTTCAACTACTTTGAATACCTGAAGATAGAACACACACAAGTTTTCAAATACATAACAACTCCTGACACTACTAGCCATGTGTCCATATCCAAATTCATAAATGTTGTAAGAGCCAAGTCCATGATCCTTGAGGCGGCGAAACCTCAACATTTACATAGGCGGTTCCTCTTTAGATCATGCTCTTGCTTCAACACTTTTTCAAAGACATTAACCATTAAGAAGTTTATAACTTCATCCTCCTTCAGCAAGTACAAGCACATCCTTGGGATGATATACATGTGCTTCAGTCCCCTGAATGTTCAGCTTTCCACATTGAACTCAGCTCCCAAGTTTCCTTAGGAGGGAGTTAGGTGTCCTAGCATTCAGTGACTAGAGTGGACTTTTAAACCCATCCCCTTACCAGACTTTATAACCAAGTCTCTAGCCGATCCCTTCGTCAAGTGATCAGCTAAGTTTTGTTGAGACCTCACAAACTCTATTAAAATCACCCCATTCGTGATCATTTCACGAATCATGCTATGTCTAACACCTAGGTGTCTAGACTTACCATTGTACATCTGGCTATATGTCTTAGCCAATGTAGTTGCACTATCACAACGGATAGAAATGGGTGCCATAGGTTTGACCCACAATGGAATCTCAAGAAGCAAGTTTCTCAACCATTCAGCTTCTTTGCCAGCAGCTGCTAGAGCCACAAACTCAGATTCCATAGTAGAGCTAGTAATGCAAGTTTGCTTATTGGATGCCCAAGAAATTGCACCACCGCCAAGTAGGAATACCCAGCCACTGGTGGATGATTTATCCTCAGTATTGCTGATCCAACTTGCATTAGTGTAACCTTCCAACACTGATGGATATCTAGTATATGACAAACAATAATCCATTGTTCCTTTCAAATACTTCAGTACCTTCTGAATTGCTTGTCAATGCTGAGTACTAGGATTACTAGTGTACCTACTCAGTTTACCCAGAGCAAATGCAATGTCAGGCCTAGTACTAGTCATGGCATACATCAAGCAACCAATAACCTTAGAATACTCAAGCTGGGAGACAGCCTGACCATTGTTAGGCATCAGTTTCTCACTTGTATCCATAGGAGTACTCACTGGAGTACAATCAAAGTGATTGAATTTCTTCAGTACCTTCTCAATGTAATGAGACTGAGAAATTACAATACCATCATTTTCATGTTTGATCCTTATGCCAAGGATAACATCAGCCTCCCCCATGTCTTTCATGGAAAACTCTGATGACAAAAAATCTTTTGTCAGGTTGACCCTGAACTTGGTCAGTACCAAAGATTAGCATGTCATCAACATATAGGCAAATGATGACTCCTTTACCAAATTCATCAAATTTGCTATATACACATTTGTCAGGTTGGTTAAGTGAATAACCATTAGACAAAACTACTTCATCAAATTTCTGGTGCCATTGCTTAGGTGTGTCTACTTCAATCCATATAAGAACTTAATCAGTTCACACACCTTACCTTCATGACCTGGCATGATGAAACCAAGAGGTTGGTTCATATAAACCTCCTCATCCAAATCACCATTCAAAAATGTTGTGTTCACATCCATCTGATGAATAATCAGATTATGAATACTTGCTAGAGCAATCAACATTCTTATGGTACTGATACCTGCTACTAGAGCATAAGTATCAAAATAGTCTATCCCTGACTTTTGTTTAAAGCCCTGAATGACTAACCTTGCCTTGAACTTTTCAACAGTTCCATCTACCTTCATTTTCCTTTTGAAAATCCATTTGTTACCAAGTGGATTACAACCTGGAGGTAGATCAACCAACACCGAAGTGTTGTTGCCCATGATGGAATCCATCTCATCATTTATTGCTTCTTTCCAGAAAGCAACATCCTGGGACTTTATTGCTTTATTAAATATTTTGGGATCATCCTCAACATTAAAGCAATAGGAATATTGATAAGAGACCTCATCCCTTGTTCCTTCAACCAAGTATAGTTGAAACTCAGGCCCAAAATTCCTTGGAGTCCTATGCCTTGTGCTTCTTCTAAGTTCAGGCTCAGGTTGCTCAGTGACCCTTTCAGGTTCCACTGAAGCTCCAATTTCCTCAGGTCCAGTAGGAGTCCTGAGGCTTGGTCTAGGGACTGATGAGAACCTTGTTTCATCAAAGTTAGCATCCCTTGATTCAATGATTGAGTTTATTGAAACTGAATCATTAGGTTCAATAACATAGAACCTATAAGCCTTGGAATGCTCGGCATATCCAACAAAGATGCATTCAATGCCTCTTTCACCCAAGGTTTTCACCTTTGGATCAAGGAGTCTTACAACTGCCCTACAGCCCCAAACTTTAAGATAGTTCAAGTTTGGTTTCCTTTTAGTCCAGAGTTCATACGGGGTAATCTTGCTCCTTTTGTTGGGAACCCTATTTAGTAAATAGCAAGCTGTTAACAAAGCTTCACCCCAAAACCCTTGACTCAATCCTGAATAGGATAACATGGAATTAACCATTTCCTTCATTACTCTATTTTTCCTTTTAGATATACCATTTTGCTGAGGGGTATAGGGACAGTCGTTTCATGGATAATACCAACAGACTGAAAATACTGAGCATCCATGTACTCACCTCCCCTATCAGTCCTAAATCTTTTTATTTTGGGCTCCTTGTTGTAATTCAACTTCAGTCTTAAATACTTTAAATTTATCTAATGCTTCATCCTTGGTATATAGTAAATAAACATAACAAAACCTTGAAGCTTCATCAATAAATGTTACCAAGTATTTCTTATTCCCTAGTGAGGGAGTAGAATGCAAATCACATAGATCACTATGGATTAGCTCCAAAACTGTAGTTACACGTTTTACATCTTGAAATGGTTTCTTAGTTATTTTGTTCAGCATGCAAGTTTGACACTTTTCAGTGTCCATGTCAAATACTGGGATTAACCCATCCTTAGACATATTTTGCATCCTTTTAAAGTGGACATGGCCCAGTCTAGCATGCCATAGTGAAGAATCCTTCAGTTTACTGGTGGATACTGAGGCTGAACAAATATTTGCACTACCAGCACTAACTGAGTTAATACTGGTGGTTGTTTCAATATTAAGCATGGACATTTGATTACTCAACTAAACAAAACCAATAAACACACCATGTTTGGATAAAACAAATTTATTTGATTCAATCACTTGTTTATAACCACAATTATTCAAAACACTACTAGAAACCAAATTCTTCCTAATATTAGGAACATGCAAAACATTAAACAAGCTAACAATCTTTCCAGAACTAAACTTAAGATCTACACAACCACGTCCAAGCACTAGGGCTGTTGACTCATTTCCCATGTGAAGAATAGATCCATCATTCAGTGACTCATAAGTCTTGAACCAACATCTATCTTTACACACATGAACAGTTGCTCCAGAATCAACCCACCATGCAACATCATCATCCTGCACAAAATAAGCTTCAGATACATATGTAACATAATAAATCTAGAGAAATTCATTAAAAATATTCTAACCTTTCAGTGTTGTGTTGTTAGAACCAATCACTGAACCTTTTGTGCCTGATCCACTAGCTTTGCTGCCAGTATCAACACCTTTGCAATCCCTTTTGAAGTGTCTAGGTTTCCCACACTTCCAACAAGCCGCTGAGGATTTCTTGTTAGGATTACTTTTGGTGTTATCCTGATGCTTACGTTTTCCCTTGTTGTCATTGTACCTGATGGAGTTGTTATGCTCCACCATATTGACAACTGATGAACCAGCAACATTGTTGCTCTTTGTCTTATCACTTTCATGCACCCTGAGGGATTCCTCAATGCGTAAATGACTGCCCAACTCAACAAGAGTTAACTCCTCCTTCTTATGTTTCAAGGCATGCTTGAAATCTTTCCAAGAAGGAGGCAGTTTGTCAATGACACAAGAGACCTGAATGGTCTCATCCATGTTCATTTTATGTTGTGTAAACCTACCAAGTATTCCAAGAAGTTCATTGTATTGTTCCATGACTGGTCTTGAATCAGACATTTTGTAATTTGTGAAATCACTCACAAGGAACTTCTTACTTGATGCATCCTCAGCCATATATTTGGCTTCCAAGGAATCCCATAGTTCTTTACCAGATTCAGAATTTTGGCAAATATCAAATAAGGAATCAGACATACCATTGAGAATAATACCACGACACACATAGTCGTTATTCTCCCATTTGCTCCTTTTCCTTAGTTCCTCCAAAGTAGCATCATCACCACCATCAGGAATAGGAGTTGTCAGCACATACACCACGCTCATGGTAGAAAGAAGAAAGTGCATCTTCTTTTGCCATTTTCTGAAATCCACCCCTTCAAACTTATCCAGCTTGGAGAAGTTAGCCCCCATATGCTTCATAGCAGCCGCCATTGATTATCACAAAAGAATTTACTTTGATTGTTGGTGTTTATTCGTCCCAACCAGGGTAAAGATAATCAAAACCTAGCTACGTACCAAAACAATGGTTACCGGATATCACTTGGAATCGTGTAATCACTTTCCAAAGTAAATTATTCGACCCTAATGCCTGGGTATCACGAATACCTACTTGGGATAAGACCAAATGTTGTTAGAGATTTAGGCACAAATCACTAACCCTTTTGTTGTTATGTGTTTATGTTTCTGTATCTACTTCATGCAAGTCATGATCACCTATTTATAGGTGTAGCACTCAAACACTAGTCAACGGAATTAAGAGGAATTAACGGCCAATTAATCTCCTCTTAATGTGCTCCATAATACCAGGAAAGTGGTTACAAGACCAATTAAACGTGGTCATTAACTCCACTTGAATGGGTCAAAGACCGTTACAAGTGTACAAGTTCAGCTCCAACATTTGTCTATTCTTCAGTCCCACTGAGGCATCAGCTACTCCTGAAGGTTGTTCCCGCTGAAGCCTTTAGTACTGAAGAAGACATGCTGATGAGTAAACACTGAAGACAAGTCTTCAGTGAAGTTACTCCCTGATGAATACCTTCAGTCCAGAGTTCAACTCACTGAAGAGTGAACTCATTGAAGCTCACCAGCAATGCTGAACAACATGTTACCCACTATCAGAGTCTGGGTGTTCAGGGACTTATGGGTGTACACTCCGTACCTCCTTACCCATTCACCATTATGAACTGAACCCACAATTGAACTATATTTCCAACACATACTTGTTATTATTTGATCAATATGTGAAGACATAAGAAAGATGACCCACATACATATATTAAAAATAAAAAAACATTAATGATAAAAGATATTCAGATCAAATCTGGTAATTAAACGTAAAATGTTATTTTTAAAGTTTCTGACATGGTTTTCAATCTACTTTTTGATTATATGTTTCGTTAGTATCAAGATGAATTGTAATTTTGTTTCAAGAGCATATCCCACATCGATTGAAAGTAAAAGCAATGAACACTATATAACTTTAAGTGTCATTTGTTCGTTTAATCAGGTTGATGTAGCACAACAATATTTGTTGTGCTGTGTTGGTCTTTTTTTTCTGGGTCAACCATTTTGAAACTTAACTGCTGTTATATATAACAAGAACACAAGGCGAGACACAGATAACAAAATGAACGACTTAATAATTCGACATAAAACCAAAACCGAACGTTGTACCCAAAAACTAGGATACACATGAAGCACAAATGACAAATTCATTTACAGAACAAAGCCACACAATCCCACCTATAGTTGGTGCTTCCTTGTATGATGATACTTTGAAACTTACGTTCTATTTACCAGTGAACGTCACACCATCCCTCTTTCTTGTAAAAGTTTATGGAAATTTGCAAATTTCTATATGCACCTCTCCGATATTTTGAAGAGACTCTAGATCAAGCCTCACTTATCATGCTTATTGAATCAGCAGTGACGACAAAAGCATGAGCCCAAGCTTGATGTCCTATATGTGGATTTGGATCTACTCATTATCATCTATTCAGTATATAGCAAATTGAGTGGGTCAGACGGGCACAAACGGGTCATTTAATCCGAAACACTTCTATTTCAATATTTTTAACTTTTTGTTGATACCTATTCTGTCAGAGCAATTGCAGACTGTGTCATTTCACTAATAAAATCTAAATCTTTCAAAGCAACTGATTTGCAAAGTGCTATGCAGTAAAAGGAAAATTTTGCCAACTTGCGGTGACCCGTCATACATATCAATATCCAAACAGCCTTGTAAAGCAAGAAAATTCGGCAGAAATGGTCAATTTCTGTAAACGAGATTTATGTTTCTGCTGCAAATAAGTCAAAGCAGTACTTATAGAGGAATAGTGCAAAATTCGACAATTTTGACTCGTTTATTTATAAATGTATCCATTGGAGTTATGATTTATTTAAACCATGCTCAATGGGCAAATAGTATTTTTTGCTAAATAAGAATCGAGTCGAAAAAAATGACATTGCTAGTTTAACTATTTGACGCCTGCTAAACTGTCATTTTGACACAAATAGGTACACTCCAATGTCGGCTTGCAAAAATGTTAAACGTCGCATTTCATCAAGGAGGTCGACGAGTGATGATCCAGCCACGAAGAAACAAAGGAGTGTGTTTCTTCCCCTTTTAGGAGTCAGTGGATTATGGTCAGTACGAGGACTAATCACCAAGTCAAACCTATTGATATAAATCGAATGAAACCACAAGTGTTGGATGTCAACCCAACCCATGGAAAAAAAGATCACCCATTACCTAAACCGCATCATGCCACCTATAGTTAGTGCATCTTACCTCGGCCAAGACCAGAAACTTAATGTAAGTAAATTTAATGTAAGGAAATTCTTTCCGATATAAAAAAAGGAACCTAAAGCTGCATCTTATCTCGGCCATGACCAGAAACCATGAATTGTAGAGTAACATCGGGTGGATTGTGAAGCTATGAAGCCAAAAGTATATAATGATGATATACTAAAAGAGGTTTAAACTAAAGTATTGGTCAGGGGGCCACGCGAACATAGGCCCCCACAACAACAAAATTATGATATAGACTCAACCACTTGAGCCGATCCAAAGTGCAATGGAGGTCACCAACCTAGGCCATGAGCCTTTCTGTTGTTTCTTTCCCTTTTAATGCAGCTTTCTTTACCTTCAACTTTACTCTTTCAAACGATGTGGGACGTTGGAATCTTCTCAATATGTCACTTTTTTCCGTCTTAGGGATTCCTGTAACCTTACAAAAAACTTAATTGATTACAGAAAACTCAAAACACATTAATACGCACATACCAACATAGCTAACCGGCGCTACTACACAAAGCAACAGTCACAGAAAAAAAAGTCATGTGGTGTGGTTTTTATTTGGTACGGTTGTGATGGTTTTTTCATTAGCTGGCAGAGTTGTTTTTTCATTGTACCAAAAAAACAAATGATATTTTTTGGGTCTGCTGTGAATGATATTGTTTCGGTAGGGTTTGGTAACATAAATAGGAAAAGAAAAGCCAATATAATTCTTTTCTAAACCAACAGATTTTGGTGTGGTTTACTAAGATACCCTACCGGAAAATAAAAATTCACTGGATAACGGATATCGATGATTTGGTTTGGTATCTAGCTTGTCCGAGTCGGGGTCTATTGTGGCTCGAATAATTATGGCGATGTTTGTTGTTGTTTCATATGCTTTCAAGTATCATGTGTTCGAGTTGGGTTTGTCGTTTTCAATTTAGTTATTGGATATTGAAAGTGATTATCTGCGATGGTTTTAAGTAGAAAACAATGCAAGAAAACACTCCAGATGAAGTATATGCACAGTTTGTGAAGTATTCATCAGGAGAAGTGCAACGAAAACAAGTAAAAAAGTAATGAATCCAACATCGACTAGAATATAAACATATAGACTCGTCCCTTCGGGGATATCCGATAAAATTGGAACGATACAGAGAAGATTAGCATGGCCCTTGCGCAAGGATGACACGCACAAATCGAGAAATGGTCCAAATTTTTTTCTCTTTCGTTTTCGCATTTCACGAGCACTCTAAACTATGATCCGAGCTTTTTTTGGACAACAGTGACTTATTACCTCGTTGTGTTTTCGAATTGCGATAAGTTGCTTTGTCAGTTTGAAAATTGTTTGTTCTAGCTTATTAGTATCATTTATAAGCTGAAGGTTAATAAGCTTTAAAGCCATTATAATAACCTTATGGGGTTACCGGATTTTCAATAAGTTCATAAGCCCGTTACCCCGTATATGATTTTGGCTTATATTTCATAAGCTCCTTTTTTTTTAGCTTAAATTTCATAAGCTAGAAAATAAAACAAAAAATATGGGCTTATAAAATATAAAGCCAATGTCATATAAGCTCATAATGACCTTGGTTAAAATTCGAGCTAGGTTGTGCAACGAGGGCGGTTGGTGAGGACGAGATATGGCGGGAGGACGAAGATGCAGCATTCTTCCTGTTCATGCGGAATTCGGCTAGGGATAAAATGGAGCGGGTGTCTTCCAAGTTGGGGAACGAGTCTTTGTTTAGCATGATGTGAGCCACGTGTTGATATTTGTCAATGAGACCATTTACGGCATACATGACAAAGTCATCTTCGGTCATGTTAGACCCGAGGTTATCCAAATGTGATGCAAGTGAGTCTCGCAAAGAGAGTGTGCAATGAAATGCCTCATAAGGATGTTGTGGCTAATTAATAATGCAATGGTATCAACTGTTAGTTAGCATGGGCTTGTGATCACTTGGTATTAGGCGATGTTAAATTTGTCTTTGATCACAATCCCGTCAAAGATGTGTGTGGTCTCGTGGAATGCAATGATACATGGTTAGATTAGCTGAAGAGTTATTCAAAGTGACATGAAAATTTCAAATGGTATCAGCCGGTTAGTTTCTCAAATAAAAGAAGCAAGGCTCATCCCACATCGGTCAAAAATGCTAACAAAATGGTGTTTAAGAAGAGGGTGGACAAAGGAACGATCACGACCTTACTTGAACAGGATCTATTCTATAGGCTCGTACCTCTGTATTCTTGATTCCTCAAAAGACAAAAACCCATGTCTGGTTGATGCATTGAGACCATGTAGCCAGAGCGCGTGATTAACCGAGCCTTATGGTTTTGGCAATGGCTCAGTAGAGGATTGTTGTCAGCCCAGCCCATCTGACATGGCTACTTGGTTGTCTGACATACAACAAAAAATTGTCTTTTTGGTTTACATTTTTTTGTCAACTAAGCTGACACTCAATTCAACTTGGGCCTGTTCATTATAAAATTCGTATGAAGCTTTGGACACAGACCTTGACAGGGATGCTTATGTCATTCGTCATGTCTTCACTTTGATAGCGTTTATGTCAACATTATTTGGACTTTAGCAGCTTCGGACTCGAACCGTCATAACAAAAATGATTATCGCTTTTTATTGAGAAATTTGAACAAGCCCCTTAATATCTGGTTAGTTAATATACAATACGGTTAGAGGTAAATTGAATGTTTTCACTTGAGATGAAAATTTCTACCCATTAATTTACGATGGATCACCTGCACTGCTATGTTCAAACAGAGCCATTCTGTTCCAGATTGGGAACTTGTTACAGCTCTTGGGTCTTGTCCATCAAGACCATTATAAGCAAAGACCAAAGTGGAATGGAAGTCTAAACCAATAACATAGTTTTCCTTTGATACACCTTCCCCTTGCTTTCACTTTTCCTTCTCATCCGAGAAACAGCTGATGGGAAATTAAGTTGCCACTATAAGTGTTTGATTGCATAATTGTACTCATCAACCAAGGATTATAACATGGTTGAGAGTTAGGTATCACTTATTCTTGTTAACGTTACTTACATACATTAAAAACAAACATCCTACGTGACTACGTGTAACTGCTCATGGATTCCATGGAGCAGGGGGAGGAGGTGGAGTTGGAAACATAGGTGGAACCGCCGAGAAAATAGTGTTCTTGTCAATTTTATTTGTAGTTCTCTCGCCGGATAAGGCCACCAAGGTTGCAACCAAACCAGCATTGCCAGCAAGTGTTGGATTTGTCTAATTATAGTACATACCATGAATTCATGTGATGATATTTATGCAAGTGAATAAAAAAAACCCTAAAGAATACACTAAAGAACTTATTAAGACACCAAAGAATCATTAGATTAAACACCTTCGACAAGCTGTCATTTATTAGGTCACAGCACACATGCTCACTAATGCAAGAAACAAACTTAGAACTAGTAATTGGAGGGGTGCGCCAGCCTAGGCAGTAGTGCAACGCGAAGGCAACACGTGAAGAACCCCAACAACAAGCTACCGTGGTGGGCTCTTCCCCCATAAAAAATAAGATTAATATCGAGTGAGCCGATGGCTCACATATCAGATATTAAACTGATTAGAACAGATACTACTATATGATCTTAGCCAAAAGGCCGAGAAAGGTATGCTTTGCCCATTCACAGGACTTTGTTTTTATAGTCAATTCCCACTTGTCTGTTTACTTCACCTAGCCGATGTGGGATGTAAAGAGTCTTTTAGAAGCTCAATTGTTCCTTACACTTATATATTTATGTAATTGTAGTTTACCACAAGCTAAAATCATTGCTATTTGCAGCGAGGGTTAGGATGGATAAGGTTTCAAGTAGATCGAGGCTTTGGGTTTGTTGCATATGCACCTGCAGACGTAGCTGAGAAATCCATCAATGAAATGGATGGGAAGGTTACACCTTGAATCCGACTCAGTTAAATTTCAGAAATCAATACGCATTTTTTATTTCATTTGACTGGATAAGTAGTAAAGAGCCAACTATTTTCATAAATGTTTACCACTTTACCCATTTGTAATACCAAAGTTAAAAATATTTATGGACCTAAACAAATACGAATTAGTTTTGGAGTCAGTTTGTCTAAAAGTATGCATTTATATTGTTGTTTGCAGACGTTCCATGGACTTGTCATATGTGTTGAACTCAAATGCGGTTTCAGTTTTTCCCCTGGCGGGTGTCAAGTTATGCCAAAGTGTCAATTAAGACGACGTTTTAACACCCGATTAAGAGAGCATAACATCATCGATAAAGGTACCTTACTTGATCAATGAAGTAGCTCCATTGTCCAAAAACCATTTCAGCCCACCTTCCGGTTTCACCTTCTGCACAGGCAAAGGATAACCGTAATCAGCATGTTCACCCAAAGACACCTTCTCCCTGCATCAGCTTCACCAAGGCAATCTCAGACGCTGAGTTGATCAAAGGGACGGTGAAAGTGATCCTAGGTGGCGGTGGTTTAGTCGAATCAGTTATAAAAGTCACCCATCTTTTGATATTTTCTTCTCAACCTGCTGAAAATGCCGGCATAAGATTAAGAGGGATGCAATGTGCCCACCTGGACCCATTCCTACAAACATTGAATCAAATTAGCAAACCCTGTAACTGGTGATGTTTTTAGTGTTTTGTTTGCTACTAGTTTTTTTAGTTGTTGTTCGTATTTGTCTTCTGCTTCCTCGGGTGATATGTTTTCTTTGATATGGTGTAAAGATGATAAAACATGGGTATAAAAACAAAAAGTCACCTTACTAAGGAAACCGTCATAAGCAAGCTTGTAACTAAAATCGGGACAATCCAAAGGAACAACTCATTCATCCAGCAAAAATATCAACCATTTGACCAATCTACTGAACCGAGGTAGGGAGGCTCCACTATCTTTTTGTTGATAATTTGATACAGACTTCAACTTCAGACTTGCAGAACATTGGTATAATAAACAGCTCCCAACAAGTCAGTTATGTCACGTTAAAGTTGCTATATCAAGCCATAATTCTTTCGCATGGTTCAGCTGAAGGATTATGATTATCATAACAATTATAAAAACCCTAACATAGATCAAAGAGCATACAGCGGAAGCAGATTAACAAGATCTTTATATAACACAATTATAATTAATCAAGGCTAGGGTTACATACCTTTATCCTAGCAGAACGATCACCGGTAAAAATAGATCAAGAACACCACCAGGATGTAATCTAAAATAAGATCACACCACGATCTTGTACACACGTGATACGATGAGCTAATCGTGAGTCTAGCACGAACAGAACCGAGCCTTCCAAGCCTATGGAAGATCTACCCAACACCTCTAGAGAGGGGCTAGGACTAGATCTAAAATAGCTTTTAGAAAATCAAAGATGAACCCTAAAGGGAGTATATATGGCCGGCGGTTTAGAGCTAGAAAGAAGAATAATGGAGTGAAAAATATGAGGCCTTAAGGTTTGTTTATATACACCTTGGAAACTTATCTTCTAAGGTTTAAAAAAGATAAAGCCTAAAACTTTTCATCCCTATCTTTTGACTCTTATTAGGCCGGATATACATGTGCTCAAAAAGGGTTTCCGGAACTTTCCGACACCTTCTTTTAGCTTCTTTAATATTCTATAACGATCGTTTAAAACTTAACTTTTAATTACTTAACGATCGTTAGCTACAGTTTGATTTAATAAATATAATAAATATATTTAATAAATAAATTAACTCTTCACGTAATGTGTGCAATCCCGTGATCTCGAGTTCGATCCTATCACACGACTATCGATTTTAACGTCCATAAACTTTCAGCTCCCACTTGGACAAAATTCGAATGTCGTGATCACATTGATTAGCGTCTAGTTACACTAACAATGTCACTAGTACAACTCGAGTAAGGCTTCCTGGACAAAACCTTTCAATGATATATAATCATTATTATTATCCTCTCATTTCAAATACATTGTTAATAAGGATATGGATCTTAGTCATTCCTTCATTAACTATTTTGTTTCTCGTTTACGGATATAGTAAGATTACCAAAACACATTTGAGTGTGGCCACACAAACATCTTACTACTCCCCCGAGGGGCCCAGTTGTATTTATACTTCAAATAATAATTTGAAGGAAACGAATCCCATTTCGACTACAAGCAAAACACATGAATTTCGCAACACTTCTGAAAATAACCCTTATGACTACCAGTTACGTTTAGCGTTAGGTTACCTTACATAAATGCACTATATTCAATGCAGTTTTATGGCATCTCAGGTCTAAGGATAACTATTTATGATTTACTTAATGACAAAGATCCATAAAGTAAAATCACATAGTTGGGATAAGTCCAATATTTGATCTATCAAATATCATCCAAAATTGACCAATATACTTTCAAGTATACTCTGTCACTATTTTGAATTGTCTTAATTTAATAATACTCCCATATTATTAATCGACAACGGACATTTAGAAATATCATAATGCTCACGGATTAAAACATGTAAAATAGGATACAAAATCAAATAACAGAAAAATAAACGAAATCCAAACTTTATTTCATCAATTCAATAATGTCTTACATCCTTTATCCAAATACTAATCAACAGATTTATTGCATGAATTCGCTAGCTAGTTGCAGCCCAATTGCCTTGGCATGCTTAACTACCTTTGGCCTAGACAAAGCCTTAGTAAAAGGATCAGCTACGTTATCATCTGTGTGAACTTTTATCAATTTTATTTCTCGAGCTTCCACTTGTTCTCGAACGTAGTGATATCTACGTTTAAAGTGTCTGGCGCCCTTCATGACTCCAGGGTCATTGGCGAATATTATTTCCGCAGAGTTGTCGCAATATATATCAATAGGTTCTTTAATTGAAGGCATCACTCCAAGATCTCCAATAAACTTCCTAATCCAAACAGCTTCCATTGCAGCTTCTGAAGCGGCCATGTACTCAGATTGAGTCGCATGCATAGCAATGGTTTTCTGCTTACTGCTCTTCCAGTCAACTGCTCCTCCATTGATGACAAACACGTAACCCGTCTGAGACTTCGTATCGTCTTTATCACATTGCCAGGACGCATCACAGAATCCTGTTACATTCAATTCTGTGTCTGGTTTACCCCCGAATACCAAAAACATATCTTTCGTACTTCTTAAATACTTCAGAATATGCTTAACAGCAGTCCAGTGGGACTTTCCTGGATTCTGTTGGTATCTACTGACCAAGTTCTGAGCAAACGCCACATCGAGCCTTGTGCATCTTTAAGCATACATAATAGATCCTACAGCCGAAGCATAAGGCACCTTCTTCATGTAAGCCACCTCTTCAGGTGATGATGCATCTTTCTCATGACTTAACTCATGCTTAACCTCCATCGGTAAGAAACCTTTCTTAGAGTTATGCATGTTATATTTCTTCAATATCTTATCAATATAAGCATCTTGGCTAAGACCAATTAACTGTCTACTCCTATCTCGATAGATCTTAATTCCCAGAATATATACAGCATCTCCCAAATCTTTCATAGAAAAACATTTACCAAGATAATCCTTAACTTCCTTAAGTCTTGGAATGTTACTTCCCATGATCAATATGTCATCGACATATAGAATTAGGAACACTACATTACTCCCACTAGCTTTGCGGTATACACATGGCTCATCACGATTTTGAATAAATCCAAACCTTTTGATTTCTTCATCAAATCGCTTATTCCATTGACGTGATGCTTGCTTCAAACCATAAATGGATCTTTGAAGTTTGCACACGCGCTTTGGATATTTAGGATCAACATACCCTTCCGGTTGCTGCATATAGATGTCTTCATCTAAGCGACCGTTCAAGAAGGAAGTTTTAACATCCATTTGCCATATCTCATAGTCATAGTATGCTGCTATAGCTATGAGAATCCTAATAGCTCGTAAGTCTGCTACAGGAGAGAATGTCTCCTCGTAGTCTATTCCAAAAGTTTGAGTAAAACCTTTAGCCACTAAACGTGCTTTATAGGATTGTACATCACCATCCATGTCAGTTTTCTTCTTATAGATCCACCTATTTTTCACTACTTTAGCATTTTTAGGCGCGTCCACAAGAATCCAAACATCATTGATTTCCATGGATTTCATTTCCTCATTCATCGCAACTATCCATTTTGACTTTTCTGGATCAGACATTGCGGATCGATAGTTAGCAGGTTCACCAAGATCCCCTACTTCCTCCTCATCATCCTCTATGTATAGACATAGTTTGTCCGGCGCACGTATAGCCCTTTGAGACCTACGTGGAGGAATTAATTCCGGTGGAACACTCAGACTTTCTGGTTCTACATGAATTTCATCGCTAGTATTTTCAGAAGGCAATGTATCTTCTTGAATTTCTTCAAGATCATAATTTCTCCCACTGAATTCTTGATTTACAAGATCATTTTCAAGGAAGTCTCCATACCGAGCCACAACTATCTTGTTCTCAGCCGGATAATAAAAGTAGTAACCCATAGTTTCCTTAGGGTAACCTACAAAGATACATTTAACTGAGCGTTGTTGGAGTTTATCTCCAGAGTCACGTTTCACATACGCCTCACAACCCTAGACTTTCAAATAAGACAAATATGGCTTCTTGCCATGCCATAGTTCATATGGTGTCTTATCAACCTTCTTTGTGGGAACCATATTCAGAATACGAACAGCAGTTTCAAGAGCATAATCCCAAAAAGATAATGGTAAAGTTGTAAGATTAAACATAGATCGTACCATATCCAATAATGTACGATTTCTCCTTTCAGATACACCATTTTGTTGTGGAGTATATGGAGAAGTAAGTTTCTGAACAATTCCATTCTTACTTAAATAATCTTTAAACTCTTGACTTAAATATTCACCACCACGATCAGAACGAAGAGCTTTAATCTTCTTTCCTAGTTGTAACTCTACTTCGGCTTTAAACGTTTTGAATGTTTCAAATACCTCATGTTTATGTTTAAGTAAATAAACATAACCATAACGGCTATAATAATCCGTAAACGTCAAGAAGTAGCTAGCACCTTTCCTTGACACATGTCTAAGTGGTCCACACACATCAGTGTGTATTAGACCAAGCAGTTCAGTAGCCCTTTCAATATTGCTATTAAAAGGTTTCTTGGTCATCTTTCCAGAGATACAAGATTCACATTTATCAAATGATTCATCATTGATACTTTCCAAAATCCCATCACGTTGAAGCTTTTGTATGCGAGTCTTCCTAATGTGGGCAAGTCTACAATGCCAAAGATAAGAAGAGTTCTTGTCTAACTTACTCTTCTTATTCATGCTAAAAACAGAATTATTTTTCCTCTTGGGATTCATATCATGCATGTTAATTTCAAAAACACCATTCACAAAAATTGCATCAAAATAGAATTAACCATCTTTGAAAACAGAAATTCTATTATTATCAATCGTGTGAGTAAATCCAAGATCCAACATACTAGAAAAGGAAATAACACCCCTAACAATTGTAGGTGCATAATGACAATTATTTAAAGACAGTACTAAACCCGAAGGTAAAACTAATTTAAATATTCCTATAGCTTCAACTGCTGCTTGTGCGCCATTGCCCACTTGCAGAAATTGTTCCCCATAGGTAAGTCTCCTCTTCAACTCAAATCCCTGCAGGGTATTACAAATATTAATACCACATCCCGTATCATATACCCAGGAGTTTGATTTGTATGAATGATTAAATAACTCTATCATAAATAAGTTACCTGAAGATGGTGCTGTAGCAACTTGCTCAGCCTTCTTCTTATGTTCTGCCATTTCATGGAGATAGAGAGAGCAATTCCTCTTCCAGTGTCCAGTCATCTTGCAGTAGTGACAAGTCTCATCTTTCAGAGATTTCTTAGCAAAGTTTTGCTTTGGTTTTGATGTAGTCGTAACTTGCTTGCTCTTATCAACCTTGGCTTTGCCTTTCTGCTTCTTATTCACTTGCGGTTTTGGTTTCGACACTCTACCCTTTTGTACATAAAGTACTTGAGGAGTAGCAGTGGGTGCCTTATCTTTCAAACCCTTTTCAAAGTCAATGAGCATTGCATGCAAATCATTAACTGTCTTCCCCGTGCAATGCATATTATAGTTACGAACGAAATCATTAAAGTCCTTATTAAGGGACCTACTGATCAAGTTAATAGCCATATTATTATCAAAGGGTTGTCCTAGTGCGATGAGTTGTTCCATATAACCCCTCATCTCCATATAATGGTCACTTACGGACTTACCAGGAGCTTGCTTGCAACTATGTAGAGCATCAACCAGATCATAGATCTCTACAGCTTACGGCGTTTCATACACAACCTTGAGTTCATCAAGCATTTGCTGAGGAGAAGCTAGCTCATACTTCCTTTGAAGTGATGAGCCATTCTCCCTAACATTACAGCAGCCACCTCATGGTGCTTCTTAACGTTAGCAGCGTGTTGAAGCCTTTCCGCATCAGTTGCTCCTTCAGCAAGATCCTCCGGAAAAGGAGTTTCCAAGATATTGATGGTACCCGCTACTCTCAGAACAATTCTTAGTGAGCGGTACCAATCATTGAAATTAGGGCCAGTAAGTTCAGGCCGTTCAAAAAATGCTTTGAACGCCGAGCTTATTGTCAGATTGTTTTCGGGTTGAGCCATTTCTACAGAAATAAGTTCAAACATTAGTATTTTCGATAATAAAATTCAAGAAAATAAAATTACCCTGGTAATAAAACCATAGTATTTTCCTTGAAAAACTAGAATCCATATTGACATAGATTTATCACATCAGTTGATCTGCTAGTGACAAATGTATTCAACATAGTAACTTGTCGAACAATAATTGCCAAATCATATTGCAATTTCTAGATATGTCAGGGATTTACATTGCCAAAAAACTTTTGCATTGTAAACATGTTTTATCCCTTCTTTATGCCTTAAGTTTCCAGTTCTCACTGAGTAACTCAATTAAGTCGACTAATCTAAAGAACGTAAAACCTTCATGTGCAATCTTATTCAGTCATGAAGTTTTCTCTCCATTACAACATCGTCCGATATCTTATATGACGACAATTGTAACTTCAAGTGTTCGTCAATTAGAGGGCATATGACTTAAATTTTAGGGTATAGATTTTGGTGTCAAAATCATGTATGGAGAAGCATGCATACATCTCCATAGCATAAGTTTAATAAAACGTTTAGTAAACTTTTTGGTGAGACTAAAAGTTCATCATATATTTGCAAGTTGAGGTATTGGTTAAACCAAATAACCTTAAAGAATTATACCAATAACAACCGTAGGTAATTCCAATTTTGACGCACAGGCGAGCCGGGAATTTGGTCAGCGTAAAAGCATAGCACCTCCTTCCTTAACCGGGTACTTGACCAGCGGTGCGTTATACCCACTTTATAGTTTGTCAAAATTGAGTAGGCCGTTAAGTTGCTATTGCAATTCTAATCAACAAAAATCATATATAATTTAGGTCTCAAAACAATTCATTAATTTTGATAAGATTTAGTCCATATTATTTTTCTTAAAAAAAATTACCCTTGTTTACAACATACAATTAAAAAAAACGCATGAAAACAAGTAGTACAAAAAAAAACTAAATCAAATAGCCACATGCAAACAATTTATTCAAAGAACATCAAATCTAGGGTTTTTATGAACATAAAAAGTCTTCCCTAATTTTAAAACTTTGAATCAAATAAAGCAAATAGCAATCAAAATTATATGATCCGTAAAAAACATGCATGTTTATTACGGATCTTCCATATTCTCTTAACAATTAAAAAACTACTACGGATCGTAACCACACATGACATAACAATTAATTCATGCATACATCTAAATTTAATTACCATGTAATTTTAGGGTTTAAAAATTTTATTTTTTTTTTATAAAAAAAACGGCAAAGCCATTTTTAAACAATAAAAAAACAAAACCCCTAATTTTTATAAAACCTAAAAACAACATGTAATTTTAACACAAATCAATATTAGTTAAAAACTTTAGATCTTGATAATTATAATCATGTTAAAACGGCTCTCGATGCCACTGAAGGATTATGATTATCATAACAATTATAAAAACCCTAACATAGATCAAAGAGCATACAGCGGAAGCAGATTAACAAGATCTTTATATAACACAATTATAATTAATCAAGGCTAGGGTTACATACCTTTATCCTAGCAGAACGATCACCGGTAAAAATAGATCAAGAACACCACCAGGATGTAATCTAAAATAAGATCACACCATGATCTTGTACACACGTGATACGATGAGCTAATCGTGAGTCTAGCACGAACAGAACCGAGCCTTCCAAGCCTATGGAAGATCTACCCAACAACCCTAGAGAGGGGCTAGGACTAGATCTAAAATAGCTTTTAGAAAATCAAAGATGAACCCTAAAGCGAGTATATATGGCCGGCGGTTTAGAGATAGAAAGAAGAATAATGGAGTGAAAAATATGAGGCCTTAAGGTTTGTTTATATACACCTTGGAAACTTATCTTCCAAGGTTTAAACAAGATAAAGCCTAAAACTTTTCATCCCTATCTTTTGACTCTTATTAGGCCGGATATACATGTGCTCAAAAAGGGTTTCCGGAACTTTCCGACACCTTCTTTTAGCTTCTTTAATATTCTATAACGATCGTTTAAAACTTAACTTTTAATTACTTAACGATCGTTAGCTACAGTTTGATTTAATAAATATAATAAATATATTTAATAAATAAATTAACTCTTCACGTAATGTGTGCAATCCCGTGATCTCGAGTTCGATCCTATCACACGACTATCGATTTTAACGTCCATAAACTTTCATCAGCGCCTAGAACCCAACCACACGTGGCATGATCCAAATACTAGAGCACCCTTCCATCAAAACAGTTTAAATTAGGGGATCTGTTTTTGCCCACCCCTGCCGAGGTGGTGCTTGGATTAGCTTTTACTTGAACAACTTATCACGTGGCCAAAACGTAATACTTAGTCATTTTCAGTTTTAAATGAAGAATAATACTAGGCTGTTCGTTGATTCGGCTATCGAGTTGTTCTTTTTATTCTGTTCAGTTAGCTGATATTACTTGTATCCAACAAAGATAAAAAAATAGGTTCAGTTAGCTGATATTACTCGTATCAAACAAAGATAAAAAAATAAATAACCGATGCCAGGACTCGAACCTGGGACCCCAGTCTTTCCAAAGGGGGTGGGGCGATAAACAAGTATCAGCAGCTCAATGATTGTGCTACATCGGTTTTTGTCGTTAGGAAATACTTTTTAATCTATTTAGTATATACTACAAACTAATTATTTTGGGAGCCACCAGGTCACCGGTTGAACCGCCGGGTCGACCCGGTTTTCATAAAAAAAATATATTTATTTTCAATATTACAAAAAATATTTATCCAAAAATCATGAATATATCATATATATTTGGCCTAAAAACAATTTACTAACAAATATAACATGTAAAAATAAAGTTACGTTGCAAATCCACATAAATAAATCGCAAAAAAACACGAAAAAAATCAAAACCCGACCGGGTCTCACAAACCACGTCAACCCAGGTCGCTTCAAACCCGACGAGTCACACCAGGTTTCTAAAATATAAGACACAGGTCAATTTAACCCGTTTTCGATCAGAACCGGTCCAAACAGTTGAACCGGCCGTATCGACTCGGGTTATAAAACATAGGTCCTCACAAATCTTCCACTAATTTCACTCATCACCAACAAACAACACACCTCCAATAAAATTCATTTCCATTTCTAGCTTTCTAGGGTTTACATACAAAAATGCATCTAAGAAGCTCATCAAATCCATCACTCTTCAAGCAGTTCACAACCATTTTTTTATAAAAAATTCACCTTCATTTTCACTACTCATTGACCTTTCACACACTAAACTACTAGACGGCCCTCGTTATCTTGCACTTGTGTTAACTCTTTACGTAATGCATGTGTTGATCATGTGGTGGAACAAGATGTGGTAGGCGAAGAGAGTTTGTTGTTTTCTAGTTTGGGCTTGGATATTCATCATGACCAGGTGTGTAGTAGTAGTACTGTAGGTGGTGGTGATGATGGTGGGAGGGAGTGTGGTGGTGGTGGTAAGGGGGATGAGGAAGGTAATGGTATGGATTTATGATTGATGCCAATCCCGGGAATTGGCTTATTTTAGTGAATTGCGCTAACTATTTAATCGTTTATTAATAAATTTATTGATATTAGTTTTGATTTATCTAAAACAGGTTCATTAGGAAAAATAGTATTTCTTTGCTAAATAAGAATCAGATCGAAAAAGGTAAAAACATGACCTTACTGCGTATAACTGTTTGACGCATGCTAAACTGTAATTTTGACTCAAACATAACCACCCGACAAGGTCAATTTCCTACCTATGAAGGAAGCTTGGGTGAAACAACGTACCCAAGCTAGGCTCACTCCTTCCATTTTACGACTTGTCTTGTTTAAGACTAGTTCTTTGCCCAAGTTGAAGTCTATTGTTACGTCTGGTTTATCTACATCAAATACTTACTCTGTTTTGGATCATGATGATGAAGATGACGAGGTTGAAAAGGTATATGATGAAACAACCAATTTATTCTCTAAGACAAATGCAGGTGGAAACTTCTTCACGGTAGCTGTTAGCTAGTTTGGTTTGTTTCGTTGTGTACTAGGTGTTTTGTAAGTGTTTATGGCCTGTCATAAGCACTAGATTTAGGTGTTTATCAAGCTGTTTTTAGCTTGAGGTTAATGTGGTACTTTAGCTACATTCCATTTGTACTTCACTGTTTTTTGGTTAACCTATTTACCGGGGAAACCCATTACCAAAAAAAAAAGATAACACAATAAGCTTGGCTTCTTTAACTTCAAGGAAAGTTAATGATGTTCCATGAACCAGAAAATGGTGTTTTTTAATCAAACATATATGTCAATACATCATCCCACATCGACAGAAATTGGAAGTCGTGAACTCTTTAATACTTCAAAGGTCATTCATTAGCTAAAATTGTATTGTTTTCCCACAAAAAATTGATTGTGGACTTACAATACTGATTTTTTATACGTAATTTCTTATCATTTAATTATTTCTCATAACAAAGAATGTGTAGATTATACGCCCAAGAAAATGAAAAACAAAACCTTAATAGGCAAGCTTATAATAAATACTTTTGGTTTATGCATTTTGTTTCTTGAAGGGCTCAAATGGTTTAGGACTAAAAACCCGAGACACAATGATAACATAGAGAACATTTTCGCTTTATGCTCAAAAACATGATATAGAGGCACAACATCATTTAGATACCAAAACCGATGTGATAAAAATCCTGAAAAACGATAAAATTTGTTAAAATTTCTGTTCAAATCAGCTACAACACAAGTTTGGCTAACACTATTTATATAACAATAAAGGCTCACATACTTTTGCAACTTCGAGCTATACTGATTTTGAATCAGATAGCACTTTTTAGTAGTGGTTAGAAACAAGTACATAACCATAAAGGCTCAAATAGACGTGCACCAAAAGAGTGATTTCTACCTCAAAAGAGAATCGTTTTCTATTATTTCGATTTTATATTAAGTGCGTGTTTCGTTCATACTGTTGGTGTTTATTCGTCCCAACCAGGATAAAGATAATCAAAACCTAGCTACGTACCAAAACAATGGTTACCGGATATCACTTGGAATCGTGTAATCACTTTCCAAAGTAAATTATTCGACCCTAATGCCTAGGTATCACGAATACCTACTTGGGATAAGACCAAATGCTGTTAGAGATTTAGGCATAAATCACTAACCCTTTTGTTGTTATGTGTTTCTGTTTCTGTATCTACTTCATACAAGTCATGATCACCTATTTACAGGTGTAGCACTCAAACACTAGTCAACAGAATTAAGAGGAATTAACGGCCAATTAATCTCCTCTTAATGTGCTCCATAATATCAGGAAAGTAGTTACAAGACCAATTAAACATGGTCATTAACTCCACTTGAATGGGTCAAAGACCGTTACAAGTGTACAAGTTCAGCTCCAGCATTTGTCTATTCTTCAGTCCCACTGAGGCATCAACTACCCTTGAAGGGTGTTCCTGCTGAAGCCTTTAGTACTGAAGAAGACATGCTGATGAGTAAACACTGAAGACAAGTCTTCAGTGAAGTTACTCCCTGATGAATACCTTCAGTCCAGAGTTCAACTCACTGAAGATCATCAGCAATGCTGAACAACATGTTACCCACTATCAGAGTCTAGGTGTTCAGAGACTTATGGGTGTACACTCCGTGCCTCCTTACCCATTCACCAGTATGAACTGAACCCACAATTGAACTATATTTCCAACAATCCTCCCCAATATAGTACAATTCATCTTGCATGAAAATTAACATTAACAAAACCAGTGCATAAATGAAAATTTCCTAAGGATTGAATTTTCATCTTAGTACAATACTTCAAACATTCGAGAATCAGGGTGTTCTAAGAATTGAACCCTTCAACTACTTTGAATACCTGAAGATAGAACACACACAAGTTTTCAAATACATAACAACTCCTGACACTACTAGCCATGTGTCCATATCCAAATTCATAAATGTTGTAAGAGCCAAGTCCATGCTCCCTGAGGCGGCGAAACCTCTACATTTACATAGGCGGTTCCTCTTTAGATCATGCTCTTGCTTCAACACTTTTTCAAAGACATTAACCATTAAGAAGTTTATAACTTCATCCTCCTTCAGCAAGTACAAGAACATCCTTGGGATGATATACATGTGCTTCAGTCCCCTGAATGTTCAGCTTTCCACATTGAACTCAGCTCCCAAGTTTCCTTAGGAGGGAGTTGGGTGTCCTAACATTCAGTGGCTAGAGTGGACTTTTAAACCCATCCCCTTACCAAACTTTATAACCAAGTCTCTAGCCGATCCCTTCGTCAAGTGATCAGCTAAGTTTTGTTGAGACCTCACAAACTCTATTGAAATCACCCCATTCGTGATCATTTCACGAATCATGCTATGTCTAACACCTAGGTGTCTAGACTTACCATTGTACATCTGGCTATATGCCTTAGCCAATGTAGCTGCACTATCACAACGGATAGAAATAGGTGCCATAGGTTTGACCCACAATGGAATCTCAAGAAGCAATTTTCTCAACCATTCAGCTTCTTTGCCAGCAGCTTCTAGAGCCACAAACTCATATTCCATAGTAGAGCTAGTAATGCAAGTTTGCTTCTTGGATGCCCAAGAAATTGCACCACCGCCAAGTAGGAATACCCAGCCACTGGTGGATGAATTATCCTCAGTATTGCTGATCCAACTTGCATTAGTGTAACCTTCCAACACTGATGGATATCCAGTATATGACAAACAATAATCCATTGTTCCTTTCAAATACTTCAGTCCCTTCTGAATTGCGTGTCAATGCTGAGTACTAGGATTACTAGTGTACCTACTCAGTTTACCTAGAGCAAATGCAATGTCAGGCCTAGTACTAGTCATGGCATACATCAAGCAACCAATAACCTTAGAATACTCAAGCTGGGAGACAGCCTGACCATTGTTAGGCATCAGTTTCTCACTTGTATCCATAGGAGTACTCACTGGAGTACAATCAAAGTGATTGAATTTCTTCAGTACCTTCTCAATGTAATGAGACTGAGAAATTACAATACCATCATTTTCATGTTTGATCCTTATGCCAAGGATAACATCAGCCTCCCCCATGTCTTTCATGGAGAACTCTGATGACAAAAAATCTTTTGCAACTTACGTTCAATTTACCAGTAAACGTCATACCATCCCTCTTTCGTGTAAAAGTTTCTGGAAATATGCAAATTTCCATGTGCACCTCTCCGATATTTTGAAGAGACTCTATATCAAGCCTCACTTAGCATGTTTACTAAATCAACAGTAACGACAAAAGCATGAGCCCAAGCTAGAGCATCTATTCAGTATATAGAAAATTGAGTGGGTCAGACGGGCACAAACGGGTCATTTAATCTGGAACAATTCAATTTCAATATTTTTAACTTTTTGTTGATACCTATTCTGTCAGAGAAATTGCAGACCGTCATTTCACTAATAAATCTAAATCTTTCAAATCAACTGATTTGCAAATTGCTATGCAGTAAAAGGAAAACTTTGCCGACTTCCTTCCAAGTTCAGCACCATACTTGCGGTGACCCGTCATACATATCAATATCCAAACAGCCTTGTAAACAGTGGCGGACGCAGGAAAGTGGTATATGGGGGGCAAATTTTTTTTTTGACAATAGCAAGCCGAAAAAATAAAAATCCAAATAAAAAACAGAGTATTTTAACTTAAAAATGGAAGATTTTTAAGTTTTAGAGTGTTAAATGTTAGAAATTAATGTGTGAGTGGGGGCAATTTGAGTTTCGAGCGGGGGGCATTTTGAAAAAACGCTCAAAATCGGAAAAAATTACACTATAATCTCGACATTTTTATCTAGCCATGGGGGCGCCGCCACCCCGAACCTCTAAGGTAAGTCCGCCCCTGCTTGTAAAGCAAGAAAACTGGGCAAAAGTGGTCAGTTTCTGTAAACGAAATTTATGTTTTTGCTGCAAATAAGTCAAAGCAGTACTTATAGAGGAATAGTGCAAAATTCGACAATTTTGAATCGTTTATTTATAAATGTATCGATTGGAGTTATGATTTATTTAAAGTTTTAAACCATGCTCAATGGGCAAAATAGTATCTTTTGCTAAATAAGAATCGAGTCGAAAAAACACGACCTTGCTAGTTTGACTGTTTGACGCCTGCTAAACGTAGGGCCACTCAGCAACAAATTACGATGTAGACTCGACCACTTAGGCCAATCTTAGGATAGCACCCCTACAAAGTGCAATGGAAGTCACTAGCCTAGGCCATGGGCCTTTTTGATCCACGTAAGTGCCTAAACCAATAACATAGTTTTTCTTTTATACACCTTCCCCTTCCTTTCACTTTTCCCTCTCATCCGATGTGGGATCTCATTAAATTGCTTCTTTTTTCCATGCTTTCTTACTGTAAAAAGGCCTTAAATTCTCACATGGAGTATGAACTTAAGCATTTTGAAAACTTCATAAAAAAAAGCTTCTTGAAAACTCGTTGGGAAATTAAGTTGCCACTATAAGAGTTTGATTGCATAATTGTACTCATCAACCAAGGATTATAACATGGTTGAGAGTTAGGTTTCACTTATTCTTGTTAACGTTACTTACATACATTAAAAAAAACATCCTACGTGTAACTGCTCATGGATTCCATGGAGCAGGGGGAGGAGGTGAAGTTGGAAACATAGGTGGAACCGCCGAGAAAATAGTGTTCTTATCAATTTTATTTGTAGTTCTCTCGCCAGATTAGGCAACCAAGGTTGCAACCAAACCAGCATTGCCAGCAAGTGTTGGCTTTGTGTAATTATAGTGCATACCATGAATTCATGTGATGATATTTATGCAAGTGAATAAAAAAAACCCCGAAAGAATACACTAAAGAACTTGTTAAGACACCAAAGAATCATTAGATTAAACACCTTCGACAAGATGTCATTTATTAGGTAATAACAGTCTGATACAATAAACACGACACACAGGCTCACTAATGCAGCAAACAAATTTAGAACTAGTAATTGGAGGGGTGCGCCAGCCTAGGCAGTAGTGCAACTCCAAGGTGACACGTGAAGAACCCCAGCAGCAAGCTACTGTGGCGGGTTCTTCCCCCATAAAAATAAGATTAATATCGAGTGAGCCGATGGCTCACATATCTGATATTAAACTGATAAGAACAAATACTACACTTGATCTTGTCAATCCACAGGCCTTTGCTTTTATAGTCAAATCTCACTTGTCTGTTTACTTCACCTAACCGATGTGGGATATAAAGGGTCTTTAAGAAACTTGATGGTTCCTGCACTTTTTGCACAGGCAAAGGGTAACCCCAATCAGCATGTTCACCCAATGTCACCTTAGCTACATCGTTGCATTTTCTCATGTCACGACCATTTCAATTTTAGATGCTGAATTGATCAGAGGGAATGTGAAGGTGATGGTTCAAAATGCCAGCAAAAGAGAGATGCAACGTGCGTCTGGACCCAATTCTAGTAACATTAGATAGACGTTGCTCATACTCCTCTACCTACTATCATTTTAGAATAATGAGAAACAAAACATACGCAGACGGTGTAAACTACCACAAGAAAGAAAACGAAAAAGTGACATCTCATCAAATGGGGTTTTCTCATTAAAACTACTTATGCTTTTTGAAGTAATCAGATAAACCCTTTCGCCTATTAAATTATGTGGATGTATCATTCCTCTTATGTTGTTTTGTTTACTTCTTTTCCAACTTATCGTGTTTAAACTTTTTTCCAAATTGTTCCTAAAACTGAAATCAAACCAAAGGTAGTTCAGGTTTTAGATCGTTAGGTTTTATACCTTTCAGATCCATATATAAAATACTGGACTGCCTTCTATCAAAACTGCTGGCTTAGGTTCTGCTTTTTGCCCACCCCTACTGAAGGGGTGTTTGGATAAGCTTTACAGAAGTAACTTATTAGCTTATTACGTTACCAAACCCCAAGAGGTCAACTTGAGAGTTTTCCGTTTTATTCAAAGTAGCATAAAGAATAGATAAAAAGAAAACCAATGCCAGGACTCGAACCTGGGACCCCTGTGTTAGAGGGGCCGAGAAACATAATCATGGTTTCATGGTTTGTGCTACATCGGTTTTGTTGTAATAATAAACTTTCTACTCTATTTGTACATTATATGTGGCCTAAACAAGTATAACTACAATTATAGAATCTTAAGCTCCGCAACATATGTTAACATTATGTGGATTGAATATGAAGCATTCTTACTTTAAGCTGTTCAGTTTCCTTGTTTCATTTTGCTTGAAACTAAAACGACACCAAAAGAAGTAGCTTCGTTTTTGAAAGGCTGGGTTTCCAAGTTTTAGGTATTGCATGGTTCAGCATTAGTGGCGGATCCAGGATTCCGAAATATGGTATGCACTTTTAGACCCGAAAGTTTTTATAAAAAACATATGATTTTTAAATTGGGTTTTCGGGTCGGGTTTTTAAGATACAATAATGATTTTTTATCCCGATGAACTATTCTTGGTATATCTAGTTATGGTGTGGATATGTAAGATCGCAAGTGTACCTCACACAATATCTTGTAATAATCAACAATAATCTTTACTCCTTTATAAAGGAAAAATGAAGATAGTTGAAAGTTGAAAAAAATAGCATGGTTGAAAAAGTTTTGTGGGCCCTATCTATACTCCCTTATAAAGCATGCATATCCCCAACTACATAAACCATACATCTCCGGTCACTCAAATTTACTCTCTCTAGAAACACACACAACACCACACTTCACTTTCTATCCCCGTCTCTCTAGAAACACACACAACACACATAAACCATAAACCCCCGCCGGCTGCCGTCCCACCACTGACCGCTATCGCAGCCTGCCCGGAATTTTCTAAGGTATTTGTTTTCTATATCTGAATAGATCTATATGATTTGGCACATAGATCTAAGGTTTTATGTTACATATTTTGAATTTTTTTTATAGATCTATTAATTTAATTAGTAGATATGTAGCTTTTGTTTGTAGATATTAATTTTATAATTTTTTAACAGCCACGACAACCGGAAAAAAGCTGTTGTTTCCTCGCCGGAAAAGTTGTTGTCTCGCCCGAAAAAACACAGCCGCTGTCTTTGACAGTTTTGTAATATTTTCTTTATCAAGTTTTGAGGGTTTTTCATTTATATGTAAGTTCTTGTAACATATCTTTCTGATTTTTTTATGTAGATCTTCAGAATCTCTGGCTATAATATTCAGCCATCAGCCATCAGCCATCAGCCATCACTGAAAATGAGGTTGCATAGTCTGAAGTTGTTGCTTTGTCAGATTCACTTTTATTAGTTCTTATAGATTTATTTGGTAAAATTGTAGTCTTTTTATAGATTTATTTTTCCAAAATATTCCTAACTTATTTTTTACTGGTGGCTTATGCCAAACTCCAAACTTTATAAATATTAAAAATGTTTTTTTGCAAAGTTTTGCAAATTAAAATTATTGAATACTGTTTTTATTAAATTTTTAAAAAGTTTTTTATTAGTTTATATGTGGAAAAAAACTTTGAAACGTAAACCAATTTTTAAAGTTTATATCTTTACGAAAAACGTTTGAATGTTGGAAAAAAAAACTTATGCATGTTCGAAAGTTTATTGTTTATTTCAGTGTTTACATTTTTGTCATAAAAAGTTTGAAGTAAATTTTCTTGTAAAGTTTTTGTATATATCTAAATGAGTTACAAGAGTAAATAAGAATTTTTTTATAATTTGTGTGTAAATTGTTTATAATTTTGAAAATATTACGTTCTTCTAATTTTTCAAATTTTTAAATGTGATTTGATCTTTTTAAGTCACGAAAACTTTTAAAATTTGAAACATTTTTAAATCGTTAAAATTAAAATTATAAATTCAAAGTTTTTTTGTTTTTGAAAGGTGTGTTGATGGAGACGTGACGGTACACAATTTGATAAAGGATGACAAAAAGTTTGACTTTTTAAATGCAAAAGAAAACCAAATTTAAAGTGAAGCTTTTCTTTTGAGAATAGTGTCATTTCAAATAACCACGAGATTCCAAACTTTCATACATTTATTTGTAGAAGGCTTTTTGCTACCTACTTTATTTTGTCTTTATCATATACTATGGTTTTTCTACCTACTTTAATATATGTGAAGTAAGAAAATTTATTTAAATGAGATAGCAACTTAGAAAAATAATTTAAAGATGAAAAGTTGTATTAGAATGACAAGTTGTATTCGACCATATTTTGGCGGCGAATCATGCATTTCTTTGATATTTTAAATTGAGATGACATGATAGAAGTAGAACACAACATTATTGGTCACCAAATATAATCTGCTAAAGGACAATGGGAAAATTGAAAACCAATTTGTTTATGAGTACTTAGCTTAAAATTGATAAATGGAAAGATGAACTGCACAAAGCAACAAACTTCATATTTTCTTTCACATGATATATGAATGTAATTAAGTTTTTTATTGTATAAAAATTCTCTTTTACATGATTAAGACTATTTCTACCTTTTTTCTACCTTTTTTTCTTTCACAGTTTACAAGACAATATTTATCCTTTTTTTTAAATTGGTAAGTCATCTTCATTATTTTTTCCTTTCACAGTTTACAAGGCAATACTTTGTCATTTACCAAAAAAGAGATAGCAAAATTGATAGGTCACTGCCACCATTATTATATATGCAAAATAGATTGACTTTTCACGTTAAACGAGTATTTCAAATTTTAGATTTTCGAAATATGTAAAATAAAAAAAGTTTACACTTTCATATTTTAATTTCAAACCTTTTAACATATTCAAAATAATTCAAACGTTACACTTTCAAAAAATAGACTCCAGTTACATAGTAATCTTTTATAATGCACCAATTTATGATAACAACAATAATATGCACAATCAAGTTTGATAATATGAATGACTTTCCAATAAAAATTATATTTGTAAACAAAATTACAACAGTAAGATTGAAAAATAAATAATCAACACGCATAAAAATAAAAGTACATGCACATCAAATAGACAAACACGTCTAAATAAAAAAAATTGCACAAAATAGGTACTGTAAAGCAAAAAATATCCAAACAGCCTTGTAAAGCAAAAAAACTGGGCGGAAGTGGTCAATTTCTGTAAACAAAATTTATGTTTCTGCTGCAAATAAGTCAAAGCAGTACTTATAGAGGAATAGTGCAAAATTCGACAATTTTGAATCGTTTATTTATAAATGTATCGATTGGAGTTATGATTTATTTAAAGTTTTAAACCATGCTCAATGGGCAAAATAGTATCTTTTGCTAAATAAGAATCGAGTCGAAAAAACACGACCTTGCTAGTTTGACTGTTTGAGGCCTGGTAAACTGTCATTTTGACACAAATAGGTACTGGTCTCTGAGAAAGAAAATACTGTCAAATCACCCATCCCACATCGCTCAGAAGAAGAACTGGTCACTAGTTTATATAAAGACTTTCAACTATTGACTCTGTCCTTCGGGACATCCAATAAAATTGGAACGATACGAGCTTTTTTTTTTGGACAACAGTGACTTATCATATATTTTTTTAATGATACAGAGAAGATTAGCATGGCCCCTGCTCAAGGATGACATGCACAAATCGAGAAATGGTTCAAAATTTTTTCTCTATCGCTTGCGCGTTTCACGAGCACTCTATGATCCGAGCTTTTTTTTGGACAACAGTGACTTATTAGCTTGTTGCGTTTCGAATTGCGATAAGTTCGTCCTTTGTGAGTTTGAATATTGTTTCTTCTATCTTATTATTGTGTTATAAGCTCAAGGTTAATAAGCTTTTAAGCCATTATAATAAATTTATAGGATTATCAGATTTTCAATAAGTTCATAAGCCCGTTACCCCTGTATATGATTTTGGCTTATATTTCATAAGCTCATTTTTAGCTTAAGTTTCATAAGCCATAAAATAAACCAAAAAATACGGGCTTATAAAAGATAAAGCCAGTGTCATATAAGCTCATATATATTTGCTTAGCAAAGCAGACCCCAAATGACCTTGGTTAAAATTCGAGCTAGGTTGTGCAACGAGGGCGGTCGGTGAGGACGAGATATGGCGGGAGGACGAAGGCGCAGCATTCTTCCTGTTCATGCGGGATTTGGCTAGGGATAAAATGGAGCGGGTGTCTTCCAAGTTGGGGAACGAGTCTTTGTTTAGCATGATGTGAGCCACGTGTTGATATTTGTCAATGAAACCATTTACGGCATACATGACCAAGTCATCTTCGGTCATGTTAGACCCGAGGTTATCCAAATGTGATGCTAGTGAGTCCCGCAAAGAGAGTGTGCAATGAAATGCCTCATAAGGATGTTTTGGCTAATTAATAATGCAATGGTATCAGCTATTAGTTAGCATGGGCTTGTGATCACTTGGTATTAGGCGATGTTAAATTTGTCTTTGATCACAATCCCGTCAAAGATGTGTGTGGTCTCGTGGAATGCAATGATACATGGTTAGATTAGCTGAAGAGTTATTCAAAGTGACATGAAAATTTCAAATGGTATCAGCCGGTTAGTTTCTCAAATAAAAGAAGTAAGGCTTATCCCACATCGGCCAAAAATGCAAACAAAATGATGTTTAAAAAGAGGGTGCACAAAAGAACTACCACGACCTTACTTGAACAGGATCTGTTCTATAGGCTCGTACCTCTGTATGCTTGATTCCTCAAGAGACAGAAACCCATGTCTGGTTGATGCATCGAGACCATGTAGCCAGAGCGTGATTAACCGAGCCTTATGGTTTCGGCTATGGCTCAGTAGAGGATCGTTGTCAGCCCATCTAATGGGTTCTGGCATGGCTACATGGTTGTCTGACAGACAACAATCCATTTTTTTTCTTCTCGATCCGTTTCATATATATGTTATGTGTCTTTTTGTCAACTAAGCTTACACTCAATTCAACTTTGGTCTGTTCATTATAAAATTCGTATGACACTAACAATCACAAAGTATTTGGACTTTAGCAGCATCGAACTAGAACCATTATAACAAAAGTGATAATCGTTTTTTATTGAGAAATCTGAACAAGCCCCTTAATATCTGGTTAGTTAATATACAATACGGTTAGAGGTAAATTGAATGTTTTCACTTGAGATGAAAATTTCTACCCATTAATTTAGGATGAATCACCTGCACTGCTATGTTCAAACAGAGCCATTATGTTCCAGATTGGGAACTTGTTACAGCTCTTGGGTCTTGGCCATCAAGACCGTTATAAGCAAAGAACATATACCAGACAAACACATATCCCGGTAGCAAATTTGTGGTTTTCTGGGAAGTGATTATATTGATGATTGTTTTTCTGCAGTACCCCAGATTATATTACTCTAGAAGCTCCACCAATGCCGCTTACTTTAGGTCATGATAAGCTAATCTTGGAATAGCATGTGTCTTAGTTTCTGTTTGTTGGCTTATTGTTTTTAGTTTCGTTACTGATATATATTATTTATGTGTAGGATGAAGAATGTCTTGACCAAGAAGATCACCAGAGAAAGTAAAGTCTGTTCAAAGTAAAAGACGCAAAACATGTTAGTTGCTTTGTAAGTTGTAACAAACACCAACCGATTATTCATGCACTTGTTTTGTTAAGCTTGCTTTCAGCTTGGCATTCTAAACCTTTCTGGTATGCAACAGCTTTTCGGGGATTTGGAAGATGATGTACCGGAAGAAACTGAACTATATGAGAACCAGTAAGTGAAGCTCATAAATACAAGCAGGGGCATGTTCCTTCGTCTGTTGTGGCATTACATAGGTCGGGGTAATGCGTCCAACTTGTATGAGGAACCCTTATCAAGGATGATTCAGATAATGGTGTGGATCCACTTGGTGACCGCTGAGCTAAATGTGTAGGTATATAGCTATTGGTTATTTAATGATTGCTATGATTATATATTTGTGAAACAGTTTGATAGAATAAACAACACACAGGATAACTAATGCATCAAACAAACTTAGAACTAGTAATTGGAGGGGTACGCCAGCCTAGGCAGTAGTGCAACGCCAAGGCAACACATGAAGAACCCCAGCAGCAAGCTACTGTGGTGGGTTCTTCCCCCATAAAAAATAAGATTAATATCGAATGAGCCGATGGCTCACATATCAGATATTAAACTGATAAGAACAGATACTACACTTGATCTTAGCCAAAAGGCCGAGAAAGGTATGCTTTGCCCATTCACAGGCCTTTGTTTTTATAGCCAACCCCGACTTGTCTGTTTACTTCACCTAACCGATGTGGGATATAAAGGGTCTTTAAGAAACTTGATGGTTCCTGCACTTTTTGCACAGGCAAAGGGTAACCCCAAAATCAGCATGTTCACCCAATGTCACCTTAGCTACGTCGGTTGCATCTTCTCTTGTCACGACCATTGCAATTTCAGAGGTAGAAATTATAAGAGGGAATGTGAAGGTGATCCAAGGAGGAGGTGGTTTAGGCTAATTTGTGATGAAAGTCACCCATTTCTTCTTCTCAAAGCGTTCAAAATGCCGGCAGAAGACAGATGCAACGTGCTCGTCTAGACCCAATTCAAGTAACATTAGATAGACGTTGCTCATACTCCTCTACCTACAATCAGTGGCGGATCCACGATTCCGAAATAGGGTATGCACTTTTAGACCCGAAAGTTTTTATAAAAAACATATGATTTTTAAATTGGGTTTTCGGGTCGGGTTTTTAAGATACAATAATGATTTTTTATCCCGATGAACTATTCTTGGTATATCTAGTTATGGTGTGGGTATGTAAGATCGCAAGTGTACCTCACACAATATCTTGTAATAATCAACAATAATCTTTACTCCTTTATAAAGGAAAAATGAAGATGGTTGAAAGTTGAAAAAAATAGCATGGTTGAAAAAGTTTTGTGGGCCCAATCTATACTCCCTTATAAAGCATGCATATCCCCAACTACATAAACCATACATCTCCGGTCACTCAAATTTACTCTCTCTAGAAACACACACAACACCACACTTCACTTTCTATCCCCGTCTCTCTAGAAACACACACAACACACACAAACCATAAACCCCCGCCGGCTGCCGTCCCACCACTGACCGCTATCACAGCCTGCCCGGAATTTTCTAAGGTATTTGTTTTCTATATCTGAATAGATCTATATGATTTGGCACATAGATCTAAGGTTTTATGTTACATATTTTGAATTTTTTTATAGATCTATTAATTTAATTAGTAGATCTGTAGCTTTTGTTTGTAGATATTAATTTTGTAATTTTTTAACAGCCACGACAACCGGAAAAAAGCTGTTGTTTCCTCGCCGGAAAAGTTGTTGTCTCGCCCGAAAAAACACAGCCGCTGTCTTTGACAGTTTTGTAATATTTTCTTTATCAAGTTTTGAGGGTTTTTCATTTATATGTAAGTTCTTGTAACATATCTTTCTGATTTTTTTTATGTAGATCTTCGGAATCTCTGGCTATAATATTCAGCCATCAGCCATCAGCCATCACTGAAAATGAGGTTGCATAGTCTGAAGTTGTTGCTTTGTCAGATTCACTTTTATTAGTTCTTATAGATTTATTTGGTAAAATTGTAGTCTTTTTATAGATTTATTTTTCCAAAATATTCCTAACTTATTTTTTACTGGTGGCTTATGCCAAACTCCAAACTTTATAAATATTAAAAATGTTTTTTGCAAAGTTTTGCAAATTAAAATTATTGAATACAGTTTTTATTAAATTTTTAAAAAGTTTTTTATTAGTTTATATGTGGAAAAAAACTTTGAAACGTAAACCAATTTTTAAAGTTTATATCTTTACGAAAAACGTTTGAATGTTGGAAAAAAAAACTTATGCATGTTCGAAAGTTTATTGTTTATTTCAGTGTTTACATTTTTGTCATAAAAAGTTTGAAGTAAATTTTCTTGTAAAGTTTTTGTATATATCTAAATGAGTTACAAGAGTAAATCAGAATTTTTTTATAATTTGTGTGTAAATTGTTTATAATTTTGAAAATATTACGTTCTTCTAATTTTTCAAATTTTTAAATGTGATTTGATCTTTTTAAGTCACGAAAACTTTTAAAATTTGAAACATTTTTAAATCGTTAAAATTAAAATTATAAATTCAAAGTTTTTTTGTTTTTGAAAGGTGTGTTGATGGAGACGTGACGGTACACAATTTGATAAAGGATGACAAAAAGTTTGACTTTTTAAATGCAAAAGAAAACCAAATTTAAAGTGAAGCTTTTCTTTTGAGAATAGTGTCATTTCAAATAACCACGAGATTCCATACTTTCATACATTTATTTGTAGAAGGCTTTTTGCTACCTACTTTATTTTGTCTTTATCATATACTACGGTTTTTCTACCTACTTTAATATATGTGAAGTAAGAAAATTTATTTAAATGAGATAGCAACTTAGAAAAATAATTTAAAGATGACAAGTTGTATTAGAATGACAAGTTGTATTCGACCATATTTTGGCGGCGAATCATGCATTTCTTTGATATTTTAAATTGAGATGACATGATAGAAGTAGAACACAACATTATTGGTCACCAAATATAATCTGCTAAAGGACAATGGGAAAATTGAAAACCAATTTGTTTATGAGTACTTAGCTTAAAATTGATAAATGGAAAGATGAACTGCACAAAGCAACAAACTTCACATTTTCTTTTACATGATATATGAATGTAATTAAGTTTTTTATTGTATAAAAATTCTCTTTTACATGATTAAGACTATTTCTACCTTTTTTCTACCTTTTTTTCTTTCACAGTTTACAAGACAATATTTATCCTTTTTTTAAAATTGGTAAGTCATCTTCATTATTTTTTCCTTTCACAGTTTACAAGGAAATACTTTGTCATTTACCAAAAAAGAGATAGCAAAATTGATAGGTCACTGCCACCATTATTATATATGCAAAATAGATTGACTTTTCACGTTAAACGAGTATTTCAAATTTTAGATTTTCGAAATATGTAAAATAAAAAAAGTTTACACTTTCATATTTTAATTTCAAACCTTTTAACATATTCAAAATAATTCAAACGTTACACTTTCAAAAAATAGACTCCAGTTACATAGTAATCTTTTATAATGCACCAATTTATGATAACAACAATAATATGCACAATCAAGTTTGATAATATGAGTGACTTTCCAATAAAAATTATATTTGTAAACAAAATTACAACAGTAAGATTGAAAAATAAATAATCAACACGCATAAAAATAAAAGTACATGCACATCAAATAGACAAACACGTCTAAATAAAAAATTGCACAAAATAGGTATTGTAAAGCAAAAAATATCCAAACAGCCTTGTAAAGCAAAAAAACTGGGCGGAAGTGGTCAATTTCTGTAAACAAAGTTTATGTTTCTGCTGCAAATAAGTCAAAGCAGTACTTATAGAGGAATAGTGCAAAATTCGACAATTTTGAATCGTTTATTTATAAATGTATCGATTGGAGTTATGATTTATTTAAAGTTTTAAACCATGCTCAATGGGCAAAATAGTATCTTTTGCTAAATAAGAATCGAGTCGAAAAAACACGACCTTGCTAGTTTGACTGTTTGAGGCCTGGTAAACTGTCATTTTGACACAAATAGGTACTGGTCTCTGAGAAAGAAAATACTGTCAAATCACCCATCCCACATCGCTCAGAAGAAGAACTGGTCACTAGTTTATATAAAGACTTTCAACTATTGACTCTGTCCTTCGGGACATCCAATAAAATTGGAACGATACGAGCTTTTTTTTTTGGACAACAGTGACTTATCATATATTTTTTTAATGATACAGAGAAGATTAGCATGGCCCCTGCTCAAGGATGACATGCACAAATCGAGAAATGGTTCAAAATTTTTTCTCTATCGCTTGCGCGTTTCACGAGCACTCTATGATCCGAGCTTTTTTTGGACAACAGTGACTTATTAGCTTGTTGCGTTTCGAATTGCGATAAGTTCGTCCTTTGTGAGTTTGAATATTGTTTCTTCTATCTTATTATTGTGTTATAAGCTCAAGGTTAATAAGCTTTTAAGCCATTATAATAAACTTATAGGATTATCAGATTTTCAATAAGTTCATAATCCCGTTACCCGTGTATATGATTTTGGCTTATATTTCATAAGCTCATTTTTAGCTTAAGTTTCATAAGCCATAAAATAAACCAAAAAATACGGGCTTATAAAAGATAAAGCCAGTGTCATATAAGCTCATATATATTTGCTTAGCAAAGCAGACCCCAAATGACCTTGGTTAAAATTCGAGCTAGGTTGTGCAACGAGGGCGGTCGGTGAGGACGAGATATGGCGGGAGGACGAAGGCGCAGCATTCTTCCTGTTCATGCGGGATTCGGCTAGGGATAAAATGGAGCGGGTGTCTTCCAAGTTGGGGAACGAGTCTTTGTTTAGCATGATGTGAGCCACGTGTTGATATTTGTCAATGAGACCATTTACGGCATACATGACCAAGTCATCTTCGGTCATGTTAGACCCGAGGTTATCCAAATGTGATGCAAGTGAGTCCCGCAAAGAGAGTGTGCAATGAAATGCCTCATAAGGATGTTGTGGCTAATTAATAATGCAATGGTATCAGCTGTTAGTTAGCATGGGCTTGTGATCACTTGGTATTAGGCGATGTTAAATTTGTCTTTGATCACAATCCCGTCAAAGATGTGTGTGGTCTCGTGGAATGCAATGATACATGGTTAGATTAGCTGAAGAGTTATTCAAAGTGACATGAAAATTTCAAATGGTATCAGCCGGTTAGTTTCTCAAATAAAAGAAGTAAGGCTTATCCCACATCGGCCAAAAATGCAAACAAAATGATGTTTAAAAAGAGGGTGCACAAAAGAACTACCACGACCTTACTTGAACAGGATCTGTTCTATAGGCTCGTACCTCTGTATGCTTGATTCCTCAAGAGACAGAAACCCATGTCTGGTTGATGCATCAAGACCATGTAGCCAGAGCGTGATTAACCGAGCCTTATGGTTTCGGCTATGGCTCAGTAGAGGATCGTTGTCAGCCCATCTAATGGGTTCTGGCATGGCTACATGGTTGTCTGACAGACAACAATCCTTTTTTTTCTTCTCGATCCGTTTCATATATATGTTATGTGTCTTTTTGTCAACTAAGCTGACACTCAATTCAACTTTGGCCTGTTCATTATAAAATTCGTATGACACTAACAATCACAAAGTATTTGGACTTTAGCAGCTTCGGACTAGAACCATTATAACAAAAGTGATAATCGTTTTTTATTGAGAAATCTGAACAAGCCCCTTAATATCTGGTTAGTTAATATACAATACGGTTAGAGGTAAATTGAATGTTTTCACTTGAGATGAAAATTTCTACCCATTAATTTACGATGGATCACCTGCACTGCTATGTTCAAACAGAGCCATTCTGTTCCAGATTGGGAACTTGTTACAGCTCTTGGGTCTTGTCCATCAAGACCATTATAAGCAAAGAACATATACCAGACAAACACATATCCCGGTAGCAAATTTGTGGTTTTTCGAGAAGTGATTATATTGATCATCGTTTTTCTGCAGTACCCCAGATTATATTACTCTAGAAGCTCCACCAATGCCGCTTACTTTAGGTCATGATAAGCTAATCTTGGAATAGCATGTGTCTTAGTTTCTGTTTGTTGGCTTATTGTTTTTAGTTTCGTTACTGATATATATTATTTATGTGTAGGATGAAGAATGTCTTGACCAAGAAGATCACCAGAGAAAGTAAAGTCTGTTCAAAGTAAAAGACGCAAAACATGTTAGTTGCTTTGTAAGTTGTAACAAACACCAACCGATTATTCATGCACTTGTTTTGTTAAGCTTGCTTTCAGTTTGGCATTCTAAACCTTTCTGGTATGCAACAGCTTTTCGGGGATTTGGAAGATGATGTACCGGAAGAAACTGAACTATATGAGAACCAGTAAGTGAAGCTCATAAATACAAGCAGGGGCATGTTCCTTCGTCTGTTGTGGCTTTACATAGGTCGGGGTAATGCGTCCAACTTGTATGAGGAACCCTTATCAAGGATGATTCAGATAATGGTGTGGATCCACTTGGTGACCGCTGAGCTAAATGTGCAGGTATATAGCTATTGGTTATTTAATGATTGCTATGATTATATATTTGTGAAACAGTTTGATAGAATAAACAACACACAGGATAACTAATGCATCAAACAAACTTAGAACTAGTAATTGGAGGGGTGCGCCAGCCTAGGCAGTAGTGCAACGCCAAGGCAACACATGAAGAACCCCAGCAGCAAGCTACTGTGGTGGGTTCTTCCCCCATAAAAAATAAGATTAATATCGAATGAGCCGATGGCTCACATATCAGATATTAAACTGATAAGAACAGATACTACACTTGATCTTAGCCAAAAGGCCGAGAAAGGTATGCTTTGCCTATTCACAGGCCTTTGTTTTTATAGCCAACCCCGACTTGTCTGTTTACTTCACCTAACCGATGTGGGATATAAAGGGTCTTTAAGAAACTTGATGGTTCCTGCACTTTTTGCACAGGCAAAGGGTAACCCCAAAATCAGCATGTTCACCCAATGTCACCTTAGCTACGTCGGTTGCATCTTCTCTTGTCACGGCCATTGCAATTTCAGAGGTAGAAATTATAAGAGGGAATGTGAAGGTGATCCAAGGAGGAGGTGGTTTAGGCTAATTTGTGATGAAAGTCACCCATTTCTTCTTCTCAAAGCGTTCAAAATGCCGGCAGAAGACAGATGCAACGTGCTCGTCTAGACCCAATTCAAGTAACATTAGATAGACGTTGCTCATACTCCTCTACCTACAATCAGTGGCGGATCCAGGATTCCGAAATAGGGTATGCACTTTTAGACCCGAAAGTTTTTATAAAAAACATATGATTTTTAAATTGGGTTTTCGGGTCGGGTTTTTAAGATACAATAATGATTTTTTATCCCGATGAACTACTCTTGGTATATCTAGTTATGGTGTGGATATGTAAGATCGCAAGTGTACCTCACACAATATCTTGTAATAATCAACAATAATCTTTACTCCTTTATAAAGGAAAAATGAAGATGGTTGAAAGTTGAAAAAAATAGCATGGTTGAAAAAGTTTTGTGGGCCCAATCTATACTCCCTTATAAAGCATGCATATCCCCAACTACATAAACCATACATCTCCGGTCACTCAAATTTACTCTCTCTAGAAACACACACAACACCACACTTCACTTTCTATCCCCGTCTCTCTAGAAACACACACAACACACATAAACCATAAACCCCCGCCGGCTGCCGTCCCACCACTGACCGCTATCGCAGCCTGCCCGGAATTTTCTAAGGTATTTGTTTTCTATATCTGAATTGATCTATATGATTTGGCACATAGATCTAAGGTTTTATGTTACATATTTTGAATTTTTTTATAGATCTATTAATTTAATTAGTAGATCTGTAGCTTTTGTTTGTAGATATTAATTTTGTAATTTTTTAACAGCCACGACAACCGGAAAAAAGTTGTTGTTTCCTCGCCGGAAAAGTTGTTGTCTCGCCCGAAAAAACACAGCCGCTGTCTTTGACAGTTTTGTAATATTTTCTTTATCAAGTTTTGAGGGTTTTTCATTTATATGTAAGTTCTTGTAACATATCTTTCTGATTTTTTTTATATAGATCTTCGGAATCTCTGGCTATAATATTCAGCCATCAGCCATCAGCCATCAGCCATCACTGAAAATGAGGTTGCATAGTCTGAAGTTGTTGCTTTGTCAGATTCACTTTTATTAGTTCTTATAGATTTATTTGGTAAAATTGTAGTCTTTTTATAGATTTATTTTTCCAAAATATTCCTAACTTATTTTTTACTGGTGGCTTATGCCAAACTCCAAACTTTATAAATATTAAAAATGTTTTTTTGCAAAGTTTTGCAAATTAAAATTATTGAATACAGTTTTTATTAAATTTTTAAAAAGTTTTTTATTAGTTTATATGTGGTAAAAAACTTTGAAACGTAAACCAATTTTTAAAGTTTATATCTTTACGAAAAACGTTTGAATGTTGGAAAAAAAACTTATGCATGTTCGAAAGTTTATTGTTTATTTCAGTGTTTACATTTTTGTCATAAAAAGTTTGAAGTAAATTTTCTTGTAAAGTTTTTGTATATATCTAAATGAGTTACAAGAGTAAATCAGAATTTTTTTATAATTTGTGTGTAAATTCTTTATAATTTTGAAAATATTACGTTCTTCTAATTTTTCAAATTTTTAAATGTGATTTGATCTTTTTAAGTCACGAAAACTTTTAAAATTTGAAACATTTTTAAATCGTTAAAATTAAAATTATAAATTCAAAGTTTTTTTGTTTTTGAAAGGTGTGTTGATGGAGACGTGACGGTACACAATTTGATAAAGGATGACAAAAAGTTTGACTTTTTAAATGCAAAAGAAAACCAAATTTAAAGTGAAGCTTTTCTTTTGAGAATAGTGTCATTTCAAATAACCACGAGATTCCAAACTTTCATACATTTATTTGTAGAAGGCTTTTTGCTACCTACTTTATTTTGTCTTTATCATATACTATGGTTTTTCTACCTACTTTAATATATGTGAAGTAAGAAAATTTATTTAAATGAGATAGCAACTTAGAAAAATAATTTAAAGATGACAAGTTGTATTAGAATGACAAGTTGTATTCGACCATATTTTGGCGGCGAATCATGCATTTCTTTGATATTTTAAATTGAGATGACATGATAGAAGTAGAACACAACATTATTTGTCACCAAATATAATCTGCTAAAGGACAATGGGAAAATTGAAAACCAATTTGTTTATGAGTACTTAGCTTAAAATTGATAAATGGAAAGATGAACTGCACAAAGCAACAAATTTGATATTTTCTTTTACATGATATATGTATGTAATTAAGTTTTTTATTGTATAAAAATTCTCTTTTACATGATTAAGACTATTTCTACCTTTTTTCTACCTTTTTTTCTTTCACAGTTTACAAGACAATATTTATCCTTTTTTTAAAATTGGTAAGTCATCTTCATTATTTTTTCCTTTCATAGTTTACAAGGCAATACTTTGTCATTTACCAAAAAATAGATAGCAAAATTGATAGGTCACTGCCACCATTATTATATATGCAAAATAGATTGACTTTTCACGTTAAACGAGTATTTCAAATTTTAGATTTTCGAAATATGTAAAATATAAAAAAGTTTACACTTTCATATTTTAATTTCAAACCTTTTAACATATTCAAAATAATTCAAACGTTACACTTTCAAAAAATAGACTCCAGTTACATAGTAATCTTTTATAATGCACCAATTTATGATAACAACAATAATATGCACAATCAAGTTTGATAATATGAGTGACTTTCCAATAAAAATTATATTTGTAAACAAAATTACAACAGTAAGATTGAAAAATAAATAATCAACACGCATAAAAATAAAAGTACATGCACATCAAATAGACAAACACGTCTAAATAAAAAAATTGCACAAAATAGGTACTGTAAAGCAAAAAATATCCAAGCAGCCTTGTAAAGCAAAAAAATTGGGCGGAAGTGGTCAATTTCTGTAAACAAAATTTATGTTTCTGCTGCAAATATGTCTAAGCAGTACTTATAGAGGAATAGTGCAAAATTCGACAATTTTGAATCGTTTATTTATAAATGTATCGATTGGAGTTATGATTTATTTAAAGTTTTAAACCATGCTCAATGGGCAAAATAGTATCTTTTGCTAAATAAGAATCGAGTCGAAAAAACACGACCTTGCTAGTTTGACTGTTTGAGGCCTGCTAAACTGTCATTTTGACACAAATAGGTACTGGTCTCTGAGAAAGAAAATACTGTCAAATCACCCATCCCACATCGCTCAGAAGAAGAACTGGTCACTAGTTTATATAAAGACTTTCAACTATTGACTCTGTCCTTCGGGACATCCAATAAAATTGGAACGATACGAGCTTTTTTTTTGGACAACAGTGACTTATCATATATTTTTTAATGATACAGAGAAGATTAGCATGGCCCCTGCTCAAGGATGACATGCACAAATCGAGAAATGGTTCAAAATTTTTTCTCTATCGCTTGCGCGTTTCACGAGCACTCTATGATCCGAGCTTTTTTTTGGACAACAGTGACTTATTAGCTTGTTGCGTTTTGAATTGCGATAAGTTCGTCCTTTGTGAGTTTGAATATTGTTTCTTCTATCTTATTATTGTGTTATAAGCTCAAGGTTAATAAGCTTTTTAGCCATTATAATAAACTTATAGGATTATCAGATTTTCAATAAGTTCATAAGCCCGTTACCCCTGTATATGATTTTGGCTTATATTTCATAAGCTCATTTTTAGCTTAAGTTTCATAAGCCATAAAATAAACCAAAAAATATGGGCTTATAAAAGATAAAGCCAGTGTCATATAAGCTCATATATATTTGCTTAGCAAAGCAGACCCCAAATGACCTTGGTTAAAATTCGAGCTAGGTTGTGCAACGAGGGCGGTCGGTGAGGACGAGATATGGCGGGAGGACGAAGGCGCAACATTCTTCCTGTTCATGCGGGATTCGGCTAGGGATAAAATGGAGCAGGTGTCTTCCAAGTTAGGGAACGAGTCTTTGTTTAGCATGATGTGAGCCACGTGTTGATATTTGTCAATGAGACCATTTACGGCATACATGACCAAGTCATCTTCGGTCATGTTAGACCCGAGGTTATCCAAATGTGATGCAAGTGAGTCCCGCAAAGAGAGTGTGCAATGAAATGCCTCATAAGGATGTTGTGGCTAATTAATAATGCAATGGTATCAGCTATTAGTTAGCATGTGCTTGTGATCACTTGGTATTAGGCGATGTTAAATTTGTCTTTGATCACAATCCCGTCAAAGATGTGTGTGGTCTCGTGGAATGCAATGATACATGGTTAGATTAGCTGAAGAGTTATTCAAAGTGACATGAAAATTTCAAATGGTATCAGCCGTTTAGTTTCTCAAATAAAAGAAGTAAGGCTTATCCCACATCGGCCAAAAATGCAAACAAAATGATGTTTAAAAAGAGGGTGCACAAAAGAACTACCACGACCTTACTTGAACAAGATCTGTTCTATAGGCTTGTACCTCTGTATTCTTGATTCCTCAAGAGACAGAAACCCATGTTTGGTTGATGCATCGAGACCATGTAGCCAGAGCGTGATTAACCGAGCCTTATGGTTTCGGCTATGGCTCAGTAGAGGATCGTTGTCAGCCCATCTAATGGGTTCTGGCATGGCTACATGGTTGTCTGACAGACAACAAACCTTTTTTTTCTTCTCGATCCGTTTCATATATATGTTATGTGTCTTTTTGTCAACTAAGCTGACACTCAATTCAACTTTGGCCTGTTCATTATAAAATTCGTATGACACTAACAAACACAAAGTATTTGGACTTTAGCAGCTTCGGACTAGAACCATTATAACAAAAGTGATAATCGTTTTTTATTTAGAAATCTGAACAAGCCCCTTAATATCTGGTTAGTTAATATACAATACGGTTAGAGGTAAGATGAATGTTTTCACTTGAGATGAAAATTTCTACCCATTAATTTAGGATGAATCACCTGCACTGCTATGTTCAAACAGATCCATTATGTTCCAGATTGGGAACTTGTTGGCCATCAAGACCGTTATAAGCAAAGAACATATACCAGACAAACACATATCTCGGTAGCAAATTTGTGGTTTTATGGGAAGTGATTATATTGATGATTGTTTTTCTGCACTACCCCGGATTATATTACTCTAGAAGCTCCACCAATGCCGCTTACTTTAGGTCATGATAAGCTAATCTTGGAATAGCATGTGTCTTAGTTTCTGTTTGTTGGCTTATTGTTTTTAGTTTCGTTACTGATATATATTATTTATGTGTAGGATGAAGAATGTCTTGACCAAGAAGATCACCAGAGAAAGTAAAGTTTGTTCAAAGTAAAAGACGCAAAACATGTTAGTTGCTTTGTAAGTTGTAACAAACACCAACCGATTATTCATGCACTTGTTTTGTTAAGCTTGCTTTCAGCTTGGCATTCTAAACCTTTCTGGTATGCAACAGCTTTTCGGGGATTTGGAAGATGATGTACCGGAAGAAACTGAACTATATGAGAACCAGTAAGTGAAGCTCATAAATACAAGCAGGGGCATGTTCCTTCGTCTGCTGTGGCATTACATAGGTCGGGGTAATGCGTCCAGCTTGTATGAGGAACCCTTATCAAGGATGATTCAAATAATGGTGTGGATCCACTTGGTGACCGCTGAGCTAAATGTGCAGGTATATAGCTATTGGTTATTTAATGATTGCTATGATTATATATTTGTGAAACAGTTTGATAGAATAAACAACACACAGGATAACTAATGCATCAAACAAACTTAGAACTAGTAATTGGAGGGGTGCGCCAGCCTAGGCAGTAGTGCAACGCCAAGGAAACACATGAAGAACCCCAGCAGCAAGCTACTGTGGTGGGTTCTTCCCCCATAAAAAATAAGATTAATATCGAATGAGCCGATGGCTCACATATCAGATATTAAACTGATAAGAACAGATACTACACTTGATCTTAGCCAAAAGGCCGAGAAAGGTATGCTTTGCCCATTCACAGGCCTTTGTTTTTATAGCCAACCCCGACTTGTCTGTTTACTTCACCTAACCGATGTGGGATATAAAGGGTCTTTAAGAAACTTGATGGTTCCTGCACTTTTTGCACAGGCAAAGGGTAACCCCAAAATCAGCATGTTCACCCAATGTCACCTTAGCTACGTCGGTTGCATCTTCTCTTGTCACGACCATTGCAATTTCAGAGGTAGAAATTATAAGAGGGAATGTGAAGGTGATCCAAGGAGGAGGTGGTTTAGGCTAATCTGTGATGAAAGTCACCCATTTCTTCTTCTCAAAGCGTTCAAAATGCCGGCAGAAGACAGATGCAACGTGCTCGTCTAGACCCAATTCAAGTAACATTAGATAAACGTTGCTCATACTCCTCTACCTACAATCAGTGGCGGATCCAGGATTCCGAAATAGGGTATGCACTTTTAGACCCGAAAGTTTTTATAAAAAACATATGATTTTTCAATTGGGTTTTCGGGTCGGGTTTTTAAGATACAATAATGATTTTTTATCCCGATGAACTATTCTTGGTATATCTAGTTATGGTGTGGGTATGTAAGATCGCAAGTGTACCTCACACAATATCTTGTAATAATCAACAATAATCTTTACTCCTTTATAAAGGAAAAATGAAGATGGTTGAAAGTTGAAAAAATAGCATGGTTGAAAAAGTTTTGTGGGCCCTATCTATACTCCCTTATAAAGCATGCATATCCCCAACTACATAAACCATACATCTCCGGTCACTCAAATTTACTCTCTCTAGAAACACACACAACACCACACTTCACTTTCTATCCCCGTCTCTCTAGAAACACACACAACACACATAAACCATAAACCCCCGCCGGCTGCCGTCCCACCACTGACCGCTATCACAGCCTGCCCGGAATTTTCTAAGGTATTTGTTTTCTATATCTGAATAGATCTATATGATTTGGCACATAGATCTAAGGTTTTATGTTACATATTTTGAATTTTTTTATTGATCTATTAATTTAATTAGTAGATCTGTAGCTTTTGTTTGTAGATATTAATTTTGTAATTTTTTAACAGCCACGACAACCGGAAAAAGCTGTTGTTTCCTCGCCAGAAAATTTGTTGTCTCGCCCGAAAAAACACAGCCGCTGTCTTTGACAGTTTTGTAATATTTTCTTTATCAAGTTTTGAGGGTTTTTCATTTATATATAAGTTCTTGTAACATATCTTTCTGATTTTTTTTATGTAGATCTTCGGAATCTCTGGCTATAATATTCAGCCATCAGCCATCAGCCATCACTGAAAATGAGGTTGCATAGTCTGAAGTTGTTGCTTTGTCAGATTCACTTTTATTAGTTCTTATAGATTTATTTGGTAAAATTGTAGTCTTTTTATAGATTTATTTTTCCAAAATATTCCTAACTTATTTTTTACTGGTGGCTTATGCCAAACTCCAAACTTTATAAATATAAAATGTTTTTTGCAAAGTTTTGCAAATTAAAATTATTGAATACAGTTTTTATTAAATTTTTAAAAAGTTTTTTATTAGTTTATATGTGGAAAAAAACTTTGAAACGTAAACCAATTTTTAAAGTTTATATCTTTACAAAAAACGTTTGAATGTTGGAAAAAAAAACTTATGCATGTTCGAAAGTTTATTGTTTATTTCAGTGTTTACATTTTTGTCATAAAAAGTTTGAAGTAAATTTTCTTGTAAAGTTTTTGTATATATCTAAATGAGTTACAAGAGTAAATAAGAATTTTTTTATAATTTGTGTGTAAATTGTTTATAGTTTTGAAAATATTACTTTCTTCTAATTTTTCAAATTTTTAAATGTGATTTGATCTTTTTAAGTCACGAAAACTTTTAAAATTTGAAACATTTTTAAATCGTTAAAATTAAAATTATAAATTCAAAGTTTTTTTGTTTTTGAAAGGTGTGTTGATGGAGACGTGACGGTACACAATTTGATAAAGGATGACAAAAAGTTTGACTTTTTAAATGCAAAATAAAACCAAATTTAAAGTGAAGCTTTTCTTTTGAGAATAGTGTCATTTCAAATAACCACGAGATTCCATACTTTCATACATTTATTTGTAGAAGGCTTTTTGCTACCTACTTTATTTTGTCTTTATCATATACTACGGTTTTTCTACCTACTTTAATATATGTGAAGTAAGAAAATTTATTTAAATGAGATAGCAACTTAGAAAAATAATTTAAAGATGACAAGTTGTATTAGAATGACAAGTTGTATTCGACCATATTTTGGCGGTGAATCATGCATTTCTTTGATATTTTAAATTGAGATGACATGATAGAAGTAGAACACAACATTATTGGTCACCAAATATAATCTGCTAAAGGACAATGGGAAAATTGAAAACCAATTTGTTTATGAGTACTTAGCTTAAAATTGATAAATGGAAAGATGAACTGCACAAAGCAACAAACTTCATATTTTCTTTTACATGATATATGAATGTAATTAAGTTTTTTATTGTATAAAAATTCTCTTTTACATGATTAAGACTATTTTTACCTTTTTCTATCTTTTTTCTTTCACAGTTTACAAGACAATATTTATCCTTTTTTTAAAAATTGGTAAGTTATCTTCATTATTTTTTCCTTTCACAGTTTACAAGGCAATACTTTGTCATTTACCAAAAAAGAGATAGCAAAATTGATAGGTCACTGCCACCATTATTATATATGCAAAATAGATTGACTTTTCACGTTAAACGAGTATTTCAAATTTTAGATTTTCGAAATATGTAAAATATAAAAAAGTTTACACTTTCATATTTTAATTTCAAACCTTTTAACATATTCAAAATAATTCAAACTTTACACTTTCAAAAAATAGACTCCAGTTACATAGTAATCTTTTATAATGCACCAATTTATGATAACAACAATAATATGCACAATCAAGTTTGATAATATGAGTGACTTTCCAATAAAAATTATATTTGTAAACAAAATTACAACAGTAAGATTGAAAAATAAATAATCAACACGCATAAAAATAAAAGTACATGCACATCAAATAGACAAACACGTCTAAATAAAAAATTGCACATAAGCTATAAAACGATATACACACAAAAAGTTAAAATAAGAACAAGTTACGGTAGATCCATACCAGCGGGAATATCACAAAGTTTTGAAACGAGTCTACAACATATGCACCACCGTCACTACACACGAGTAATCGGCTATTAAAAAAGCATATCGTTAATTCAACTTTTCTATTAAATTATACATCGCACACTATGCACCAGAGTCACTACGCACGAGTAATCGACTATTAAAAAAGCATATCGTTAAATCAACTTTTCTATTAAATTAATTTATAAGTCATCTTTCTCAATACATATCTATCCCTTAACAACTAAAAGAAATAATGTTCTCAACTATACACGAGCGAAAAATTTGAACCTTTTTAAAGTTTAACATATTTTTAAAGTTTAAAAGTTTTGAAATATTCTGAAACAAAATTTAAAATATTTTCAGATTGCAAATATTTAAAAATTGAAATTCAAACAAAAGATTTATCTTTGGTTGTATAGAGAGAAGCAAAGAAAAAAAAAGAATATATGAACATGTGGAATGACTAATCAAATGCAAAAAACAAAAACAATAGCGTCATGGGAAAATGATATGACAAAATAAATGAAACAAAGCTAAAAAGCAATAGCAATGTTTTGAACCCCGGGTTTAAAATCGACTTGATCGAGTCACCGGGTCCGGGTTGGCTCAACCCAGGTTAACCCATTTTAAAATTAAAAAATATATTTTTAATAATTAACAAAAATTATATATAAAAATTATAAAAATTCTCGTATATTAAAAATATATATTGTTTACCAACCAATATAATATGTAAAAATATCGCAAATACATAAATTTTATATTTTTTTTTCAAAAAAGCTCGAAAAAATCGATACTCGGCCGGGCCTCGAGAATTTATATTTTTTTTTTCAAAAAAAACTCGAAAAAATCGATACTCCGCGGGGTTTCGAGAACCGGGTTGACCCGGGTAACCCCAAACCCGGCGGGTTGAGCCGGGTTTCAAAAATATAAAAACCGGGTCAATATGACTCTTTTTTCCAGCCGGAACCGGGTCAAACGGTTGACCCGCCGGGTTGACCCGGGTTTCAAAACATTGAGCAATAGTATCTTGATATCGCAATTATACTTGGATCTTATCACGATATAGCGTTTCGTTAATTATCTATCGTTAGACAATTCCGCTGCTATGCGCGGGTACTCGTCTAGTAAATGAAACTAAACTAATACTCCGTACTAATTTAGTGATGAATGAAAAAATGAACATGCTCATAATTTTACATGTAGTAATCTTAAAATCATGTAAAAAGATAAATTATAAAGTAGTTTACACGTTTACAATAATCAACTGAGTTAGCTACCAAAGGTAACCTTCGGGAGGTATTGTTTGAGAGGTCTCAAGTTCGAGTCTCACTAACGACCTTCAGGGCCCGAATTAAACAGAAGCAGGAGTTGAGTTTATCCCTAAGGAGAAGGTTCGAGACTTGCATACTGCCCAATTGGATGTCACTATAAGAGAGCTAGGAGTCATCACTCCAAGTGAGGGGTTTTTGGGGTGCCACGTCAGCGAAACCCACTCACTCACTCACTTGGAAAAATCAGGGGAGTCATCACTCCAAGTGACTCCCCTTTGTGGGTCCCACTTTTTGTTTTCTCACATTTTCAAACTAAATTAATTCATTTCATAAATAAAAATAAATATTACAATCCTAAAAAAATAGAAAAATACAACTTCGAATAAAAAAAAAACGAAAAAATTACGAAAAAAATTACGAAAAAAAACTACTAGTTGGAGGAGTCTTCGGAATCTTCAACGTCGCGGTATTGATTGGTATTCGGCATTTTTACGCGTAGACGAGCCTTGATTTCTTCTTTTTTAAAGTTTATAAACGCGGCCGTTTCGGGATCCATGTTGGAGGTGTCATAGTTGAGAAATTTCAACTCCTCCATTTCGGCAATCGTGTCGTCTTTGCGTGTCGAAGCCGCATACGTTTTTTGCGAGGCTTCACGACGGAGACGAAAGTCATAGGTAACCGCGTCTTCAAATCGAGACGAGTTACTTCCTCCGGTACTCGCCGATGTTTCCGAACGGCTTTTTTTCCCGGGCCGTTCTTTACTCGCGGGGCGGGGTCGTTGATCGCGTTGGAATAGTTCGTCCGTGTTCATCGGCATCGAAAACGAACCGCCTTCCTCGTTCTCGGTCAAATCAACCGGGGCAACCTCGGGTGCGTCCCATTTCGGGGACTTCCTCAAAATATTCCATGCCTTTTCGTGATTAAACGAGGCATTTCTATTCTCGTCCGCGTAAATGGCCCGAGCCCGTTCAATCACATCAACCTCGCTTTCGCCACTTTTTTTGTTCCGATGACATTTCTTGTAGATGGCGTGCCACTTCATAATATTATGATGCATCGGATTCCACTTACCCGTGAGCATGTCTTTGGTACGTTCTTGATGATTTCTTTCGTTAAACACCCGGGTAATCCGAATCCAAAGAGTGTCTCTTTTTTGGTGACGCCCAACTTTCGGATCTTCGGATGTCGCGATGTAACACTCGGCAAGCACGGCTTCTTCGTCCTTGGTCCACCGACCAAGACCTTCATTCGGAACGGGTTCTTTTGATTTTTTTGCGGGTTTTTTCTTGCGGGTTTTTTTTGTTGGTTCGGTTTCGGGTGGTGGAGATTGGAGTGATTGGCGTCTTTGGGTATATGCTTGATATTCTTCTTGTTGCTTTTGTATAAAAGCTTGATCTTCGGGAGTCATCGGACCGTGGGTAGGAAATCCGGGGAATTGTGGGTTGGACGTTGTTCCGTCACCGCCACCCATGTTGGATTGAAGGAGGTGGGTGAATCCGAACCAATTTTCGCCGGCCATTTTGATTGTGTTTGTGTTTGTGTTTGTGAATGAAAGAATGATAAAGGAGAGAATGATTTGTGTGTGTGTGAAAAATGATATAGGAAATGTAGTATATATAGGGATTAATTGAATTTTTTTTTTTTTTTTTTTTTTTAAAAAAAACTAGCCGTTTTGGGGCATTTAATTTAAATTTTTTTTTTTTTTTTTAAGGAAACTAGCCGTTAAGGCATTTAAAACAAAAAAAAACTATTTTTTTCAAAAAAAACGGCTAGTAGCCGTTAGGGTTAAAAAAATTTCAAAATTTTTTTTTTTTTATTAAACAAACTCACGCCCCGTGAGTATATACGCGCCGGGGCTCAACGCCGCGGGTTTTTGGGCTCAGGGGAGTCATCGCGTGCTCCGCGCCGTGGGTTTGGCACCCCACGGCGCCACCACTCCCAGCTCTCTAAGCTCGAATCACTAACTACTAACTCGTCGTAAAAAAAAAAAAAAAAAAGTTTACACGTTTACAACATATAAGACAAAAAATTTCACATACTCTAAGTAAAAGAAATTGTTAAATACTGATTTACTTTCATTGCAACCGTGATACTTGTACTCAACACATGACCAACTAGTACAAATGACTGAAAAATTAAGTTGTATGATTTTGAGTGGGCTAGGCCCAAGGTAGAAAAATTGGTAGGCTCAAATTCCACCTCATAACTAAATAATTTACATTACAACTTGCTAAGTAAATCTCTATTTAACCCATTGACTTTCATCTTCATCAACAGATCATCGTCAGTAGCAGTCCACCTTCTTCTTCACCAGTTTTTCTTTTTTTCAAAATTTGTGGGTATGCACCAATAATTTTCCATTATTTTAGAGGGTGTGCACTTTCAAGTTTATAGTGTATTTTATACTAACTTGTGGGAAAAACAAAAACGAATTACACTACTAAAAATTTTCACTGGGTATGCACGTGCATACCCAATGTATATGCTAGATCCGCCCCTGCCTACAATCATTTTAGAATAATGAGAAACACAACATACGCAGACGGTGTAAACTACCACAAGAAAGAAAACGAAAAAGTGACATCTCATCAAATGGGGTTTCCTCATTAAAACTACTTATGCTTTTTGAAGTAATCAGATAAACACTTTCGCCTATTAAATTATGTGGATGTATCATTCCTCTTATGTTGTTTTGTTTACTTCTTTTCCAACTTTTCGTGTTTAAACTTTTTTCCAAACTTTTTTATCAACTTTTTTCCAAATTGTTCCTAAAACTGAAATCAAACCAAAGGTATTTCAGGTTTTAGATCGTTAGTTTTTATACCTTTCAGATCCATATATAAAATACTGGACTGCCTTCTACCAAAACTGCTGCTTAGGTTCTGCTTTTTGCCCACCCCTACTGAAGGGGTGTTTGGATAAGCTTTACAGAAGTAACTTATTAGCTTATCACGTTACCAAACCCCAAGAGGTCAACTTGAGAGTTTTCCGTTTTACTCAAAGTAGCATAAAGAATAGATAAAAAAGAAAACCGACGCCAGGACTCGAACCTGGGACCCCTGTGTTAGAGGGGCCGAGAAACATAATCATGGTTTCATGGTTTGTGCTACATCGGTTTTGTTGTAATAATAAACTTTCTACTCTATTTAATACAACTTTTTACTTTGGGCTTTTATATATCAAGTATCCATTTGTACATTATATATGGCCTAAACAAGTATAACTACAATTATAGAATCTTAAGCTCCGCAACATATGTTACATAGCAATCTCATTCCTGATGGATACGGGTAGTACCCGGACTAGGGACTATACGTCATCATCAACCTTTTTTACGGGAGAATGGTATAAGGGAGTAATATGCATAAATCAAAGGTGAAAGCAATCGTGGCGGGTATTAAATGGTTCGGGGACGAAAATTGCATACAGGATGACGAGATGGTTGGACGAATGGAAATGACGAATATACCCTCACGTGTCAGCACGTGTGGGAGTTAACGAAATAAAACGGCCAAAAGTCAAAAATCGTCAATTCAGTGACAAGATTGCACGAGATTTTGAATTATAGTGACAATATTACTTGTAGTTTACTCTCAATGACAAATTTGCGAAAATTACAAAGTTAGAGACAATTTTTGCAGTTTACCCTTAATTTAAAATGAATTTATCAAAGAAACGACTGCGTTGGAAAAGTTTTGATAGATATACGTCGAAGTTAATTTAAAATAAATTTATCGAAGGAACGGTTACTAAGAAAAGCGTTCCAGATGACAACATTTTTTTGGAACGTTGTCTTTAAAGCTGCTCCAAACAATCACCACAACATTTTCTGGAACGTTTTCTTCAAAACCGTTCCAAACAATAGTACTATTGGAACGTTTTCTATCTTTCATAGTAGCCAAATGTATTTTCGGGAACCTTTTATTCAATAAGCGTTCCTAAAAGTAATAAAAACAATATTTTCTGTAGTAGTGTTAATCAGATAAACCCTTTCGCCTATAAAATTATGTGGATGTATCATTCCTCTTATGTTGTTTTGTTTACTTCTTTTCCAACTTTTCGTGTTTAAACTTTTTTCCAAACTTTTTTATCAACTTTTTTCCAAATTGTTCCTAAAACTGAAATCAAACCAAAGGTAGTTCAGGTTTTAGATCGTTAGGTTTTATACCTTTCAGATCCATATATAAAATACTGGACTGCCTTCTATCAAAACTGCTGGCTTAGGTTCTGCTTTTTGCCCACCCCTACTGAAGGGGTGTTTGGATAAGCTTTGCAGAAGTAACTTATTAGCTTATTACGTTACCAAACCCCAAGAGGTCAACTTGAGAGTTTTCTGTTTTATTCAAAGTAGCATAAAGAATAGATAAAAAAGAAAACCGATGCCAGGACTCGAACCTGGGACCCCTGTGTTAGAGGGGCCGAGAAACATAATCATGGTTTCATGGTTTGTGCTACATCGGCTTTGTTGTAATAATAAACTTTCTACTCTATTTAATACAACTTTTTACTTTGGGCTTCTATATATCAAGTATCCATTTGTACATTATATGTGGCCTAAACAAGTATAGCTACAATTATAGAATCTTAAGCTCCGCAGCATATGTTAACATTATTTTGATACAAGAAAAGTGGAGTTTGTTGTTAAGCACAACCTTAAGGGATGTTTTTAGCCTTTCCTTTTTCGATACGCTATTATTTCTTTTTGCCTGGTCAACCCAACTTAAACCATCCGTTTTGACATGTATAACAATGGAATCCATTTTAACAGCTATACAAACCCCCAACCATTTGCACCGATAGTTTAAACTTTCATTTCATTGTTGATAGTTTTAAATCTAATATCGAAAAATAAGCAGTTTTATTAAACCAAGAAGAGCGTAAAAGTCATGATCTTATAATGTTACATAAACTAAAACAAACAACAAAAAAAGGCTGTAGTGTGCTGCATTTTGCCTTATTAACTTATAAAAGGGCATATTTTATGGCTAATGCAGTAATTTCTTGAGTTTGTAGCCCTATTTTCGTATCTCTAAGGAACTTGTGGCTAATTTTATGGCAGATGACTTAAACGTGGGAATCCAATGGGGATTCAAAATTGTGGATTGAATATGAAGCATTCTTACTTTAAGCTGTTCGGTTTCCTTGTTTCATTTTTCCTGAAATTAAAACGACACCAAAAGAAGTAGCTCCGTATTTGAAAGGCTGGGTTTCCAAGTTTTAGGTATTGCATGGTTCAGAATACATGATCCAAGTAACGGAGCACTCGTACACGGTACATCAAAACAGTTTAGGTTCGGTTTATCGAGTTGTTGAGTGTGTGCAACAAGCTAACTAAGAGGGGGAGGAACGGTGGTGCCAAAGCCTGGCGCCAACCAACGACGCAGAAAAACCCACGGCGCAGGACTCCGTGGTGTGGTGCCAAAGCCCTGGCGCCAACCATACCAGCCCACGCGGTTCGAGTTTTTTCACCACTTTTTGGCTATGACACCACTTCTACGGCACGACGATTCCCTGTGCTCTAAGGCATCTATTAGATCAATGTTTTTGTAAAATAACATCTCACCTTTTTGTACAATCAAAAGTAATATTTGCTAATACATTAGTTTTTCTTCTTCTGAAAAAACATACAAGAAAGATAACTAAAAAAAAGAAGGTTTTACTGCTGCTAGGACTTGAACCTGGGACCCCTATGTTCACATAGGGGCCAATAAACAATATCAGTGTTTAATGGTTTGTGCTACAGTGGTTTATTATACCATGTCTAATATTTTACTCTATTTGGTTTTCTGTCTGGCGTGTCTGAGCCGGGTCTATTGTTGTTTCATATGCTTTCAAGTATCATGGGTTCGAGTCGGGTTTTGTTGTTATTCTGGTATTCAATGTTATTAAGGTACTTGTTTAGACTTTGTAATGTCTTCACTTGTAAAAAGTTTGGCAATCACATGAAAGAACATTCGTATACAACAAAGATGTCATCTTCAAAAACATGTACTTGTCACTCGACCCCTCGTAGTTCTCGAAAAACGCAAACATTGCACGCATGGGTAGGTTAGATCTTAACTTAGTAGAGTGTATGTACTTCATTCAATACGCATTGATTGACTATAAGTGTTTTCAAGCTATTCTTGTACAATAAGTCCGTAAGATCTTAACTTTACCAGTTTAGTGAAAATAATACAAGCAATAAGAAAAAATTACGGTACATGAGTTTTCATTTTTATTACTAGAAGAATAAAAAATAGATAAAAAGAAAACCGAAGGCAGGACTCGAACCTGGGACCCCGTGTTAGAGGGGCCGAGAAATATAATCATGGTTTCATGCAGTGGCGGACGCAGGAATTCGAATAGTGGGGGGCAAATTTATTTTCTTTTGACTATAGTAAAGTGAAAAACTATAATCTCGTCGTTTTGGTTTAGCAATAGGGGGCGCTTCCTCCCCCCCCCCCCCCCCCCCCCCCCCAAGCTAAGCTGTATGTCCGCCCCTGGTTTCATGGTTTGTACTACATCGGTTTTTGTTGTAATAAACAACTTTCTACTCTATTTAATAAAATCTGTTTAATTTGGGATTGGGCTTCTATCACGTATCCATTTGTACATAAGCATATTTTCCTTAGAAATTTTTTAACTGAACATTGGTTGGAGTTCTTCCTTTTAGGAAGAACATTCCAAAAATAGGCGTATGCCAATTTATACAATTAGCGCACGGATAGTTTGTTTTGTGCTCATTGCTTCGCTGCTGTGAGTTTTTCCATGTTCAGCTTGTTCTCCCACCAAAACCTGCAATAATCGAAGCCCAAGGCATCCCACAAATCGACAATTCTCCTTTGATCAACTCGTCTCCTGCCGACTATAATGATGCAGCAGTACAAAATCTTATAGGTGAGGTATGTGACGCATGTAAGAATTGGGGATTCTTCCAAGTGTTCGACCACGGGGTCCCACTTGAGAGGCGTGAAAAGATATTCGTGGCCACCAAGAGGTTTTACGACCAGCCAATGGAGGAAAAGAGGAAGGTCAGAAGCGATGAAGGGAATCCGCAAGGTTATTATGATTCTAAACATATAAAAAATGTTAGGGATTGGAGAGAAGTGTTTGATATCCCGGTTGAGATTCCAACTAAGATGTTTGCCTCTCATGAGGCCGATAACGATCGGATCATGCACTATCTTAATCGGTGACGTGAGCATCCTCCAAAACTAAGGAAACCTTTAATGGTTTGGACATAAATATAACCGCTTTTTTTATTACGCGTATTCTCAGTGTGCATTCATGTCTTGCAACCGTCATATGATCAACTAATACTAAGTTGTTTGATAATATGAATACTTTGTTAGTATTATTATTGAGAATTTTCGCACTTGGTTCGATCTATCTTCAAGATGGCCGAGTGGTAAGGCATCTAAAGGTCTTAGAAGTGACATTGGTTCAAACTCGCTAGATAAACATCTTGAGAAGGCTAGATTAAAGCCCGGATACGGCCACGAGAATACCGGTTAAGCCGTGTGCACATGGGCCGACTCAGAACTTAATAATAGCACCAAAAGACCAATTTGGCATACCTGCTATATTGGTTGGAAGCCAATCGAAATGCACAAAATACCTACATTACAACATAGAAATTTTCATTTTATAATATGTACGTGTTTCATCTATATTGTTAAATGTTTGATCAATATGTGAAGACATAAGAAAGATGACACAACATGCTTTTCAATCTACTTTTTCATATATATGTTTCGCTAGTGTCAAGATTTTTTTTGAACAGGGCTAGTGTCAAGATGAGTTGCTACTTATCCCACATCGGCTACAAGAAGAATTAATGAACACTATATAAGTTGGAAGTGTCATTTGTTTGTTAAAAGTAATTTTCAATTAAGTACAACAATGCTTGTTGTGCTTTCTTGATCGTACTTTTTTTTTTCTTGGCCATGACCAGAAACCATGAATTGTAGAATAAAGACTTGCTCATATAATCATTTGTTGGTAGAACCCCGACGCCAATCAACCACTTGTTAATTTTTTCCCTCGGCGTACGAATATGCTGTTCAAACAAACTTGAACAAACTGTTAACCATGTAGTTCCAAGTTTTATAGAGTAACATCAGGTGGATTGTGAAGGTTTAAACTAAAGTATTGGTTAGGGGGCCGCGCGAACATAGGCCCCCACAACAACAAATTATGATGTAGACTCAACCACATGAGCCTTCCTGTTGTTTCTTTCCCTTTTAATACAGCTTTCTTTACCTTCAACTTTACTCTTCCAAACGACGTGGGACGTTGGAATCTTCTCAATATGTCACTTTTTTCCGTCTTATGGATTCCTGTAACAGTACAAGAAACTTAATTGATTACAGGAAACTTAAACACATTAATACGCACATACCAACATAGCTAACCGGCGCTACCACACAAAGCAACAGTCACACACAAAAAAAGTCATGTGGTGTGGTTTTTATTTGGTACGGTTGTGATGGTTTTTTCATTAGCTGGCAGAGTTGTTTTAAACATTATACCAAAAAACAAATGATATTGTTTGGGTCTGCTGCGAATGATATTGCTTCGGAAGGGTTTGGTAACATGTTTAGGAAAAGAAAAACGAATATAATTCTATTGTAAACCAACAGATTTTGGTGTGGTTTACTAAGATACCGTACCGGAAAAGAAAAATTCAGTGGATAACGGATATCGATGATTTGGTATGGTATCTAGCTTGTCCGAGTCGGGGTCTATTGTGGCTCGAATAATTGTGGCGATGTTTGTTGTTTTTTCATATGCTTTCAAGTATCATGTGTTCGAGCTCGGTTTTGTCATTTTCAATTTAGTTATTGCATATTGAGAAATGGTCCAAATTTTTTTTGCCATCCTGCGACCATTAGTTTTTATTTGGTAGGCCATTTGATAACTGGAGGTCTGGTCATCCATGTTTTAAACAAATGGTCATCGGTTTTGCTTCATTCCAAAGTTCATCTCGGAGAAGGAATATTTATATCTTAGCATCATTAGAAAGCAAGAACCGTAGCTGGTTTATGCAAATTGATCTCTGTCAGGAGGTTAGTTTCTGATAGACAGTGACTATACTTGTTGAGTGGACTTCTGTGATGTTAAATGCATCTTATTCATTATGAAGTGAGGAAAACAATTCATTAGCACTAAAACCGTCATTGTTCGTATTAGCAACAAGCAATACGATATCAGGTTTCTAATCACTACGAAGATACCCTCGATTATGAACGTGACTCAACAAACCTTTTGAAAACCGCTCTACCATAATGCTTAACATCAATTTCCAGCAACCCTTTACGACCTGCATCCTTAGGATCAACTATAGTTCAATCAGGGATGTGGGTCATAAAGGGTTGCTATGAATAAGAACTTTGTTTTCTCGATAGCGAGTTGTTCATCAGCATGTTTTTCGAGCTTTCTGAACACAATGTCCATTGGGAAATTTCCAAAATGAGCAACTAATATTGCTTCTGCGGGAGCTTGTACAATTTTTGCAGCCAAATTTTCCATGGTTTGGCTCATAAAAAGCATTCATGATTTCATAATCATAGTCATATGGATCCAAGTGTTTCCAATAAATTAAAAGTTTGAACATTTAATTGTATTTTCTTTCTTTCATAAACACTGAAAAATGATGGTAAAAGTTAATCCCACATCAGCCAGAAGAAAAAGTTATGACTAGCATGGCCCCTGCCCAAGGATGACACGCACAAATCGAGAAATGGTCCAATTTTTTTTCTCAATCTTATCATCGGCCCGAGCCTTTCACCTTTCTTCATGGCATGAACCCTTTTGTATCGAAGTACTTTGATTTTGCAGGATGGTCTAGGGACATGTTTTGTTCAGCTAATAATTAAGATGGTATGCAAATTTACTAAAATGATTGCAAAGAATCGAATTGGCGGGGAATAAGCGCTAATTCACTTTGCTGGTCCCATTTTAACAAACTGGGCAGGGTTCTTATCAAACACAGATGGGTCAGGGCTAGTTGTGTATACGGGCGTGTGGTGTGCAGTTGAAAACATTAAATAGCTATGATCAAATGCAGAAAAGCAAATCATGTCAATATATACTACCTTCAATCAACTTGCTTGAGCTTGAGTTAAAGATGATTCAAAACCGGGTTGAGTTCAAGTGTAAAACAGGAATATGTGATGAGAACCCATTTCAAATGTCATAAAACTTAAGACCAAAACTTCACCATATATAAGTTTAAAAACCAGTTCATACAAGTTTGTCAAGAATATATAACAAACTAGAAGATTTTGTTACCTGTAGATATAAATCGCTAGCACCATTTTCACCCTATCTCCCTCATTTATATCTACAGGTAAAAAAATCTTCTAGTTTTCACTTCTTTCATATTTCAACCTGACCTACCTTGACTTGTTCTAACCCTAACGTGTTTTGACTTGTTCTAACCCTAAAGTGTTTTGACTTGTTACCTGACCGACACATCTAGCTCCCTTTTTACTACTATTATTTACTTGCTATCAAACTAAAGATGTGTGTGATCAAAATCCCGTTAAAGCTGGGAAACTTAGATTAGCTGAAGCGTTATTCAACAGGAATTGGTGACATGAAAAATTAAAATGGTATCAGCCGGTTAGTTTCTCAAATAAAAGAAACAAGGCTTATCCCACATCGGCCAAAAATGCAAACAAAATGATGTTTAAAAAGAGGGTGGACAAAAAGAACTTTCACGACCTTACTTGAACAGGATCTGTTCTTGATGCATCGAGACCATGTAGCCAGAGCGTGAATAACCGAGTCTTCATGGTTTCAGCCATGGCTATGGCTACATGGTTGTCTGACAGACAACAAGCCTTTTTTTTCTTTTCTTCTCGATCCGTTTCATATATATGTTATGTGTCTTTTTGGTTTATCATGACTCACAACTTTCTACTAATCCCGAATATGTATCTATATATCTGTTTACTAAACGCGTCACGATTAAGTTATGAAAACTTCTTAAGTTATGAATACTTCTACCCATTTAAGTTAAAAAAAGGATCACCTGTACCGCTATGTTCAAACAAAGCCATTCTGTTCCAGATTGGGAACTTGTTACAGCTCTTGGGTCTTGGCCATCAAGACCAGTATAAGCAAAGAACATATACCAGACAAACACATATCCCGGTAGCAAATTTGTGGTTTTCTGGGAAGTGATTATATTGATGATTGTTTTTCTGCAGGATTATATTACTCTAGAAGCTCCACCAATGCCGCTTACTTTAGGTCATGATAAGCTAATCTTGGAATAGCATGTGTCTTAGTTTCTGTTTGTTGGCTTTTTGTTTTTAGTTTCGTTACTGATATATGTTATTTATGTGTAGGATGAAGAATGTCTTGACCAAGAAGATCACCAGAGAAAGTAAAGTCTGTTCAAAGTAAAAGACGCAAAACATGTTAGTTGCTTTGTAAGTTGTAACAAACACCAACGGATTATTCATGCACTTGTTTTGTTAAGCTTGCTTTCAGTTTAGCATTCTAAACCTTTCTGGTATGCAACAGCTTTTCGGGGATTTGGAAGATGATGTACCGGAAGAAACTAAACTATATGACGAACCAGTAAGTGAAGCTCATAAATACAAGCAGGGGCATGTTCCTTCGTCTGCTGTGGCATTACATATTTCTGAAAGAACAGTCTGATAGAATAAACACCGCACACAGGCGCCAGCCTAGGCAGTAGTGCAACGCCAAGGCGACACGTGAAGAACCCCAGCAGCAAGCTACAGTGGTGGGCTCTTCCCCCATAAAAAATAAGATTAATATCGAGTGAGCCGATAGCTCACATATCAGATATTAAACTGATAAGAACAGATACTACACTTGATCTTAGCCAAAAGGCCGAGAAAGGTATGCTTTGCCCATTCACACGCCTTTGTTTTTATAGCCAACCCCGACTTGTCTGTTTACTTCACCTAGCCGATGTGGGATATAAAGGGTCTTTTAGAAACTTAATTGTTCCTTCACTTTTTGCACAGGAAAAGGGAGACCAGAAGTTTTACTCATATAATCTTTTGTTAGTACCCCAACGCCAATCAAACCACTTGTTAATTTCCCCTCTTGGCCTATGAGCATGCTGTTCAAAAAAACTTGAACAAACTGTTAACCATGCAGTTCCAAGTTTTGTAAAGTAACATCAGGTGGATTGTGAAGCTATGAAGCCAAAAGTATATAATGATGATATACTAAATAAGGTTTAAACTAAAGTATTGGTTAGGGGCCGCGCGAACGTAGGCCATGAGCCTTCTTTCCCTTTTAATACAGATTGCTTTACCTTCAACTTTACTCTTCCAAACGATGTGGTACGTTCAAAAGTCACCCCACCTCGTTTCTTCGATCTTCATACAGTATTGTTTGAAGGGAATGTAAAGAGACTATGAGCACTTAAAAGGTCGTCCCACATCGTTTGAGAGGGTAAAGTTAAAGGGAGGAATAATCATTTCCCTGGATGGGGTCTATGGTTGATCAAGAATGCTCATGGCCGGTTGGTGACCTCCATTGAACTTAGGAGGGGTGCCACCCTAAGATCGACCCAAGTAGTCGAGTCTACCTCGTTATTTGTTCCTATAGGGGCCTGCGTTCGCGCGGTCCCTAACCAATGTCTGAGTTCAAATCTTTTGTTTTTACTACTCTTTGCTTTGGTTCTATTTCCTAAAACATAAAGCCTTTGATCATGTATACAGTATATATCCTGTAACTGGTAATGTTTGGCAGACCATGGTTATATGCATTTATATATTTATGTAACTGTAGTTTACCACAAGCTAAAATCATTGCTATTTGCAGCGAGGGTTATGATAGATAACGTTTTAAGCAGATTGAAAGGCTTTGGCTGTTGCAGATGAAGCTGAGAAATCCATCAATGAAATGGACGGGAAGGTTACACCTTGAATCCGACTCAGTTAAATTACAGAAATCAATACGCATGTTTTATTTTATTGTGTGCATAGTACTCCCGTTGCGACATTTGACTGGACAAGTAGTAAAGAGCCAACTATTTTCAGTGTTACCACTTTACCCATTAGTAATAACAAAGTCAACAATATTTATGGGCCTAATCATATACGAATTAGTTTTGGAGTCAGTTTGTCTAAAAGTATGCCTTTATATTGTTGTTTGCAGACGTTCCATGGACGTGTCATATGTGTTGAACTCAAATGCGGTTTCAGTTTTTCCCCTGGCAGGTGTCAAATTATGCCCAAACTGTCAATTAAGACGACGTTTTAACACCTGATTAAGAGAGCATAACATCATCGATAAAGATACCTTACTTGATCAATGAAGTAGCTCCATTGTCCAAAAACCATTTCAGCCCATCTTCCGGTTTCACCTTCTGCACAGGCAAAGGATAACCGTAATAATCAGCATGTTCACCCAAAGCCACCGTCACTGCATCAGCTTTCTCTTCACTGACTATCACCAAGGAAATCTCAGACACTGAGTTGATCAAAGAGACGGTGAAAGTGATCCTAGGTGGCGGTGGTTTAGTCGAATCAGTTATAAAAGTCACCCACCTTTTGATATTTTCTTCTCAAACCGCTGAGGGATGCAATGTGCCCGCCTGGACCGATTCCTACAAATATTAAATCAAATTTAGCAAACCCTGTAGTGTTTTGTTTGCTACTAGATTTTTTAGTCGTTGTTCATATTTGTCTGCTGCTTCCTCGGGTGATATGTTTTCTTTGATGGGATAGATGTCTGACTTGGGTATTGGCACCTGACAACATATTCGAAAGTTAATGAGCATTGCTTGTGTTACACGGGTATAAAAACCAAAAGTCGCCTTACTAAGGAAACCGTCATAAGCAATCTTTCTGTTGATAATTCATTCAGACTTGCAGAACATAGGTATAAAAAACAGCTCCCAACAAGGTAGTTCAGGTTTTAGATCGTTAGGTTTTATACCAGATCCATATATAAAATACTGGACTGCCTTCTATCAAAACTGCTTCTTAGGTTCTGCTTTTTGCCCACCCCTACTGAAGGGGTGTTTGGATAAGCTTTGCAGAAGTAACTTATTAGCTTATTACGTTACCAAACCCCAAGAGGTCAACTTGAGAGTTTTCCTTTTTATTCAAAGTATCATAAAGAATAGATAAAAAAAGAAAACCAACGCCAGGACTCCAACCTGGGACCCCTGTGTTAGAGGGGCCGAGAAACATAATCATGGTTTCATGGTTTGTGCTACATCGGTTTTGTTGTAATAATAAACTTTCTACTCTATTTAATACAAATTTTTACTTTGGGCTTTTATATCAAGTATCCATTTGTACATTATATGTGGCCTAAACAAGTATAATTACAATTATAGAATCTTAAGCTCCGCAGCATATGTTAACATATGTGTACTTTAAGCTGTTTGGTTTCCTTGTTTCATTTTGCCTGAAACTAAAACGACACCAAAAGAAGTAGCTCTGTTTTTGAAAGGCTGGGTTTCCAAGTTTTAGGTATTGCATGGTTTAGCATACATGATCCAAGTAACGGAGCACTCGTACACGGTACATCAAAACAGTTTAGGTTCGGTTTATCGAGTTGTTGAGTGTGTGCAACAAGCTAAGGCATCTATTAGATCAATGTTTTTGTAAAATAACATCTCACCTTTTTGTACATCAAAGTAATATTTGCTAATACATGAGTTTTTCTTCTTTTGAAAAAACATACAAGAAAGATAAAAAAAATAAATAAAATACAATGTGTAATATTTTACTCTATTTAACTTATACTACAAATTAAGTACTCTGTAACATGTTTATTTTGAGCTGCTATCAATTTGTAGATTCATCATACGATCGTTTTTTTATTAACTGTTTAAGCACAAAAATAAACATTGATTTAGCAAAAGTTGGGGCCTATGTTACTTTGTTTCTAATGGGCTCAAATGGTATAAGCCTAAAACCACAAGACCAAAGAAAACAAAACATTTTAAGGATGCAATATGCTAAAAAAGGATCAAAATTAGTTTACTTTTGGTATTGTGTCTGGCGTGTCTGAGCCGGGTTTATTGTTGTTTCATATGCTTTCAAGTATCATGGGTTCGAGTCGGGTTTTGCTGTTATTCTGGTATTCAATGTTATTAAGGTACTTGTTTAGACTTTGTAATGTCTTCACATGTAAAAATTTTGGCAATCACATGAAAGAACATTCATATACAACAAAGATGTCATCTTCAAAAACGTGTACTTGTCACTCGACCCCTCGTAGTAGTTCTCGAAAAACTTCATGGAAAACATTGCAGGCATGGGTACTAAAGTGTATGTACTTCATTCAACATGCATTGATTGACTAAAAGTGTTTTTCAAGCTATTCTTGTACAATAAGTACTCCGTAAGATCTTAACTTTACCAGTTTAGTGAAAATAATACAAGCAATAAGAAAAAATGACGGTACATGCAGTGGCGGATCTAGGTTTTTCAACTATGTGTGGCACAATATCGGCTCGTTACGCTTCACGCTTATTTTTAATTATTTATTTATTAGTGTAAAACTAGTTTTTAATACTTTTTATATACTTTTTTCGTCTAATATTCATAATTTTTTAGAGTCTTTCTTCTATAACTTTGATATTAAATAGTTTTTGTGTGTTTCAGATACTATATGCAAAATATATATATATGCTTTAAATTATAAATGTATTTTTATTGGTATAATTTACATCAAATATTATGTAATTTTATTCATTTATAAAGCATATTGACATGTTATTTTTAAAATATTAGAAATTTCAACATATATCTTCTAATGCATTATGTACAAACAAAATAAGACTAAAAATTAAAATTAAATTCGCTAGCCAGTTACATACAGTTACCCAAAACTCAAACTGTCGAGTTTCGATATATCTTTGTAAGAAAAACGTAAAAATAAAATTAATTTTGCTAAAAATTATGTTACAGGATACCCGTCATGGAACACGCAGATACCTGCTAGTACAATAAAAAAACATTCAAAGTAATAATTGGAAAAAGTTCGTAAAAAGTTTGACTGAATATAAGACGGAAGTATCGTTCTAGTAATTTTTAAGGATAAACATATTACAAGCCACACTAAAATATAAAATGCATCATTGACTTATATTTATATTAATCGTTTCTTCCATACGTGTAATACTACTACAAGTTTGCATTCAATAAAACAGAAAAAAAAATTGACTAAAAAAGATATACCCACTTGCCTAATACCAACTAGCCATTGGTAAAGACAAACAATAAGAATACAAAAGTAACAAAACGCACCATCAGAGTGTTTTATTATAATAATTATATTACTACTGTTTATCACCTACATCTTCTTTTTCTTCCATAGCTAAACGCGCCATGTTTCTGTTACAACTATGTGTAGCACATTCATAAAACCAAAAAATTCACAAAACAAGTACACTACGTCGCCCACAACTATGTGTGGCACGTGCCACACGTGGCTTACACGTAGCTCCGCCACTGGGTACATGAGTTATTCCTTTTTATTAATAAAAGGATAAAAAGAAAAAAAAACCGAAGCCAGGACTGGAACCCTGTATTAGAGGGGCCGAGAAACATAATCAAAGGTTTCATATGGTTTGTGCTACATCGGTTTTTGTTGTAATAAACAACTTTCTACTCTATTTAATAAAATCTGTTTAATTTGAGATTTGGGCTTCTATCACGTATCCATTTGTACATAAGCATATTTTCCTTCGTAATTTTTTAAATGAACATTGGTTGGAGTTCTTCCTTTTAGGAAGAATTTTCCAAAAATAGGCGTATGCCAATTTATACAATGAGCGCACGGATAGTTCGTTTTGTGCTCATTGCTTGGCTGCTGTGACTTTTTCCATGTTAAGCTTGTTCTCCCACCAAAACCTGCAATAATCGAAGCCCAAGGCATCCCACAAATCGACAATTCTCCTTTGATCAACTCGTCTCCTGCCGACTATAATGCTGCAGCAGTACAAAATCTTATAGGTGAGGTATGTGACGCATGTAAGAATTGGGGATTCTTCCAAGTGTTCACGGGGTCCCACTTGAGAGGCGTGAAAAGATATTCGTGGCCTCTAAGAGGTTTTACGACCAGCCAATTGAAAGGCATACCTTAAAACAAAGTTAGTTTCGACTGTTACATGGCGGTTACAGCTGCATAGTCTCATGGATGTGACCAGTTTGACGCAGATGGTGGCTTTTACATGCTAAAGGATCCTTGCACGTGGTTTGACAAATTAGCTTATGGTGTATGGATGAAACTCTTATCACAAGTAGTGAAGGAAATTACTATGAATAAGAACTTTGTTTTCTCGATAGCGAGTTGTTCATCAACATGTTTTTTGAGCTTTCGGAACACAAAGTCCATTGCGAAATATCCAAAATGAGCAACTAATATTGGTTCTGCCAGAGCTTGTACAATTTTTGCAGCCAAAATTTCCATGGTTTAGCTCATAAAAAAAATTCATGATTTCATAATCATTCCAAGTGTCTCCAACAAATTAAAAGTTTAAACATTTAATTGTATTTTCTTTCCTTTATAAACACTGAAAAATTATGGTAAAAGTTATTATTCCTTTATATATTAGTTCAAAGTAAGTCAATAGTGTTTCCCACATTACATAATCATAGTCATATGGATCCAAGTGTCTCCCACATCGACTAGAAGAAGAAGTTATGACTAGTTTATATAGTGCCTCAAAAAGAGTAACTATTGTCCCTTCGGGGACATCTGATAAAATTGGAACGATACAGAGAAGATTAGCATGGCCCCTGCACAAGGATGACACGCACAAATCGAGAAATGGTCCAAACATGAACGTACTTTTTAATATTACTTGTATAGTCGATATATGTATATAAGCTATTTTACTTCTATCTTTTTCATTCATTTGTTTCATTCGATCACTTATCTGACGTTTATTAATTATTGGAATAATAATATCTCCTTTTGTTTGTTCTATAGGAACTGGTTCTTCTCCTAAAATTTTACCAAAATAAATTATATTTTTTCGTGAAAATATATCCCTAAGCTTTCTAGTGTAATCGAAATTATGTTTTTCTGATAGAGTAAAATATGATCTTCTAATAGCTGTTCTATTAATAATGGTATCTGACATAAATCCCGATTCATCTTCATTTTGATAAATAATTGATATATCGTCTTCGCTAACTGTTGGTAATTCTGTCATTTTAAATTGATTAAATAAATAAATAATTTTAGAATTATACCTTTCTTTGGAAGATATTCCTGAGAGTTCCTTCTTGATCGCTGACGTAGCTCTGATACCACGATTTAATCCTTGCTCCGTTCCGTTCGATTTATTCCTTACTCCGTTGATCATAATTGAATAATAAAATTGATAGTTGAAGCATACTTTGCATACTTTTGAACATATCGTTGTAGATTATAATATTCAATATTATATTCCTTGCTCCGTTGATCATAGTAGCATTATAATATTGAATTTCTTTTAGATGAAGTGATTGTAGTGGGAGATAAAGTGATTGTAGTGGAAAATAGAATGTTGTTATTATTTGATCGTTGTATAATGGGTACGATAGAATTCTGCTATTCAAAAGCTTAAGCTTTAACAGAAAGGGATAGAGATTAAACTCAAATATGCTCAAATTATTTCACCCTTTATTTCATGAGGCGAGGCCTCTATTTATAATACATGAGAAGTGCAATGTCTACTCCGTTGATCATAATTGAATAATAAAATTGATAGTTGAAGCATACTTTGCATACTTTTAAACATATCGTTGTAGATTATAATATTCAATATTATATTCCTTGCTCCGTTGATCATAGTAGCATTATAATATTGAATTTCTTTTACATGAAGTGATTGTAGTGGGAGATAAAGTGATTGTAGTGGAAAATAGAATGTTGTTATTATTTGATCGTTGTATAATGGGTACGATAGAATTCTGCTATTCAAAAGCTTAAGCTTTAACAGAAAGGGATAGAGATTAAACTCAAATATGCTCAAATTATTTCACCCTTTATTTCATGAGGCGAGGCCTCTATTTATAATACATGAGAAGTGCAATGTCATCTATAATTGATGACGCACTGGATGACGCTTTCTACAGTACATGACCAACTGGCCTTACATTATATGACATGACTACATTACAGAGACGCATGGCCCCTGCGCAAGGATGACACGCACAAATCAAGAAATGGTCCAAATTTTTTTCTCAACCTTATCATCGGCCTGAGCCTGTTTTCACCTTTCTTCATGGCATGAACCCTTTTGTATCGAAGTACTTTGATTTTGCAGGATGGTCTAGCGACATGTTTTGTTCAGCTAATAATTAATATGGTATGCAAATTTACTAAAATGATTGCAAAGAATCGAATTGGCCGGGAATAAGCGCTAATTCACTTTGCTAGTCCCATTTTAACAAACTGGGCAAGGTTCTTATCAAACACAGATGGGTAGTTGTGTATACAGGCGTGTGTGTGTGTTGTGCAGTTGCAAACATTAAATAGCTATGATCAAATGCAGAAAAGCAAATCATGTCAATATTTTACCTACAATCAACTTGCTTGATCTTGAGTTAAAGATGATTCAAAACCGGTTTGAGTTCAAGTGTAAAACAGGAATATGTGATGAGAACCCATTTCAAATGTCGTAAAAGGTAAGACCAAAACTTCACCATATATAAGTTTGAAACCAGTTCATACAAGTTTATCAAGAATATATTTTCACGATAATACTAAGTTCAAGTTGAACGAGCTCGATATAAGTTTCACTGGATTGCAAATATAAAGAAAAGTGAAACAAGTCAAAAATATAGGTAGAGTTTGTTTTCTTTTAAAGATGTGTGTGGTATCTAATAGTATCCTTTTTTCTTGTTTTCCTGATATTGTTGTAGGTCTTACTTCCAATGATGCAATGGGAGGCTGTGACGTTTGGTCGCCCGGTTCTTGCTGTCATACTAGTAGTCTCACTAGCACTTTTCTTATGGTGTCCATCCCATCTGGTCCTTCTATGTGGCTTGCAGGGATGATATTTGTTTATGGATTGGGATTTGTAATAATCATGGTTGCAACTACTATTGGAATGGTTTTGGCATATTTTATTGGTCTATTCTTTCGTGACCGTATCCATGTCATGTGAGTCATTAACTATATAACTGTGACATTTTACATGCTCTAGGTGGCAACGGGCAGGTCGGGCGTGTTATTTGACCCACAAGTTAAAAATAAGTTCGTGGATTAATCTTCCCAACCTCTTGGCTCTTCTGATATGTACTTTAAAAATACCCATTAGCACTTGGCCAATGGCCTCGTTACCAAACACACCCATTGTCGCCTCTAATGAAAACACAACACAATCAAACGTTTAAAAGAAAATGGGTCAATTTGAGACACCTTCTGGTTGTGAAAGTTGTAACAGATGCATAGCTTTGCTTATGATAATTTACTACTCCGTATCTCTTGTTAAAGAAATGGCCACAGACAGCTTCAATGATTAGAATGGCTGGAGAAGGGGGGGCCGGTTCTATCAATTTCGAATGGTTGCATCCTTTAGGATTTCACCATTCCCATACACCAATTTCACCCTATCGCCCTCATTTATATCTACAGGTAACAAAATCTTCTAGTTTCCGCTTCTTTCATATTTCAACCTGACCTACCTTGACTTGTTCTAACCCTAACGTGTTTTGACTTGTTACCCGACCGACACATCTAGCTCCCGTTTTACTACTATTATTTACTTGCTATCAAACTAAAGATGTGTGTGATCACAATCCCGTTAAAGCTGGGAAACTTAGATTAGCTGAAGCGTTATTCAACAGGAATTGGTGACATGAAAAATTCAAATGGTATCAGCCGGTTAGTTTCTCAAATAAAAGAAGCAAGGCTTATCCCACATCGGCCAAAAATGCAAACAAAATGATGTTTAAAAAGAGGGTTTCGGCCATGGCTCAGTGGAGGATTGTTGTCAGCCCATTTGATATGGGTCTTGGCATGGCTACATGGTTGTCTGACAGACAACACTTTTTTTTTTTGCTTCTCGATCTGAATCGGATCTATGTTATGTTTCTTTTTGGTTTGAGTTGACCCAAACAATAAACAAAGAAGGTCTCAGTTCAATAAAGCAAGCAACTCCTTCAGGCTTTTAATAAAAATGATAGAATGAAATACAGAAGTAATTGTCAGTTAATTGTTGCCACTACCTAGCCTCGTATTAAGCTTTGGACATAGACCTTGACAGGGATGCTTATGTCATTCGTCATGTCTTCACTCTGATAGCGTTTATGTCAACATTATTTGGACTTTAGCAGCTTCGGACTAGAACCATTATAACAAAAGTGATTATCGTTTTTTATTGAGAAATCTGAACAAGCCCCTTTATATTTGGTTAGTTAATTTACAATACGGTTAGAGGTAAATTGAATGTTTTCACTTGAGATGAAAATTTCTACCCATTAATTTACGATGGATCAACTGCACTGCTATGTTCAAACAGAGCCATTCTGTTCCAGATTGGGAACTTGTTACAACTCTTGGGTCTTGGCCATCAAGATCATTATAAGCAAAGAACATATTTTTTTTGAACAGCGAAATTTTATTAGAACACAAATACCTGACAAACACATATCCCGGTAGCAAATTTGTGGTTTTTTGGGAAGTGATTATATAGATCCCGGATTATATTACTCTAGAAGCTCCACCAATGCTTTAGGTCATGATAAGCTAATCTTGGAATAGCATGTGTCTTATTAGGTTTCTGTTTGTTGGCTTATTGTTTTTAGTTTCGTTACTGATATATGTTATTTATGTGTAGGATGAAGAATGACTTGACCAAGAAGATCAGAGAAAAAAGTCTGTAAAAGACGCAAAGCATGTTAGTTGCTTTGTAAGTTGTAACAAACACCAACATATTCTTCATGCACTTGTTTTTGTTAAGCTTGCTTTCAGTTTAGCATTCTAAACCTTTCTGGTATGCAACAGATTTTCGGGGATTTGGAAGATGATGTACCGGAAGAAACTGAACTATAAGAGAACCAGTAAGTGAAGCTCATAAATACAAGCAGGGGCATGTTCCTTCGTCTGCTGTGGCATTACATAGTCGGGGTAATGCATCCACCTTGTATGAGGAACCCTTATCAAGGATGATTCAGATAATAGTGTATATAGCTATTGGTTATTTAATGATCTCTATGATAATATATTTGTGAAAGAACAATCTGATAGAATAAAAACAGCACACAGGCTCACTAATGCAGCAAACAAACTTAGAACTAGTAATTGGAGGGGTGCGCCAGCCTAGGCAGTAGTGCAACGCCAAGGTGACACAGCAGCAAGCTATTGTGGTGGGTTCTTCCCCCATAAAAAATAAGATTAATATCGAGTGAGCCGATGGCTCACATATCAGATATTAAACTGATAAGAACAGATACTACACTTGATCTTAGCCAAAAGGTCGAGAAAGGTATGCTTTATCCATTCACAGGCCTTTGTTTTTATAGTCAATTCCCACTTGTCTGTTTACTTCACCTACCCGATGTGGGATGTAAAGAGTCTTTTAGAAGCTCTTGCACTTATATATTTATGTAACTGTAGTTTACCACAAGCTAAAATCATTGCTATTTGCAGCGAGGGTTAGGATGGATAAGGTTTCAAGCAGGTCGAAAGGCTTTGGCTTTGTTGCAGATGAAGCTGAGAAATCCATACGCATTTTTGAATCCGACTCAGTTAAATTTCAGAAATCAATACGCATTTTTGATTTCATTTGACTGGACAAGTAGTAAAGAGCCAACTATTTTCATAAATGTTTACCACTGTACCCATTAGTAATAACAAAGTCAACAATATTTATGGACCTAATGATATACGAATTAGTTTTGGAGTCACTTTGTCTAAAAGTATGCATTTATATTGTTGCTTGCAGACGCTCCATGGACGTGTCATATGTGTTGAACTCAAATGCGGTTTCAGTTTTTCCCCTGGCGGGTGTCAAATGATTCCCAAACTGTCAATTAAGACGATGTTTTAACACCTGATTAAGAGAGCATAACATCATCGATAAAGATACCTTACTTGATCAATGAAGTAGCTCCATTGTCCAAAAACCATTTGAGCCCACCTTCCGGTTTCAACTTCTGCACAGGCAAAGGATAACCGTAATAATCAGCATGTTCACTCAAAGCCACCGTCACTGCATCAGCTTTCTCTTCAATGACTATCACCAAGGAAATCTCAGACACTGAGTTGATCAAAGAGACGGTGAAAGTGATCCTAGGTGGCGGTGGTTTAGTCGAATCAGTTATAAAAGTCACCCACCTTTTGATATTTTCTTCTCAAACCGCTGAGGGATGCAATGTGCCCGCCTGGACCCATTCCTACAAACATTAAATCAAATTTAGCAAACCCTGTAGTGTTTTGTTTGCTACTAGATTTTTTAGTCGTTGTTCATATTTGTCTGCTGCTTCCTCGGGTGATATGTTTTCTTTGATGGGATAGATGTCTGACTTGGGTATTGGCACCTGACAACATATTCGAAAGTTAATGAGCATTGCTTGTGTTACACGGGTATAAAAACCAAAAGTCGCCTTACTAAGGAAATCGTCATAAGCAATCTTTCTGTTGATAATTCATTCAGACTTGCAGAACATAGGTATAAAAAACAGCTCCCAACAAGTCAGTTATGTCACGTTAAAGTTGATATATCAAGCCATAATTCTTTCGCATGGTTCAGCGCCTAGAACCCAACCACACGTGGCATGATCCAAATACTGGAGCACCCTTTCATCAAAACAGTTTAAATTAGAGGTGGTGCTTGGATTAGCTTTTACTTGAACAACTTATCACGTGGCCAAAACGTAATACTTAGTCATTTTGAGTTTTAAATGAAGAATAATACTAGGCTGTTCTTTGATTCGGCTGGCTATCGAGTTGTTCTTTTTATTCGGTTCAGTTAGCTGATATTACTCGTATCAAACAAAGATAAAAAAAATAGTTAACCGATGACAGGACTCGAACCTGGGACCCCAGTGTTTCCAAAGGGGGCGGGGCGATAAACAAGTATCAGCAGCTCAATGATTTGTGCTACATCAGTTTTTGTTAATCGGAATTACTTTTTAATCTATTTATTATATATATTACAAACTAAGAAGTCCCGTAACATATTATTTTGGGCCAAGATCATCATCATAAATAGTCGGCACTTATCTTCCACTAATTTCACTCATCGCAATCGTCCCGGATCTCGAAACCAAACCGGAAAGGTACCGATTTCCGGTACCAGAATAGGTACGCTATCAGTACTACGAAATATGGTGGAAAAAAAATCGGTACCACTAATTCTGTATACCAAATCAGAATATTCTCGAAAAAAGGGAAAATCCCGATTGCGCGGTACCCAATCCCGTTCGGTACGATACTAAAAAATTGATACAATTAATTCGATACGAGATCGGTACGATACAGGTGCCGTGCTCAACCCTAAACAAACACACCTCCAATAAAATTCATTTCCGTTTCTAGCTTTCTAGGGTTTACAACCATTTTTTAATTAATAAATCACCTTCATTTTCACTATCACTGATCTTTCACACACTAAACTACGTAGGCGACACTCGTTATCTAGCACCAGTATTAACTCTTTACGTAATGCATGTGTTGATCATGTGGTGGAAGAAGATGTGGTAGGCGAAGAGAGTTTGTTGTTTTCCAGTTCGGGTTTGGATAGTCATCATGACCAGGTGTGTAGTAGTAGTACTCTAGGTTTGGATAGTCCTGACACATCTTCCACTAATTTCCCTCATCAAAACAAACACGACCTTACTGTGTTTGACTGTTTGATGCATGCTAAACTGCTATTTTGACCAAAACATAACCACCCGGCAAGGTCAATTTGCTACCTCTGAAGAAAGCTGGGTGAAACAAACGTAACAATAAGCTAGGCTCACTCCTTCCATTTCACGACTTGTCTTGATTAAGATAACACAATAAGCTAGCTAGGCTCACTCCTTCCATTTTACGACTTGTCTTGATTGAGCACAATAAGCTTGGCTTCTTTAATTTGAAGGAAAGTTAATGATGTTCCATGAACCAGAAAATGGTGTTTTTTAATCAAACATATATGTCAATACATCATCCCACATCGGCAGAAATTGGAAGTCGTGAACTCTTTAATACTTCAAAGGTCATTCATTAGCTAAAATTATATTGTTTTCCCACAAAAATTTGATTGTTGACTTACAATACTAATTCTTTTATACGTAATTTCTTATCATTTAATGGGCTCAAATCGTTTAAGAGTAAAAACCCGAGACACAATGATAACAAAGGGAACATTTTCGCTTTATGCTCAAAAGGATGATATAGAGGCACAACATCATTTAGATACCAAAACCGACGTGATTAAAATTCTGAAAGCGATATTTTAAAATTTATGTTCGAATCAGCTGCACAAGTTTGGCGAACACTATTTATAGAACAATAAAGGCTCACATATTTTTGCAACTTCGAGCTATACTGATTTTGAATCAGATAACACTTTTTAGTAGTGGTTAGAAACAAGTAAATAACCATAAAGGCTCAAATAGACGTGCGCCAAAAGAGGGATCCCTAGCTCAAAAGGGAATCGTTTTCTCTTATTTCGATTTTATAATAAGTGCTGTTTCGTTCATAGTTGTTATTATTTGATAAATATGTGAAGACATAAGAAAGATGACCCAATGGTTAAAGAAATGGCCACAGACAGCTTCAATGATTAGAATGGCTGGAGAAAGGGGACCGGTTCTATCAATTTCGAATGGTTGCAGTCTTTAGGATTTCACCATTCCCATACACCATTTTCACCCTATCGCCCTCATTTATATCTACAGGTAACAAAATCTTCTAGTTTCCGCTTCTTTCATATTTCAATCTGACCTACCTTGACTTGTTCTAACCCTAACGTCTTTTTACTACTATTATTTACTTGTTATCGAACTAAAGATGTGTGTGATCACAATCCCGTTAAAGCTGGGAAACTTAGATTAGCTGAAGCGTTATTCAACAGGAATTGGTGACATGAAAAATTCAAATGGCATCAGCCGGTTAGTTTCTCAAATAAAAGAAGCAAGGCTTATCCCACATCGGCAAAAAATGCAAACAAAATGATGTTTAAAAAGAGGGTGGACAAAAGAACTATCACGGCCTTACTTGAACAGGATCTGTTCTATAGGCTCGTATCTCTGTATTTTTTATTCTTCAAGAGACAGAAACCCATGTCTGGTTGATGCATGGAGACCATGTAGCCAGAGCGTGATTAACAGAGCCTTATGGTTGGTTCTGGCTAGGGATGGCGAAAAAACCCGAACCCGACGGGGAAACCCGAAACCCGGAATATATGGGGCGGGTTTGGGGCTTAAAGGGGGATTTTTAATCGGGTTTGGGGCAAACGCGGGGAATAAAGTCCCCGCCCCGCCCGATTAATATACACATATACAAATATAAGTATTTTTATATAGTATTTTCTTACTATTTACGTCATAATAAATATTTCTTTAGTATTTTATCTTTGCAATATTGCAAATTGTTATTACCGAAACTTGTTTAATGTATTGTAAGTTCTTTGTGGTGTAACATATCATTATTTATGTATAATAGTATCGTTTTAAACCTTATAAGTCTCGTTTGTAATTCATTAATGTATAATTAGTAAATTTTTAATTCTTCAAGCTTATTTCTAACAGTTTAAAAATAATAATAAATATAAAATGATGTAATTTTGATAGAAAATTTCACCCAAAGAGGGTACCCGATAAGATCCCCGATTAGTACGGGGCGGGTTTGGGGGAGCGTTGCGCCCCAACGGGGCACCCCGATTAAATCCCCGACGGGGATCGGGGCGGGTTTGGGGAGAACTTTACTAATCGGGTTTGGGGATGGGGACGGTCGCCCCGCCCCATTGCCATCCCTAGTTCTAGCATGGCTACATGGTTGTCTGACAGACAACAAACCTTTTTTTTTTCTTTTTTCTTCTCGATCCGTTTCATATATAGGTTATGTGTCTTTTTTGGTTTATCATGTTCTACTAATCCCGAATATGATCTATATATCTGTTTACTAAACGCGTCACGACTAATGCAAGTCTTGAAGTCTAAGTACTTTACTACTTTAGGTAGTGCAACTTCAGTTGCACTTGCCATTAACTTCTTACAGAGTCTATACCTGCACTTGATTAGATTTGTTTGACACTAACAAACACCAAGTATGCCTTCAAATCTATTCCGACTCAAACAATAAAGAAAGAAGGTCTCAGTTCAATAATGCAAGCAACTCATTTAGACCTTTAATAAAATTGCCAAATGAGACAAGGGGCACCAATAGAAGACTATTAAAAAATGATAGAAAGAAATACAGAAGTAACTGTCAGCTGATTGTTGCCACTACCTAGCCTCGTATTAAGCTTTGGACATAGACCTTGACAGGGATGCTTATGTCATTCGTCATGTCTTCACTCTGATAGCGTTTATGTCAACATTATTTGGACTTTAGCAGCTTCGGACTGGAACCTTCATAACAAAAGTGATTATCGTTTTTTATTGAGAAATCTGAACAAGTCCCTTAATATTTGGTTAGTTAATATACAATAACAGAGCCATTCTGTTCCAGATTGGGAACTTGTTACAGCTCTTGGGTCTTGGCCATCAAGACCATTATAAGCAAAGAACATATACCAGACAAACACATATCCCGGTAGCAAATTTGTGGTTTTTCGAGAAGTGACTTTATTGATGATTGTTTTTCTGTAGTACCCCAGATTATATTACTCTAGAAGCTCCACCAATGCCGCTTGGCGCTTACTTTAGGTCATGATAAACTAATTTTGGAATAGCATGTGTCTTAGTTTCTGTTTGTTGGCTTATTGTTTTTAGTTTCGTTACTAATATATGTTATTTATGTGTAGGATGAAGAATGTCTTGACCAAGAAGATCACCAGAGAAAGTAAAGTCTGTGTAAAAGACGCAAAGCATGTTAGTTGCTTTGTAAAATTTGTAACAAACACCAACGGATTATTCATGCACTTGTTTTGTTAAGCTTGCTTTCAGTTTAGCATTCTAAAACTTTCTGGTATGCAACAGCTTTTCGGGGATTTGGAAGATGATGTACCGGAAGAAACTGAACTATATGACGAACCAGTAAGTGAAGCTCAAAAATACAAGCATGGGCATGTTGCTTCGTCGGCTGTGGCATTACATAGTCGGGGTAATGCATCCACCTTGTATGAGGAACCCTTATCAAGGATGATTCAGATAATGGTGTGGATCCACTTTGTGACCGCTGAGCTAAATGTGCAGGTATATAGCTATTGGTTATTTAATGATCGCTATGATTATATATTTGTTTGATAGAATAAACACAGCACACAGGCTCACTAATGCAGGAAACAAACTTAGAACTAGTAATTGGAGGGGTGCACCAGCCTAGGCAGTAGTGCAACGCCAAGGCGACACGTGAAGAACCCCAGCAGCAAGCTACCGTGGTGGGCTCTTCCCCCATAAAAAATAAGATTAATATCGAGGGAGCCGATGGCTCACATATCAGATATTAAACTGATAAGAACAGATACTACACTTGATCTTAGCCAAAAGGCCGAGAAAGGTATGCTTTGTTCCTTCACAGGCCTTTGTTTTTATAGTCAATTCCCACTTGTCTATTTACTTCACCTGACCGATGTGGGATGTAAAGAGTCTTTTAGAAGCTCAATTGTTCCTTGCACTTATATATTTATGTAACTGTAGTTTACCACAAGCTAAAATCATTGCTATTGGCAGCGAGGGTTAGGATGGATAAGGTTTCAAGTGGATCGAGGCTTTGGGTTTGTTGCATATGCATCTGCAGACGTAGCTGAGAAATCCATCAATGAAATGGATGGGAAGGTTACACCTTGAATCCGACTCAGTTAAATTTCAGAAATCAATACGCATTTTTTATTTCATTTGACTGGATAAGTAGTAAAGAGCCAGCTATTTTCATAAATGTTTACCACTTTACCCATTAGTAATAACAAAGTCAACAATATTTATGGACCTAAACATATACGAATTAGTTTTCGAGTCAGTTTGTCTAAAAGTATGCATTTATATTGTTGCTTGCAGACGCTCCATCGACGTGTCATATGTGTTGAACTCAAATGCGGTTTCAGTTTTTCCCCTGGCGGGTGTCAAGTTATGCCCAAACTGTCGATTAAGACGACGTTTTAGCACCTGATTAAGAGAGCACAACATCATCGATAAAGAAACCTTACTTGATCAATGAAGTAGCTCCATTGTCCAAAAACCATTTCAGCCCATCTTCCGGTTTCACCTTCTGCACAGGCAAAGGATAACCGTTATAATCAACATGTTCACTCAAAGCCACCGTCACTGCATCAGCTTTCTCTTCAATGACTATCACCAAGGAAATCTCAGACACTGAGTTGATCAAAGAGACGGTGAAAGCGATCCTAGGTGGCGGTGGTTTAGTCGAATCAGTTATAAAAGTCACCCACCTTTTGATATTTTCTTCTCAAACCGCTGAGGGATGCAATGTGCCCGCTTGGACCCATTCCTACAAACATTAAATCAAATTTAGCAAACCCTGTAACTGGTGATGTTTTTAGTGTTTTGTTTGCTACTAGATTTTTTAGTCGTTGTTCATATTTGTCTGCTGCTTCCTCGGGTGATATGTTTTCTTTGATGGGATAGATGTCTGACTCGGGTATTGGCACGTGACAACATATTCGAAAGTTAATGAGCATTGCTTGTGTTACACGGGTATAGAAACAAAAAGTCGCCTTACTGAGGAACTTATCACGTGGCCACGACGTAATACTTGGTCATTTTGAGTTTTAAATGAAGAATAATACTAGGCTGTTCGTTGATTCGGCTATCGAGTTGTTCTTTTTATTCGGTTCAGTTAGCTGATATTACTCGTATCAAACAAAGATAAAAAAATAGGTAACCGATGCCAGGACTCGAACCTGGGACCCCAGTGTTTCCAAAGGGGTCGGGGCGATAAACAAGTATCAGCAGCTCAATGATTGTGCTGTTGGAAATTTAGTGCAATTGTGGGAACGGGTAATACTTGTAAATGGGTTTGGAGGTACGGAGTGTACACCCATTAAGTCCCTTACCTCCCTGGACTCAATATAGTGGTTGTGATATCAGTAGGAAGCTGCTCCTGGTCAGGAAGTTGCTTCTGGTCGGGAAGTTGCTCCTGGTCAGGAAGCTGCTCCTGGTCAGGAAGCTGCTCCTGGTCAGGACGTTGCTCCTGGTGATGGACAAAGTCTTTGTAACCTCTTTGACCAGTTAATGAGGGTTGAATATTGACTTGATGACCAGATTTCTGGTCATGTAACCACTATGCTTTATGAAGGTTATTATGAGATTAATGGGCCGATTAATGCTTTTAATACCTTTGACTAGGAGTTACATTCCTTAAAGGAATAGGATCACTATAAATAGTGATCATATTTTGCATGATGAGAAACAGAAACAAGAAACACATAAACGCACAGAGTTCTTGATTTGTGCCTAAAACAAGAACTAACTCTTGGTTTTATCCCAAGGAGGTATTCGTGTTAACCCAGGCATAGGGTCGAATAATCTTCTTTGGAAAGTGATTACACGACTCCAAGAGATATCCGGTAACCATTCATTGGTACGTAGTTAGGCTATTGATTATCTTCACCCTGTTGGAACGAAGTAAACCCCAACAATCAAAGAAGATTATTTTGTGATAATCAATGGCGGCGGCAATGAAGCATATGGTGGCTAACTTCTCCAAACTGGACAAGTTTGAAGGGGTTGATTTTAGGAGATGGCAGAAGAAGATGCACTTTCTTCTTTCTACCATGAACGTGGTGTACGTGTTGACTACTCCTATTCCTGATGGTGGTGATGATGCTACTTTGGAGGAACTGAGGAACAGGAGCAAATGGGAGAATGATGACTATGTGTGTCGCGGCATAATTCTCAATGGTATGTCTGATTCTTTATTTGATATTTACCAAAATGTTGAATCTGCTAAAGAACTATGGGATTCCTTGGAAGCCAAATATATGGCTGAGGATGCATCAAGTAAGAAGTTCCTTGTGAGTGATTTCACAAATTACAAAATGACTGATTCAAGACCAGTCATGGAACAATACAATGAACTTCTTGGAATACTTGGCAGATTTACACAACATAAAATGAACATGGATGAGACCATTCAGGTCTCGTGTGTCATTGACAAACTACCTCCTTCTTGGAAAGATTTCAAGCACACCTTGAAACATAAGAAGGAGGAGTTAACTCTTGTTGAGTTGGGCAGTCATTTGCGCATTGAGGAATCCCTCAGGGTGCATGAAAGTGATAAGCCAAAGAGCAACAATGTTGCTGGTTCATCTGTTGTCAATATGGTGGAGCATAACAACTCCACCAGGTACAATGACAACAAGGGCAAACGTAAGCATCATGATAACACCAAACCTAATCCTAACAAGAAGTCATCAGTGGCTTGTTGGAAGTGTGGGAAACCTGGACACTTCAAAAGGGATTGCAAAGGTGTTAGCATTGGCAACTAAGCTAATGGATCAGGCACAAAAGGTCAGAATATGTTTAATGAATCTCTCCAGATTTATTATGTTACATATGTATCTGAAGCTTACTTTGTGCAGGATGATGATGTTGCGTGGTGGGTTGACTCTGGAGCAACAGTACATGTGTGTAAAGATAGATGCTGGTTCAAGACTTATGAGTCAATGAATGATGGATCTATTCTTCACATGGGAAATGAGTCAACAGCCCTAGTGCATGGACGTGGTTGTGTAGATCTTAAATTTAGTTCTGGAAAGATTGTTTCTTTGTTTAATGTTTTGCATGTTCCTAATATTAGGAAGAACTTGGTTTCTAGTAGTGTTTTGAATAATTGTGGTTATAAACAAGTGATTGAATCTAATAAATTTGTTTTATCAAAACATGGTGTGTTTATTGGTTTTGGCTATTTGAGTAATCAAATGTTCAGGCTTAATATTGATTCTAGTATAAATGTTGATTCTGTCCTGATGACTACCACTAAACTAAATGATTCATCACTATGGCATGCTAGACTAGGCCATGTCCACTATAAGAGGATGCAAGATATGTCTAAGGATGGGTTAATTCCAGCTTTTGACATGGACACTGATAAGTGTCAGACTTGTATGCTGAATAAAATTACTAAGAAACCATTTCAGGATGTAAAACGTGTAACTACAGTTTTGGAGCTAATCCATAGTGACCTATGTGATTTGCATGCTACTCCCTCATTAGGGAATAAGAAATACTTGGTAACATTTATTGATGATGCTTCAAGGTTTTGTTATGTCTATTTGTTACATACTAAGGATGAAGCATTAGATAAATTTAAAGTATTTAAAACTGAAGTTGAATTACAACAAGGAGTCCAAATCAAAAGATTTAGGACTGATAGGGGAGGTGAGTACATGAATACTCAGTATTTTCAGTCTGTTGGAATAATCCATGAAACAACTGCCCCCTATACTCCACAACAAAATGGTATATCAGAAAGGAAAAATAGAGTACTAAAAAGAGATGGTTAACTCCATGTTGTCCTACTCAGGACTGAGTCAAGGGTTTTGGGGAGAAGCTATGTTAACAGCTTGCTATTTATTAAATAGGGTTCCTAATAAAAGGAACAGGATTACCCCTTATGAACTCTGGACTAAAAGGAAACCAAACTTGAACTACCTCAAAGTTTGGGGTTGTAGGGCTGTTGTAAGACTCCCTGATCCAAAGGTGAAAACCTTGGGTGAAAGAGGCATTGAATGCATCTTTTTTGGATATGCTGAGCATTCCAAGGCTTATAGGTTCTATGTTATTGAACCTAATGATTCATGTTTCAATAAACTCAATCATTGAATCAAGGGATGCTAACTTTGATGAGACTAGGTTCTCATCAGTCCCTAGACCAAGCCTTAGGACTCCTATAGGAGCTGAGGACACTGGTGTTTCAGTGGAACCCGAAAGGGTCACTGATGAGGTTGTGGTTCAGCAACCTGAGCCTGAGCTTAGAAGAAGCACAAGGCATAGGACTCCAAGGAATTTTGGGCCTGAGTTTCAACTATACTTAGTTGAAGGTACAAGAGATGAGGTCTCTGACCAATTCTACTATTGCTTTAATGTTGAGGATGATCCCAAAACATTTGATGAAGCAATGAAGTCCCAGGATGTTGCTTTCTGGAAAGAAGCAATAAATGATGAGATGGACTCCATCATGGGCAACAACACTTGGGTGTTGGTTGATCTACCTCCTGGTTGCCATCCACTTGGTAACAAATGGATTTTCAAAAGGAAAATGAAGGTAGATGGAACTGTTGAAAAGTTCAAGGCAAGGTTAGTCATTCAGGGCTTTAAACAAAAGTCAGGGATAGACTATTTTGATACTTATGCTCCAGTAGCACGTATCAGTACCATAAGAATGCTGATTGCTCTAGCAAGTATTCACAATCTGATTATTCATCAGATGGATGTGAAGACAGCATTCTTGAATGGTGACTTGGATGAGGAGGTTTATATGAACCAACCTCAGGGTTTCATCATGCCTGGTCATGAAGGTAAGGTGTGTAAACTGATTAAGTCCTTATATGGACTGAAGCAGGCACCTAAGCAATGGCACCAGAAATTTGATGAAGTGGTTTTGTCTAATGGTTATTCACTTAACCAAGCTGACAAATGTGTATATAGCAAATTTGATGAATCTGGTAAAGGAGTCATCATTTGCCTATATGTTGATGACATGTTAATCTTTGGTACTGACCAAGCTAAGGTTGATCAGACAAAGGATTTTTTGTCATCAAAGTTCTCCATGAAAGACATGGGGGAGGCTGATGTTATCCTTGGCATAAGGATTAAACATGAAAGTGATGGTATTGTAATTTCTCAGTCTCATTTCATTGAGAAGGTGTTGAAGAAATTCAATCACTTTGATTGTACTCCAGTGAGTACACCTATGGATACAAGTGAGAAACTAATGCCTAACAATGGTCAGGCTGTCTCCCAGCTTGAGTATTCTAGGGTTATTGGTTGCTTGATGTATGCCATGACTAGTACTAGGCCTGACATTGCATTTGCTGTGGGTAAACTGAGTAGGTATACTAGTAATCCTGGTACTCAGCATTGGCAAGCAATTCAGAGGGTACTGAAGTATTTGAAAGGAACAATGGATTATTGTTTGTCTTATACTGGATATCCTTCAGTGTTGGAAGGTTACACTGATGCAAGTTGGATCAGCAATACTGAGGATAATTCATCCACAAGTGGCTGGGTATTCCTTCTTGGTGGTGGTGCAATTTCTTGGGCATCCAAGAAGCAAACTTGCATTACTGGTTCAACAATGGAATCTGAATTTGTGGCTCTAGCAGCTGCTGGTAAAGAGGCTGAATGGTTGAGAAACTTGCTTCTTGAGATTCCATTGTGGGTCAAACCTATGGCACCCATTTCTATCCGTTGTGATAGTGCAGCTACATTGGCTAAGGCATATAGCCAGATGTACAATGGCAAGTCTAGACACCTAGGTGTTAGACATAGCATGATTCGTGAGTTGATCACGAATGGGGTGATTTCAATAGAGTTTGTGAGGTCTCAACAAAACTTAGCTGATCACTTGACGAAGGGATTGGCTAGAGACTTGGTTATAAAGTCTGGTAAAGGGATGGGTTTAAAAGTCCACTCTAGTCACTGAATGCTAGGACACCCAACTCCCTCCTGAGGAAACTTGGGAGCTGAGTTCAATGTGGAAAGCTGAACATTCAGGGGACTGAAGCACATGTTTTACATATCATCCCAAGGATGTGCTTGTACCTGCTGAAAGGAGGATGAAGTTATAAACTTCTTAATGGTTAATTTCTTTGAAAAAGTGCTTAAGCAGGAGCATGAACTAAAGAGGAACCACCTATGTAAATGTTGAGGTTTCGCCGCCTCAAGGAGCATGGACTTTGGCTCTTACAACATTTATGAATTGGATATGGACACATGGCTTGTATGGTGTCAGGAGCGTTTTAAGTGTTTGAAAACTTGGGTGTATGTTATCTTCAGGTGTTCAAAGTAGTTGAAGGGTTCAATTCTTAGAACACCCTGATTCTCGAATATTTGGAGTGATGTACTAAGATGGAAATTCAATCCTCAGGACATTTTCATTTATGCACTGGTTTTGTTAAAGTTGATTTTCATGCAAAAAGGAATTGTACTAAATTGGGGAGGATTGTTGGAAATTTAGTGCAATTGTGGGAACGGGTAATACTTGTAAATGGGTTTGGAGGTACGGAGTGTACACCCATTAAGTCCCTTACCTCCCTGGACTCAATATAGTGGTTGTGATATCAGTAGGAAGCTGCTCCTGGTCAGGAAGTTGCTTCTGGTCGGGAAGTTGCTCCTGGTCAGGAAGCTGCTCCTGGTCAGGAAGCTGCTCCTGGTCAGGAAGCTGCTCCTGGTCAGGACGTTGCTCCTGGTGATGGACAAAGTCTTTGTAACCTCTTTGACCAGTTAATGAGGGTTGAATATTGACTTGATGACCAGATTTCTGGTCATGTAACCACTATGCTTTATGAAGGTTATTATGAGATTAATGGGCCGATTAATGCTTTTAATACCTTTGACTAGGAGTTACATTCCTTAAAGGAATAGGATCACTATAAATAGTGATCATATTTTGCATGATGAGAAACAGAAACAAGAAACACATAAACGCACAGAGTTCTTGATTTGTGCCTAAAACAAGAACTAACTCTTGGTTTTATCCCAAGGAGGTATTCGTGTTAACCCAGACATAGGGTCGAATAATCTTCTTTGGAAAGTGATTACACGACTCCAAGAGATATCCGGTAACCATTCATTGGTACGTAGTTAGGCTATTGATTATCTTCACCCTGTTGGAACGAAGTAAACCCCAACATGTGCTACATCGGTTTTTGTTAATAGGAATTACTTTTTAATCTATTTAACATATTATTTTGGGCCAAGATCATCATCATAAATAGTCCTCACATATCTTCCACTAATTTCACTCATCGCAATCGTCCCGAATCTCGAAACCAAACCGGAACGGTACCGATTTTCGGTACCCGAATAGATACGCTATCAGTACTACGAAATATGGTGGAAAAAAAATCGGTACCACTAATTCGGTACGGACCGGTACCAAATCAGAAAATTCTCGAAAAAAAGGGAAAATCCCGATTTCCCGATACCCAATCCCGTTCGGTACGATACTAAAAAATCGATACCATTAATTCGATACGAGATCGATACGATATCGATGCCGTGCTCAACCCTAAACAAACACACCTCCAATAAAATTCATTTCCATTTCTAGCTTTCTAGGGTTTACAACCATTTTTTAATTAATAAATCACCTTCATTTTCACTACTCACTGACCTTTCACACACTAAACTACGTAGGCGACACTCGTTATCTAGCACCAGTATTAACTCTTTACGTAATGCATGTGTTGATCATGTGGTGGAAGAAGATGTGGTAGGCGAAGAGAGTTTAGTTCGGGTTTGGATGGTCATCATGACTAGGTGTATAGTACTGTAGGTGGTGGTGATGATGGTGGGAGGGAGTGTGGTGGTGGTGGTAAGGGGGAGGGGGAAGGTAATGGTATGGATTTATGATTGATGCCAATCCCGGGAATTCGATTATTTTAGCCAATTACGCTAACTATTTGAAAGAGGTATAATAAGTTCATTTGTATGTGCAATTTTTTGTTATGAATCTCAATGAACCAACTTATAACTGAGCAATCTGTAACAATCGCGAATTTTGACCTAGTTACTATAATATTAAACGCGACAACATGTTCGGGTTAGACATTTGCATCTATTGAAATCCCCGATTGTTTACGCATAAATCATGTACGGATTAAACTTTTATGAGTATTATTCGAGAAATTGATCCCTTGGATAAATCTTTTTTTCTTGTACGCCATGCTATATATACTATATAATGAACATATCTTTCGTAAACCGATCCACATTTAATCAACGCGACTCTTTTAAATTGTTACGCGGATAACTAATTATCCATATTCACAGAAAATGTAACTAGAAGTGTGTTCGCCTTTCTCCCAAAGTAAAGTAGATAAACCTATTTTACACAAATACACAATTAGACATTCACAAAAATGTAAAAAAGTTATACTCTTCCCTTAGTACTAAAAGTTCAAACCCGACCCCCCCTAATATATAAATCCACGTCCTTTTTTCTTCCCCAACACTCTCACTTTTCTAACCTACTATGTACTTCATCAACTCATTTATATGAGTACTTCTTGTCTTCTCTCTTTCTTTTGTGACCTCCGAATAAACACCCTAGAACCTATGATTTTTGAACTTTAAGACTTGTACAACAAGAGCAATTGAATGGGTCAATATGGAAGAGCACAAAGCCCTTCCTGCTTTCTGCTACCACCAAAACCCAACACACCTTTTTCAAGTTCCCAAATTTCCACCATACCCATGGTACCTTCCTAGTTACCTGTTGAGAATAACTAGGAGAGTTACAAGCCCTAACTAGTCTTTAGTTATCCCTTAGTTCTAATTCTCCTATAAATAGCAATAAGCACCCACCACTAAACACATTTGTAAACTCTCTCCTAGTAAAACACAAAACATATCCAATGTGGGGATCTAGCATTACCACTGTCAAGAAAGGAGAACAAGGAAGTTGGGGAGATTTGATTCGGGTATGGATCATATATAGGCGTGTTCTTGTTCGTCCACCCTTTTTGTCATTTACACTAGGACCATTGTAAGAGTCCCTTTAAATCTTTGCTTCATTCTTTCTTTTTGGTTGATATATATATACGTACTTGCATAAAAGAACTTTGTAAACCTAAAACTATCAACACAAACATATAGTGGTCGATGGATTGTATAATGGACTTACATGGGATGGGGATCTAGATAGGCTTACAAGTTCGTCACCTTGGTCACCTAGCGATATAAGCAAGAACACTACATCGTCATGTATGTTTACAAACCCACATAAAACATAAAACAAGTATGTATGCACGTATGAGTTTTTATGCTCCATGATTGTGTGTGTAGTGTCGTGTGCATGTCTAACAAAAAGGATTAAACCAAAAGAACACCTAAGTATATACAAGAGTGTACGTATGCATGAACTATCACTATGATTTCATGTACTTGTTAACTAGCAGGAAGCGCGAGATAAATATAGGTTTGAGTTGTGTATAGGCTGGGATACACTCATACTATAAAAACACTTGATGCTTAAGTATGTTTATAGATGGAGAATAGCCAAATGAGGAAAATAGACATGAAGTAAAACTTTGTAAGAATAGGCGTGGGTAGTGACAATTTCAGAGATAAGTGTAAAACAAATGGGTGTGTGTGTTGCGTATGTATCCAGACCAGGGTAAGAAAGCACATATAAGTTTCACTTTTACAAATCGAATGTGTATGCGTGTTGCGTGTAAGCAATGAATTGTCTAAATATGAGTAATGTGAGTACGTCCAAAAAGATTGCCAGCAGCATGTATGAACGTAAGCCTGTGTTTTGTGTGTGTGTGTGTCACCAATTGCATGAAATGGGTTTTCATCATCTTTGAAGATGAATCAGGACAAAGACACACTTCTCTTGATACACAATACTGTGTATGTAGTACTAGACAATCATGAAACAAACAAAAGAAAGTATACGTTCCTTCTCCCTGGTCAAACAGTGTGTGTTGCGTGTGTCCAATAGATATAGACTGAGTTCATGTGTGTGTGAGTATATATGGGATGCGTTCATATATGTATTCACGGAGGGAGTATATAGTTGAGTGCGTGTTGGTCAGTAGGACCATGGTCCTAAACAAGCCATGAAATAGTACACATCACTGTTGGTGTAAGTTTGAAACAGGGACTAGGCCTACTAATATATAAAAAGACGAGTTATTTACGGACATAACCCTTTTAGAGGGTATTTGTCTTGCAGAGACCCGATTTTACATGACTTTTCGAAAATGACCCTTTTGTCCGCGTCTAATTGAAAGCGGACCACCAACAGACTCGTGTCACCACCACGTTGAATCTTAAAAAAAATAAAACAAAAAAAATTGTGGTCCGCGTCAATTTACAAGCGGAGAAGAATATACTTGACCAAATTGATTTTTCTTTAAAAATTTCAAAATTAACCCCTTAACTTTTAGATAATTACATGTTTTTTTATATATACAACTTTATTCGTTCAATATTTAGCAAATATATATATATCGAATTCGTTAATGAAAATAATACTGTTACGAAGAGTTCTAAATTACGAATAAAACGAGCCCAATATTGATATGCTTTTAACGTACGCATAATTTTATAAAAAATGTTAAATTTGATATACATATATATGTTTACGTTTTTTATGTCGTACGTTCACGTTTCATATTTTTTATGTAATATTTTTAAGTTATGATTTAAACTTTAGCTTTACATAATAAAAAGGTGCGCTTTTATAAAGCTAAATCTTTTTGTTAAACGACAAGTTTTATTTAAACATTAATTTTTATATATAAACGCCAACTTTTTTAGTGTAATATAAACATATACATAACTGTGATATTTTTTATAAAATTGTGTGTACGTCGAAAGTATATCAATATTACGCACAAAAACTGTGATATTTTTTATTTAAACTGTGATATTTTTTATTTAGTCAATATGTATATCAAACTTTGATATTTTTTTGTAGAGTTTTAGCTTTACATAATAAAAAGATGCGTTTATATAAAGCTAAATTTTTGTGTTAAACGCCAAGTTTTATTTAAACATCAACTTTTATATATAAACGTCAACTATTTAACGTAATATAAACATATATATGTATATCAAACTGTGTTAAACGCCGACCTTTTTTCATATATAAACAATAACGTAAACATATATATCCATTGAATACTTCTGTTACAACTTTTTAATATAAAAAACTTTATATGTCCTATATTTAGCAAATCTCTATTGAATTAGTATAATAGAAACAATATCGTTGCGAAATGCTTTAAATTACGCACAAAACAAACTCAAAATTGATATGCTTTTGACGTACACACAACTTTATAAAAAATTATCACGGTTTGATATACATATGGTATGCTACGTTAAAAAAGTTGACGGTTATATACAAAAGTTGATGTTTAAATAAAACTTGTTGTTTAACAAAAAGATTTAGCTTTATATAAACACACATTTTACTTGTGTAAAGCTAAAACATTAAATCATAACTTAAAAATATTACATAGAAAATATGAAACGTGAACGTACGAAATAAAAAGGGAAAATCACAAAAATACCCAATATTTTAACCTATCTTCACAAAATATCCATTTTTATCCTCAAAAAGCAAAAATACCCAAAAAAATCGAAATTTTTGACACTCTTGCGAAATAGAAAAAAATATCGAAAAGTTTTGAAATTTCTGATAAAAATATCGAAAATTTTTGATATTTTTATCTAAAATTTCGAAAATTTTCGATTTTTTTTTAAACTCAAAACTTTTAAAAACAGCGACAGATTAGTGACGGTCTGTGTGTCACATATTATATTGGAAGGAAATTATGCTTGAAATAGCAACAGCTAAGTAACAGGAAAAAGCGTCGCTAATAACCATTGGAGGAAGGAATACACTGATTTCCAAAATTTGGAAAATTTTCAATATTTTATGAAAAATTTCGAAAATTTTCGATATTTTTATGGAAAATTTTCGATTTTTTATGGAAAATTTCGAAAACTTTTGAATTTTTTTTTCTATTTCGCAAAGATGACGAAATTTTCGATTTTTTTGGTATTTTTGCTTTTTAAGGATAAAAATGGGTATTTTGTGAAGATAGGTTGGAAAATTGGGTATTTTTGTGATTTTCCCAAATAAAAAACGTAAACATATATATGTATATCAACATTTAACATTTTTTATAAAATTATGCGTAAGTCAAAAGCATATCAATATTGGGCTCGTTTTATTCGTAATTTAGACCTCTTCGTAACAGTATTATTTTCATTAACGAATTCGATATATATTTGTTAAATATTGAACGAATAAAGTTGTGCATATAAAAAACATGTAATTATCTAAAAGTTAAGGGGTTAATTTTGAAAGTTCTTAAAGAAATATCAATTTGGTCCAGAATATTCTTCTTCGCTTGTAAATTGACGCGGAACACAATTTTTTTTTTTTTTTTAGATTAAACATGGTGCTGACACGTGTCTGTTGGTGGTCCGCTTTCAGTTAGGCGCGGACAAAAAGGTCATTTTAGAAAAGTTATGTAAAATCGGGTCTGTGCAAGACAAATACCCTCTGAAAGGGTTCTGTCCGTAAATAACTCTAAAAAGACGACAATTGTAGGGTGTGGGAACCCAAGCAAGAGAGGAAAGTAGAAACACACATATTGAAGATAAAACTATTATAACTGGTACAATATAGAATGCAGGAAGCCCATGTGGTATTATGTTTCATGAATTTGGTGCTTTAAAATCTTGACTCAACGTCCTTATTTCACAACCGTTTTTAAAATATCAATCGAGCATGACTCTTAGAACTAAAAATACAGTTTAATCTTGATGGGCCTAGTTGGTAACGGTACATTCCGTTCATTCTATGAAACATTATTGAAACCGCAATTTGCTTCCAAAAATGGTAGAAAACTATTTTCTTGAATTTAGTGAAGTCGACCTTTACACTTAGCCCGGGTGGCCTACTTTGGCTTAATATTTGTAATACGTAGAGACTAAACCAGAGAGCGATAATTTCCAATTATCAATGACCGCACGAACTAGTTTTTATAATGACCATTCGTTTATTTTTCGAACTATTAATAAACAAGTTATTGACCCTCGAAGATAACCCCGTGACCATATTTTATGGAAGTGAAAAATGTGTATAACGCTTTTATAAATTAAATGCAAGTACATATTATCAACCAAGTGCATTATTTATTGCTATTTTTTGTATTTAGCCTAAAGTACGAATACTTTACTTAGGTTACGAGTAGATCATTGACACATCGACTTGCGTGCCTTATTTCCCGCGCTGTTACTATCCTTCATACTTTGCTATTTCACCAAGGTGAGTTTCATAGCCCCACTTTTTACTTGTTTTGTATACTTTTGGGGTGAGAACATTGCTTGTTTTAAACGGATGAACATAAGTGTTAAAACTTAATACGTTTGCCTACATGATGTCTAAGTAGCGATATCCCTAGACGCTTTAGCCCACTATCGTGAACCGTTAATTACTTTGTGTAAGTGTGAATATTATGGATAGATCTATTGGGATTTATCTCCCTATCTAATGTTGGTTGTGTGACCAAATTAGATACACTTATATTTGAGTCGTTACGAATGCTTTAGGATAGGCATTTGCTCGGGCTCTCATTATATCTTGTTGGTTGGTTAACGCTTCGGTGTCATGAGCTTAGGCGTAGGAATACAAACGTATACTATTTTGATTATAGCCATGTTTTGGTTATATGCCGGTTACCTGATCAAATCTTATGGTTCATCACATTAATTTTGTAACTAAACCTATGAACTCACCAACCTTTGTGTTGACACTTTAGCAATGTTTTTCTCAGGTATCAAGACGGAGGAGTGATATGGTTGGGCTATGGAGATAAATAATTTGTCGTGACTATCTTTTGAAAATTTGAACACTTATGTTATCTCTTCAAAAACTGGTTTATTTTGTAATGTTGTATCAAATGCTTCCGTACGCTTTTACTTATATTTAATGAATTAAAACGACTTTTTAACGTCGTTCTTTATATCCATCCCTCGTGATAGTCATGATAGTCGCACCTCATTGTGTTCCCTTACTCTGATAAATTGGGGGTATGACAGATTGGTATCAGAGCCTGGTTATAGAGAACTATGTTATTTTTATAAAAATCATTTTTACAAAAGTTGTGTCGAAAATGAAATTTTGAGAAAAGAGTAATACTAGACTATAACCGTTTCTCTATCTCCATGGGCCATTTCACTCCACGTATTGGATACAAGTAAGTTGTGACCTCAAATAGTTTATGAATTTTGCCATGCTAAGTTTTGAACTTGATTGCTACGTGTTATCAGCATCAAGTATTCCCTTTACTTGTTTGAATGATCCCTATGTACGATGTACTTATAGGAATGTGTACTAAAACGATTTTCATGTTGAAATAAAATACCTGGCATCCTTGTATGGATTATTATACTCCCCAAATGGTTTGTGCCATATTCATTTGGTTTGTTACATATTTATTTGGTTTGTGCCATAGTGGTTTGTGTTATACTTATTTGGTTTGTGCCACGTTTAAATGGTTTGTGCCATATTTATTTGGATTGTGCCATATGTATGTTTTTGGATTAAACGTACGCATAACTATGCTATCACGTATTTTTAAAGTAGTCCACGGGACTATTATCGACTATCGAAACGTTTGTGTGCTTCATATCGATATACGCCGAATTAAGAATATAGCCACAATTTTCTAGAACTTAAAATAATGCGAATATATTTATTTACCATGTGTGTAGTAATGTGTTAATTTGTAGTAATACTTGAATCAAGCGGTGCTCTTATAAAAGTCGAGTGGAGCAACTATTTATTGGGTCCGGTAAATTGTTACTCTACTAAACATTTATAATAGACTCGGTTGAGAAAAAGTGACCTGCATTAATTAACTATTTGGAAATTTAAATTGAATGCGTAAATTACCATATCAAATTATTATTTCGCTCATTTTGAGCACGAGCAAGGAACGACGACGCCGTCACTATTAATAAGATGACATATGACGATAAATCACTTACTACAAGTATTACTCTTGTAATACTCCAAAAAGTACTACAATTCAAAGACTGAATAATTTTTCACAATATATAAACCATCCATAAATACGCCGACGCGTAAGTCGAAAGTTTACGAGAGAGAAAATATATTTGGAACGAATTATACAAAGATAAATCTAAAATTTTTAGTCCAGTGATTGTGACTAAGTTATCATGAACACATTATAAATTTCGAAGTTGTAATATCGACAAAGATTAAAGGACGAACTCCTAGTTAAAAGAATCGTGCCAAATTTCTTCATCAAAGGGATTATCGTGTGTCGCGAAGTTGAGAAGCCCATATTTGAATATGGCCATCCCTTGGATATTTTAATTTTGGAATGGTTAATGATAAGTCGTGAGTAAAACCAAAACCAAGACAAATCATTAAAAATGTTAAGAGGTATAACGATACTTAAAAGGTCTCAAGACTGTTCTTGTTTGATTGGGTTACGAGACTAAGTTAAGTGCAAGTCGTTACACAACTTAGGGTTTTCGATGAGTTTTCTTGAAGATTGATAAGACTCATGAATTTAGATGTTGCATGATAAGTTTGATCGTTAAGTTATAACATAATTGATGAATTATGTGTGGGTTTAAATCAAGGTTAAATTATTTGAGTAATACCTAAATATTAGGGAAAAGTAGATCAGCAAACAACCACACGGGGGGGGGGGGGGGGGGGGGGGGTAACGGTCTACAGGGGGTATTGTTTTGGTGCATAGTGGGGAAAAGTAGATCAACATGGTGCGTTTGGGGCTGCAGTTCCAGCAGGGTGTTTGGGATTGTCACAGCAGGGGTGTTTGGGATTGTCAAGGGGTGTTTGTTTGATAACAGTGGGAACCAAGGACTAGCAGTGGGAAACAAACAACTAATAGTGGGAACTTCTAACCCAACAGCAGGAACCACACAGCGATGGCTATTGCTGGGTTGACGGTGGCAAAGGGCCACAACCTTAAGGCTGTGGTGGTTCTTATTTCGGGCCGACCCGAGACGTGTCTCGGAAGACTTTTGACCCGGGTTTCGGGTATACTTTTGGAAAGACATAAAGGGTTTTATTTAAAGTATTTTAGATCATTTTTACCAAGTAAATTGTATCATGTTTAACTAAAATAGAAATGTTTTATTTAATTAATTAGTAAATTAATTTAAAATGATTGAATTAGTTATTAAGTTAAAATGCTTGGTTTTATTAAATGATTTAAATCTTCATGAAAACTATTTGGGAAACCTTGTTAATTTTAGTAGTTTCCTATTTATGGCAGGTTACTAATTTTAGTAATATTTTAATACCAGAATACAGTATAATACCATAGTCAGAATACCGTATTAATCAGTAATCAGAAATATAGGTTATACGCTATTCAGTAAATACTTAAGAACGGTCGGGTTTATCAGAAAATACACCAGACAATCAGATTAATTAGATTTTACATAAACAGTAATACAAGAATAAAATAAATCAAACCAAGAACAAATAAAAATCAGTAACAGTAAACAGTAATCAGACAACTTATGTCACGTCCCTTATTTATGTAGTATCCGTGAAGTCAGAGTAGCTCCTTCAGCATTCATTCTTATTTCATTACTGGACACGAGGTACGGATTTCCGTCCTTCAGTAAGGACTTCCTCCTATGCATGATTAGAATTCCCCGTCTGCAGCCAAATGTTTTCCAAGTATATGTTTAAGCTTATCAGTAATCATTTTAATAACTAAATAAATTGCCTGAGTATTATATACAAGCATGACCAGTTTATGTACTAGTTATGGAGGTACCGTAACCATGACACTAGAGACACCGGTGTCATGACTCCTCTACGAGGGAGTGATTTCTCGCAGCATCCCATTTATTTCAGCTTGGCCATTTATCAGTATTATCAGCGGGGCGTATGGGTGTATCCTAGGCTATCAGTTTATAGTTATCAGGTGAATGTGGTGTGTGCTCTACATCCTTCACATTGGAGTTGATCCCTCCACCCAACACATTATTTAGAGGTCACCCCTCTATAGCATGACGAGGTCACCCCTCTATAGCATGACGAGGTCACCCCTCCATTTATTCATGCAACAGTTGTTACAGCACATGACCTATATAAGCTCTTGGCAATTAAAATATAATAAATACATGTTTTCAGATTTAATGGATAATAGTTCAGCTTTATTATTTATAAATCAGACTATTCAGGTTATACATAGATTTCTGCTGCAACTTTACTTATCAGTTTTCCAGCTTCAGTATTTTTTTTCATATGCTTCATTTCAGTATTCCTTATCATACTTGATATCCGTTCACTAGGCGTTATGCTCAGCCGTAGTTCCTTTCATGTTCTAACGGCAGGTACACCAGGACGCTCTTAGGATTCTGAGAGCATGTGCATTTGGATGGAAGTTATCCAGACTTCTTACTTTATGCACTTCTTACATTATTTTACTTATTTGGACATTGTTTAGTCCTTTCCTTCAGTATTTAGTTTTCATGTTCTGAGCTTATGTTTGGATTACCGATGTTTAATTCCGGTATTTCCTTTATGGTCAGTTAATGTTTTAGGACATTTACCCTATGTTTTGATGACACGCCATAAATACACGTAACGGTCCACTTATCCAAGTGGGGTGTTACAATAAACATAAGCAAGTAATGAAATGAAATGAATAACAACAGAATAAGTGTATGTCTTGGGAAACTTGGTTTAAACTTATAAGACTGGTTTTATATTTCTGAAAAGACTTATGTTTAGTTTATTCTGAAAAACTGTATTTTAAATATGCCCGGAGCCCTTATGGGTGTACACTCCATACCTCCTTACCCATTCACCAGTATGAACTGAATCCACAATTGAACTATATTTCCAACACATACTTGTTATTATTTGATCAATATGTGAAGACATAAGAAAGATGACCCACATACATATATTAAAAATAAAAAAACATTAATGATAAAAGATATTCAGATCAAATCTGGTAATTAAACGTAAAATGTTATTTTTAATGTTTCTGACATGGTTTTCAATTTACTTTTTGATTATATGTTTCGTTAGTATCAAGATGAATTGTAATTTTGTTTCAAGAGCATATCCCACATCGATTGAAAGTAAAAGCAATGAAGACTATATAACTTTAAGTGTCATTTGTTCGTTTAATCAGGTTGATGTAGCACAACAATATTTGTTGTGCTGTGTTGGTCTTTTTTTCTGGGTCAACCATTTTGAAACTTAACTGCTGTTATATATAACAAGAACACAAGGCGAGACACAGATAACAAAATGAACGACTTAATAATTCGACATAAAACCAAAACCGAACGTTGTACCCAAAAACTAGGATACACATGAAGCACAAATGACAAATTCATTTACAGAACAAAGCCACACAATCCCACCTATAGTTGGTGCTTCCTTGTATGATGATACTTTGAAACTTACGTTCTATTTACCAGTGAACGTCACACCATCCCTCTTTCTTGTAAAAGTTTATGGAAATTTGCAAATTTCTATATGCACCTCTCCGATATTTTGAAGAGACTCTAGATCAAGCCTCACTTATCATGCTTATTAAATCAGCAGTGACGACAAAAGCATGAGCCCAAGCTTGATGTCCTATATGTGGATTTGGATCTACTCATTATCATCTATTCAGTATATAGCAAATTGAGTGGGTCAGACGGGCACAAACGGGTCATTTAATCCGAAACACTTCTATTTCAATATTTTTAACTTTTTGTTGATACCTATTCTGTCAGAGCAATTGCAGACTGTGTCATTTCACTAATAAAATCTAAATCTTTCAAAGCAACTGATTTGCAAAGTGCTATGTAGTAAAAGGAAAATTTTGCCAACTTGCGGTGACCCGTCATACATATCAATATCCAAACAGCCTTGTAAAGCAAGAAAATTCGGCAGAAATGGTCAATTTCTGTAAACGAGATTTATGTTTCTGCTGCAAATAAGTCAAAGCAGTACTTATAGAGGAATAGTGCAAAATTCGACAATTTTGACTCGTTTATTTATAAATGTATCCATTGGAGTTATGATTTATTTAAACCATGCTCAATGGGCAAATAGTATTTTTTGCTAAATAAGAATCGAGTCGAAAAAAAATGACATTGCTAGTTTAACTGTTTGACGCCTGCTAAACTGTCTTTTTGACACAAATAGGTACACTCCAATGTCGGCTTGCAAAAATGTTAAACATCGCATTTCATCAAGGAGGCCGACGAGTGATGATCCAGCCACGAAGAAACAAAGGAGTGTGTTTCTCCCCCTTTTAGGAGTCAGTGGATTATGGTCAGGACGAGGACTAATCACCAAGTCAAACCTATTGATATAAATCGAATGAAACCACAAGTGTTGGATTTCAACCCAACCCATGGAAAAAAAGATCACCCATTACCTAAACCGCATCATGCCACCTATAGTTAGTGCATCTTACCTCGGCCAAGACCAGAAACTTAATGTAAGTAAATTTAATGTAAGGAAATTCTTTCCGATATAAAAAAAGGAACCTAAAGCTGCATCTTATCTCGGCCATGACCAGAAACCATAAATTGTAGAGTAACATCAGGTGGATTGTGAAGCTATGAAGCCAAAAGTATATAATGATGATATACTAAAAGAGGTTTAAACTAAAGTATTGGTCAGGGGGCCGCGCGAACATAGGCCCCCACAACAAAAAAATTATGATATAGACTCAACCACTTGAGCCGATCCAAAGTGCAATGGAGGTCGCCAACCTAGGCCATGAGCCTTCCTGTTGTTTCTTTCCCTTTTAATGCAGCTTTCTTTACCTTCAACTTTACTCTTTCAAACGATGTGGGACGTTGGAATCTTCTCAATATGTCACTTTTTTCCGTCTTAGGGATTCCTGTAACATTACAAGAAACTTAATTGATTACAGAAAACTCAAAACACATTAATACGCACATACCAACATAGCTAACCGGCGCTACTACACAAAGCAACAGTCACACAAAAAAAAGTCATGTGGTGTGGTTTTTATTTGGTACGGTTGTGATGGTTTTTTCATTAGCTGGCAGAGTTGTTTTTTCATTGTACCAAAAAAACAAATGATATTTTTTGGGTCTGCTGTGAATGATATTGTTTCGGTAGGGTTTGGTAACATAAATAGGAAAAGAAAAGCCAATATAATTCTTTTCTAAACCAACAGATTTTGGTGTGGTTTACTAAGATACCCTACCGGAAAATAAAAATTCACTGGATAACGGATATCGATGATTTGATTTGGTATCTAGCTTGTCCGAGTCGGGGTCTATTGTGGCTCGAATAATTATGGCGATGTTTGTTGTTGTTTCATATGCTTTCAAGTATCATGTGTTCGAGTTGGGTTTGTCGTTTTCAATTTAGTTATTGCATATTGAAAGTGATTATCTGCGATGGTTTTAAGTAGAAAACAATGCAAGAAAACACTCCAGATGAAGTATATGCACAGTTTGTGAAGTATTCATCAGGAGAAGTGCAACGGAAACAAGTAAAAAAGTAATGAATCCCACATCGACTAGAATATAAACATATAGACTCGTCCCTTCGGGGATATCCGATAAAATTGGAACGATACAGAGAAGATTAGCATGGCCCTTGCGCAAGGATGACACGCACAAATCGAGAAATGGTCCAAATTTTTTTCTCTTTCGTTTTCTCATTTCACGAGCACTCTAAACTATGATCCGAGCTTTTTTTTGGACAGCAGTGACTTATTACCTCGTTGTGTTTTCGAATTGCGATAAGTTGCTTTGTCAGTTTGGAAATTGTTTGTTCTAGCTTATTAGTATCATTTATAAGTTGAAGGTTAATAAGCTTTAAAGCCATTATAATAACCTTATGGGGTTACCGGATTTTCAATAAGTTCATAAGCCCGTTACCCCGTATATGATTTTGGCTTATATTTCATAAGCTCCTTTTTTTAGCTTAAATTTCATAAGCCAGAAAATAAAACAAAAAATATGGGCTTATAAAATATAAAGCCAATGTCATATAAGCTCATAATGACCTTGGTTAAAATTCGAGCTAGGTTGTGCAACGAGGGCGGTCGGTGAGGACGAGATATGGCGGGAGGACGAAGATGCAGCATTCTTCCTGTTCATGCGGAATTCGGCTAGGGATAAATGGAGCGGGTGTCTTCCAAGTTGGGGAACGAGTCTTTGTTTAGCATGATGTGAGCCACGTGTTGATATTTGTCAATGAGACCATTTATGGCATACATGACAAAGTCATCTTCGGTCATGTTAGACCCGAGGTTATCCAAATGTGATGCAAGTGAGTCCCGCAAAGAGAGTGTGCAATGAAATGCCTCATAAGGATGTTGTGGCTAATTAATAATGCAATGGTATCAGCTGTTAGTTAGCATGGGTTTGTGATCACTTGGTATTCCAATAGGCGATGTTAAATTCGTCTTTGATCACAATCCCGTCAAAGATGTGTGTGGTCTCGTGGAATGCAATGATACATGGTTAGATTAGCTGAAGAGTTATTCAAAGTGACATGAAAAATCAAATGGTATCAGCCAGTTAGTTTCTCAAATAAAAGAAGCGAGGATATCAAATAATACAAGTTTACAGCCTTATCCCACATCGGCCAAAAATGCAAACAAAATGATGTTTAAAAACAGGGTGGACAAAGGAACTATCACGACCTTACTTGAACAGGATCTGTTCTATAGGCTCGTACCTCTGTATTCTGGATTCCTCAAGAGACAGAAACCCATGTCTGGTTGATGCATCGAGACCATGTAGCCAGAGCGTGATTAACCAAGTCTTTATGGTTTCGGCCATGGCTCAGTAGATGATCGTTGTCAGCCCATCTGATGGGTTCTGGCATGGCTACATGGTTGTCTGACAGACAACAAACCTTTTTTTTTCTTCTCGATCCGTTTCATATATATGTTATGTGTCTTTTTGGTTTATCATGACTCACAACTTTCTACTAACCCCGAATATGATCTATATATCTGTTTACTAAGCGCGTCACGATTAAGTTATGAAAACTTCTACCCTTTAAGTTAAAAAAGGATCACCTGTACCGCTATGTTCAAACAAAGCCATTCTGTTCCAGATTGGGAACTTGTTACAGCTCTTGGGTCTTGGCCATCAAGACTATAAGCAAAGAACATATACCAGACAAACACATATCCCGGTAACAAATTTGTGGTTTTTCGAGAAGTGACTTTATTGATGATTGTTTTTCTGCAGTACCCCGGATTATATTACTCTAGAAGCTCCACCAATGCCGCTTACTTTAGGTCATGATAAGCTAATCTTGGAATAGCATGTGTCTTAGTTTCTGTTTGTTGGCTTTTTGTTTTTAGTTTCGTTACTGATATATGTTATTTATGTGTAGGATGAAGAGTGTCTTGACCAAGAACATCAGAGAAAGTAAAGTCTGTGTAAAAGACGCAAAGCATGTTAGTTGCTTTGTAAGTTGTAACAAACACCAACGGATTATTCATGCACTTGTTTTGTTAAGCTTGCTTTCAGTTTAGCATTCTAAACCTTTCTGGTATGCAACAGCTTTTCGGGGATTTGGAAGATGATGTACCGGAAGAAACTGAACTATATGACGAACCAGTAAGTGAAGCTCATAAATACAAGCAGGGGCATGTTCCTTCGTCTGCTGTGGCATTACATAGGTCGGGGTACTGCATCCACCTTGTATGAGGAACCCTTATGGTTTCATTTTAAAATTCACCTTGTATGAGGAACCCATATCAAGGATGATTCAGATAATGGTGTGGATCCACTTGGTGACCGCTGAGCTAAATGTGCAGTTATTTAATGATCGTTATGATCATATATTTGTGAAAGAACAGTCTGATAGAATAAACACAGCACACAGGCTCACTAATGCAGCAAACAAACACTAGTAATTGGAGGGGTGCACCAACCTAGGCAGTAGTGCAACGCCAAGGTGACACGTGAAGAACCCCAGCAGCAAGCTACCGTGGTGGGCTCTTCCCCCATAAAAATTAAGATTAATATCAAGTGAGCCGGTGGCTCATATATCAGATATTAAACTGATAAGAACAGATACTACACTTGATCTTAGCCAAAAGGCCGAGAAAGGTATAATTTGTTCCTTCACAGGCCTTTGTTTTTATAGTCAATTCCCACTTGTCTGTTTACTTCACCTAGCTGATGTGGGATATAAAGGGTCTTTAAGAAACTTAATTGTTCCTGCACTTTTCAGGCAAAGGGTAACCCCAATCAGCATGTTCACCCAATGTCACCTTAGCTACAACAGTTAGCTTTTTTCGCTGTGGCCATTGTTGCTTTTTCGCCTCGGTTAGAAACTAAACACAAAGTCTGACTTAAACGGTACTCATGAATTCCTTCTTTATCTAAACTTTGGCTCTTTTTGGGTACCACTAATCTTTGTTGCTGATCATATGTGCTGTGGATGAAATTTACTGATTTAGGTTTAACAAGTCCAAAGATAACAAATTGGTAAAAACAAAGAATGACAAAGAACCAGAGAGTTGCATAGAAAGGGAATGAAAAGAGACTATGAGCGCTTAAAAAGTCATCCCACATCGTTTGAGAGGGTAAAGTTAATGGGAGGAATAATCACTTCCCTGGATGGGGTCTATGGTTGATCAAGAACGCTCATGGCCCGTTGGTGACCTCCATTGAACTTAGGACAGGTGCCGGCCTAAGATCGAGCCAAGTGGTCGAGTCTACATCGTTATTTGTTCCTGTGGGGCCTGCGTTCGCGCGGTCCCTAACCAATGTCTAAGTTCAAATCTTTTGTTTTTACTACTCTTTGGTTTGGTTCTATTTCCTAAAACATAAAGCTTTTGATCATGTATACAGTATATATCCTGTAATTGGTAATGTTTGGCAGACCATGGTTATAAATACTTTACCTAGTGCCTTCAAAAAATGAAAAGCTCTGTAATAAAAAGGAGCCACACTCTATAGCCAATGGATACTAGCCCGAATTCATAAAAGAAACTCGTTTAACTATACTTGTAACGTTATATGCATTTATATATTTATTTATGTAACTGTAGTTTACCACAAGCTAAAATCATTGCTATTTGCAGCGAGGGTTATGATGGATAAGGTTTCAAGCAGATCGAAAGGCTTTGGCTTTGTTGCAGATGAAGCTGAGAAATCCATCAGTGAAATGCGTATGTCAACTTACCCATTAGTAATAACAAAGTCAACAATATTTATGGACCTAATCATACAGTACTAATTAGTTTTGGAGTCATTTTGTTTAAAAATATGCATTTATATTGTTTGTTTAAAACCATTTGAGCCCACCTTTCGGTTTCACCTTCTGCACAGGCAAAGGATAACCGTAATCAGCATGTTCACCCAAAGCCACCGTCACTGCATCAGCTTTCTCTTCACTGACTATCACCAAGGAAATCTCAGACGCTGAGTTGATCAAAGAGATGGTGAAAGTGATCCTAGGTGACGGTGGCTCATTGGAATCAGTTATAAAAGTCACCCACCTTTTGATTTTTTCTTCTCAAACCGCTGAAAATGCCGGCAGAAGAGGGATGCAATCTGCTGCTTCCTCGGGTAATATGTTTTCTTTAATGGGATAGATGTTTGACTCGGGTATCGGCACCTGACAACATATTCGAAAGTTAATGAGCATTGCTTGTGTTGCACGGGTATAAAAACCAAAAGTCGTCTTACTAAGGAAACTGTCATAAGCAAGTTTGTACTTAAAATCGGGACGATCCAAAGGAACAACTCATTCATCCAGCCAAAATATCAACCATTTCGACCAATCTACCGAACCAAGGTAAGGAGGCTCCACTATCTTTCTGTTGATAATTTGACACAGACTTCAAACTTCAGACTTGCAAAACGTTGGTATAATAAACAGCTCCCAACAAGTCGATCAGTTATGTCACGTTAAAGTTGACATATCAAGCCATGGCCAAAACGTAATAGTAAGTCATTTTGAGTTTTAAATGAAGAATAATACTTCGTTGATTCGGCTATCGAGTTTCAAACATAGATAAAAAAAAAGACAACCAAAGCCTGGACTCGAACCTGGGACCCAGTGTTTCCAAAGGGGGCGGGGCGATAAACAAGTATCAGCAGCTTAATGATTGTGCTACATCGGTTTTTGTTATTTAGAATTATTTTTTATTATATTTAATATATTACTACTACAAACTACTAATAAGTACTCAGTAACATATTATTTTGGGCCAAGATCATCATCATAAATAGTCGGGGTTAAGGCTTTAAATAGGTATGTATTTTTTTTAAATATGTTTATATAGTAGGTGTATTTAAAAAATTATCCCAATAAGACTTGAACTTTGATTTTAACTTATTCAAACTTTTTCTCACCTGTTAACCTGTGACATGGCATGTTAAGTTTATAACGTTAGTCCTTTTCCAAACGGCCGTTTTAAATTTATTTGTCACGTTAGTCCGTTTTAACATGTTTTCTCCAAAAAAAAAAAAAAGACAATTTCAAATTTTTTTAAACATATTTCGCAAACAAATATTCGATTTTTTTTCAAAACCAAAACCAATCATCATCATCACCAGACCACAACCATTTTTTTTTATAAAAAAATCGCCTTCATTTTCACTCCTCACTGACCTTTCACACACTAAACTACGTAGGGTGACAATCGTTATCTAGCACCAGTGTTAACTCTTTACGTAAATGCATGTGTTGATCATGTGGTTGAAGAAGATGTGCTAGGCGAACAGAGTTTGTTGTTTTCGACTTCGGGTTTGGATGGTGATTATGATCAGGTGTGTAAGGTGGTGGCAGTGATGGAGGGAGGGTTTGTGGTGGTGGAGGTAAAGGGGGAGGGGAGGGTGATGGGACGGATTTGTATTACGTAGTATAAAAGTATGATTGATGCCAATCCCGGGAATTCGCTTACTTTAGCCAATTATGCCAACTATTTGAAAGAGGTATACATACATAGTACATACTTAGTTAATTAGCGGGTGTTTGTTTCATCTTATATAGCCGGTTTATGCTTATTTGGTTTTTATGTTTTATAACTTTTGGTGGCTTATTTTGAAACTTTTCGGCTTATATTAGTTTATTATGTCATACAAAGCTTATATAAGCCCAAAAATCTCAAAATAAGCCACAGAAAGTGAGCGTATGAAATATAAGTCCAAAACCATATAAGCCATAAGCCAGTTATATAAGATGAAACATCATGTAAATAGACCATATGGTTAGAGAAGCTTTACGTGGAGTTTGGTAAGTTGCTACTTTTCACTCCTAATTGGGGGCACCAAGTTAACTGTGTTCGACAAATGAGACGTCAAACATAGTTGCATAATATACATATATAATTAAGTAACATTCTGTTAGATATAAACAGCTTCAAAATTATGTTTATGTGAGGTATTCTCGTTCTAAAGAATAGTTAACGTGACGTCGACATTCCAATTACATAAAAAGGGCCGATATCACACATGTGTGTAAAATCGACAGAGTTGCTAAGAAACAATATTTACATAATTGGGGACAACATGTAGCTATTTTCAGCAACCAAGATATGCTTAGAAATGAATGTAATGATAATTGTGCGATAATAAGATGTTCAAGTTGTGAAAAATAGGCATAAGTACACATTCGTGTAAGGTGAAATACGTTTAGGAAACAATGTACGTGGTACATCTTAGCATAACACTAATGACATCGGTCATGCTCCTTTTTTGAAGGTGAGAGGGGATTTAGTGAAAGCTGAGGAGTTTTGTAGTAGAGCAATACTAGCTAACCCTAGATTTGGAAATGCTTTATCAATGTACGCTGATTTAATTTGGGCGACACAAAAGGATCCATCTCGGGCAGAAACCTACTTTGATCAAGCAGTTAAAGCTTCTTCAGATGACTGGTATGTTTATACATGTTCATTTTCATTGTATGTCTGAAATTGTTAACTATTTCGATTGTTTGACTGAAATTTTTTTATTTGATGATGCTGCAGTTATGTTATGGCTTCTTATGCTCGATTTCTTTGGAAGGCTGACGAAGAAGATGAGGAGGAGGTTTCAAGTATAAACATAACACCACCAAGTTTCTTACACGAAGCTTCACAACAGTTTCCAATTGCTGCGACATAGAGATGAAGAATCATATACATAATAACAGATATGGTAGTAAAATTCTGACCCGTGTTCCTTTTTGTTGGTAGCTGTACTTTGATAGTTCAAGATGAAAGTATTCTATCGATAAGCTATATAGTTATTATGTTAAAATTTAGTCAATTTTGTAATTATTATGTGATAAAGGTAATAAAATCATGTTTTTACTTGTGATGACATTAATAATTATCTTTAAAGAATATGTAATCAGCATTGATCGATTGAACTGTTTTGCATGTTAGTTCTTACCCCTACATGTTCAACTAGCATATTCAGTATAAGAAACGTTCGAACAGATTTTCATATTATAGAGGTATAGAGTGACTTTTGTGCTGAATATGTCGTTTAAGCAGCAGCATATAATTGAAAAAGAATTGGGCAGGGGCCGCGCGCATATACATTAGACTAGAAAAATGGGTAGGGGCTACCGAACACAGCCTCACTCAGCAACAAATTACGATGTAGACTCGACCGATTGGGTTGATCTTAGGATGACACCCCTCCAAAGTGCAACGGAAGTCACTAACCTAGGCCATGGGCCTTTTTGATCAAGGTAAGTGCGTAAACCAATAACATAGTTTTCCTTTTATACACCTTCCCCTTGCTTTCACTTTTCCCTCTCATCCGATGTGGGATCTCATTAAATTGCTTCTTTTTTTCCATGCTTTCTTACATGTAAAAAGGCCTTAAATTCTCACATGGAGTTGGGAAATTAAGCATTTTGAAAACTTCATAAAAAAAAAGCATCTTGAAAACTCATTGGGAAATTAAGTTGCCACAATAAGGATAATAACATGGTCGAGAGTTAGGTTTCACTTATTCTTGTTAACGTTACTTACATACATTAAAAACAAACATCCTACGTGTAGTGGAGTTGGAAACATAGGTGGAACCGTCGAGAAAATAGTGTTCTTATCAATTTTATTTGTAGTTCTCTCGCCAGATAAGGCCACCAAGGTTGCAACCAAACCAGCATTGCCAGCAAGTGTTGGATTTGTCTAATTATAGTGCATACCGTGAATTCATGTGATGATATTTATGCAAGTGAATAAAAAAAACCCCTAAAGAATACACTAAAGAACTTGTTAAGACACCAAAGAATCATTAGATTAAACACCTTCGACAAGCTGTCGTTTATTAGGTAATAACAGTCTAATACAATAAACACAACACACAAGCTCACTAATGCAGCAAACAAATTTAGAACTAGTAATTGGAGAGGTGCGCCAGCCAAGGCAGTAGTGCAACGCGAAGGCAACACGTGAAGAACCCCAGCAGCAAGCTACTGTGGTGGGTTCTTCCCCCATAAAAAATAAGATTCATATCGAGTGAGCCGATGGCTCACATATCAGATATTAAACTGATAAGAACAGATACTACACTTGATCTTAGCCAAAAGGCCGAGAAAGGTATGCTTTGTTCCTTCACAGGCCTTTGTTTTTATAGTCAATTCCCACTTGTCTGTTTACTTCACCTAGCCGATGTGGGATGTAAAGAGTCTTTTAGAAGCTCAATTGTTCCTTGCTCTTATATATTTATGTAACTGTAGTTTACCACAAGCTAAAATCATTGCTATTTGCAGCGAAGGTTAGGATGGATAAGGTTTCAAGTAGATCGAGGCTTTGGGTTTGTTGCATATGCATCTGCAGACGTAGCTGAGAAATCCATCAATGAAATGGATGGGAAGGTTACACCTTGAATCCGACTCAGTTAAATTTCAGAAATCAATACGCATTTTTTATTTCATTTGACTGGACAAGTAGTAAAGAGCCAACTATTTTCATAAATGTTTACCACTTTACCCATTAGTAATAACAAAGTCAACAATATTTATGGACCTAATGATATACGAATTAATTTTGGAGTCAGTTTGTCTAAAAGTATGCAATTATATTGTTGCTTGCAGACGCTCCATGGATGTGTCATATTTGTTGAACTCAAATGCCAAACGACTCCTTATTTTACTTTGATCTTATGCCAACACTGTATAACCCATATAACAAACACCTCTTTAGTCTTAATCTTATTCCCACTTGTAGACCAAACAGGACCTAAGACACTTTTTGACCACATAAATGTAATAGATTGGATTTTGCCAATGAAGATGAAAACGGCGCGTGAACGTAACAGGCAGCGCGTGAGTAACTGATATATTATTTACCTTCTCCTTACTTTAATCATTTAATTATAAAATTTTATAATTTAATTTCTTAATTAGTACTGTATATGTTAATTTAGGTTATCATGTTTTATAATTTTGAACTTTCGCGTCTTTGGTTTTAATGTCTTCAGAGGGGTAAGGCTGTTTAGGAAGGTTTATGATGGTATTTGAGTCGTGGCGCCATAGCGTACACAGGCCAAAACAAGCGTTATCGTTTTTTAGTCGGCTTGCACCAAAACAATGTATTGAAAGTGAAGCGAGTGTTTCTTTGTGTGTGTTATAAATGTGTTTTCGAGATGTAACGGGTTTGGACTTGGTTTTCTCATATGTAAGTAGTAGTAGGTTTTTAAGTAACCGTGAGGAGGAGGTTATTGAACTTTTGCACCTTTGGTTTAGGACCATGTTTGTGTAACGTTTATGATGTAGTTTGGTATTTCAATGGCGGAGCTTGTCACGTATCGTCGTGAGTCACTTAGAGTGCATGGTGTGTTATACCTCGCCCTGGCACCTTTGGCCAAAATAAGCGTTATCCAACTATTTTAAATGTAACTTATATAGAACGTGAAGTTAGTGTGCTTTTATGGTGTGAACTGTGACCTCCAGTATACGTGCATGTGAGAACTTCCTATTATGGGATTAGTTGATTTGGAGGTTTACAGGGTGTGTTCTAGCTAATGCAGGGAGTATCAGTTGCATATTCACCTGATCTATTAATAATGTTATCGATTGTTAATAAGATTTGACCTCTGTTGTTACAACTCTAAGGGACTGTTTTTGTAACATTACGTCTTGTATTGGTTTGTATAAATTGTGAGTTTCAGAGTTTGTATACGAGTTGTAGGTTTTTGGCTACTCATTAATGTTTTTAAATGACTTTGTCAATATTGAGTGATTTGGTTTTGGGATATTGGGGTATTAGAACTCGTATGTGTACTGAATTTGGACTGTGCATCTATATGGATAAGTTTGCTTGGGTTTTTTTGTAAGGATTATGCGGACATTTAGGAATATAAGTCGCTGAGTTTGCAACTTATTGTCCTACATCATCTATGATGCCAATTGTGAGCTACCTGATTGGAACGTACATACATAATTCAGAGTTCAAGCAATTAATCCATAACATCCCTCCCAGTTAGTCCACAACATCCCGCCCTTGAGAATTTAGGTGTTTTTCCAAGTCTATATTATATAATTTGACATAATTTTTGGTTTTTCTACGAATACATCTATGTAAAAAGTAGAATTATTTTGTGGTTTACTTAAAGTTGGACTTACAATTCTACAGGTGGTAGAGAGCCGGGCTCAACACTATTCTGGAATGTCTAACAGTGTACTGCTTAACATTTTTATCTTGATTGGGTATGTTTTGATGGTTTATTATCCATTGTAGCTACATTATAAAAAGTATGCTCGTGTTTGCAACCATGAGTGTCCTGGTTATATGTTTTTCTGTATACGTGATATGATGTTGCCTCACTTATCAATGGAAACATTATAACCATGAGTGTTAATCGGCTATTGTCACATTAACAATTTAACAATGCTCCAATAAGCAACGGTCTCTTTTTTTACTTGTTACACTACTTATCCATCTTAAGTCTTAGCACATATAGTATATAGTCCGGTCAACTATTGTAATCACAGTAACTGTTGTTTTTTAAACTACCTAAGTATAGACTGGTGGACTAGTGTAATTGTTGTATCTGTCATTTTTTATAACTGCTAGGAAATCTCCCCAAAAAGCACTAATTTCTAGCCATTGCGCCGATCTGCTTGAGGGAACTTGTTGTCCTCGTATAGCGTGCTACTACTTGCCACATAAGAAAATTGGGTTAAATGTGTCGAAGCAGATTTAAATAACTTGGCAATAAGATTCAAAGCTTTGATGAGTACTGTAATCTGTATGTCAGTATGTATAAGGACCTCTACTTTTTTTATCGCTACAACAATCCATTTAGTACTTGAGCAAACACCAAACAAGGATGCTAATCATGCATCAGGAGTGCATCTAGTGATATCTAGTTTCTTAAAAAGATTATTGCATTTGTGTTTACCAGGAGCAAATAAACTAGCGGACAACAAGTCATATTCACGTTTCATCAGATAACTTATGCTTCCGGGTTATTTTTTTGAACGCCAGAATTTTATTAAGAGCTAAAGACAATAAGTTAATAACATAGGGAGGAGGCAATCAATAATAAAGCCAAAGTGAACAGATAGATAGGCTACAGACAATAAGTTAATTAAAACACACAAAAGACACATGGATATAGATATATATAATATAAGGAAGCAAGCTGATCAAACAAGCAGTTGCCGCATATAACAAGCCATTTTGTTGCTGATTCTTGTGCTTCATTTAGGGATTAGGCTGCAGCCACGAGAGCATCATTTAGGGCTTTGGCTTGTCTGGCTTCATCTAGGGCTCTGGTCGCGGCTTCTAGGGCTTGTTTGGCATCATCTAGGACTTTGGCTGCGGATTGTGAGAGTTCAATTAGGGAATTGAGTTTGGCTTGTGCGTCTTTGACTGCAGCTTCAATGGAGAAATTTAGGGGTTTGGCATCATCTAGGGCTTTGGCTGCGGCTTGTTTGCGGAGATATTGGATTGTGTCGTTGGCTTCTTTGCGGTAAAACAGGGCTTTGGCTTCGGCTTCTTGGGCATCTTTGCAGTTATGTCGGGCTTTGTTGCTGGCTATGGATTCGTACATCCGGGCTTCGGATTCGGCTTCTAGTGCTTCAAGTCCCAGCTCCTGTTTCAACTCAGGCAGCCCCTTGAATGTGTTGGATATTTAGAAGTGATATAAGAAGTGAGAATGTTTGCAATACGTGTTTTATTATCAATGAAAGTGTGCCTATATATAGGCATTACATGCAACAAGGAAATGGAATAAGTAAAAGATCTGTTGAGTAACAAACTCACAGATTACAAGCAAAAGACTAGGAAACATAACGGAAGGAATATCTTCTTCCTTATTTGGTGATAACTACTATTATTCTCCTACAAATTCGGATGACAATTTCAACACACCCCCTTCATTCGAATTTGGCCAGACCCAATTTTTCACAGAATTCTTCATGCTTCTTCCTGCTCAGACTTTTGGTGAACAAGTCTGCAAGTTGTTGGCCAGTGGTGCAACCTTCAAGCTGTACTTCCTTTTTGCTCAGCAATTCACGAATAAAATGGTGTTTGATTTCTATGTGTTTGGTTCTACTATGAAAAACTGGATTCTTAGCTAACAAAATCGCAGACTTGCTATCACAGTAAAGAGTAGTTGCATGACTTTGTTCCTCACTCAAGTCGCCTAATAACCTTCTCAACCAAACCGCTTGACACGCAGTGGCAGTCAAAGCCACATATTCAGCCTCTGTAGATGAAAGAGCAACTGTTGCTTGTTTTTTTGAACTCCAAGATATGATGCTTGAACCGAGCTTGAAACAATTCCCAGTGGTACTATGCCTACCATCAACTTCTCCTGCCCAATCACTATCACTATTGCCTTCTAGTTTAAACGAGTCATACTTTCGGTACCAAATTCCCAACTCTTTTGAACCAGCCAAGTAACGCAAGACCCTTTTTGCAGCTCCAAAATGATGCTTAGTTGGTTGATGCATATATCGGGAGAGAACACCAACTGCGAAGCTGATGTCAGGTCTTGTATGCGTCATGTATATGAGTCGCCCAATCAAACTTCGATATTTTCCACCATCTGCAAGTTGTGTCCCATCTTCAGCCTTAAACTTCTCTTCTGGATTCATTGGTGTATACTCTGTGTTGCAATTTAACATGTTGTACTTCTTCAAAGTATCATCTATATATTTCTTTTGAGATAGAAATATTCCTTCCTTTGTTTGAATCACTTCGAGTCCCAAGAAATAATGTAATTCACCTAAATCTGTCATCTCAAACATTGACTTCATAGAACTTTTGAAGTTTGAAATCAGCTTAGTAGACGAGCTAGTAAAAATCATGTCATCAACATAAAGACTCACTATTAGTAACTCATCAGTACCTTCTTTTTTAACATACAAGGTTGGCTCGTGCTGGCTCTTCTCAAATCCTTCCTTTTGAAAGAACTCATCGATTTTGCTGTACCACGCTCTTGGGGCCTGCTTCAGCCCGTAAAGAGCCTTCTTTAGTCGAAGAACTTTATCAGGACAACTTGCATCTTCAAAACCTGGAGGCTGGTCTACATACACTTCATCATGTAAATCTCCATTTAGGAAAGCCGATTTGACATCAAATTGATGTACTTTCCATTGTTTCTGCGCTGCCAATGCTAAGATCATTCGAACAGTTTCAAAACGTGCTACTGGTGAAAATGTTTCTTCATAATCGACACCTTGTTGTTGAGAACAACCCCTGGCTACCAATCTTGCTTTGTGTTTCTGAATGCTTCCATCAGAAAAGAACTTGGTTTTAAATATCCATTTCAAGCTAATGGTATTCTTTCCTTTTGGAAGATCACTCATCTCCCATGTATTGTTTCGTTGGATAGCCTTGAGTTCATCTTCCATTGCTTCTATCCACTCTTCCTTCTGCATTGCTTCTTCTACCGTTACTGGATCACCAACAAATAAAGCCATTGATTTTGTTACCTCTCCCTCAATCTCAAACCGTCTTCGAGGAATGTTACCACGCTCACTTCTGCGTAGATGAGGTGATATAATTGGAGATAGTTCATTAAAACTCGAGTCCTTAGGCGGAGAACTCGGAGGAGATTCAGCATATCGGAGTTTAGAACTTGAAGACTGAGGAGAACTTGAGGATTTGCTTGGTTTTGCTGGTGAACTGTTTAAACTTGATGAGTGACTTCCTGTTGGTGTAGCGTTCTGTGAGCGACTCAGTATTTCGCCTTCAGTTTGTACTTCTTCATCGTCTTCAGAAATTGATTTTTGATTACTGTTGTCACCTTCCCATTTCCAATCTGCATTTTCATCGAACACAACATTTCTACTAACACTTAACCTTTGTGTTAGTGGGTCAAATAGACGATAAGCTTTAGAATTAGTGCAATAACCCACAAATATGTACTTTTGTGACTTATCTTCTAGCTTATGCTTCTGACCTGTTCTCAAGCCATAACATACACTTCCAAATACACGTAAATGACTTACAGAGGGCTTGTTACCATACCACGCTTCATATGGTGTTTGATTCCAAACGGCCTTTGTAGGAGACAAATTAATGAGATACACAGCCGTTGCCACACCTTCTGCCCAAAAATTATTTGGAAGACTTTTTGATTTTAGCATCGACCGAGCCATTTCAACCACTGTTCTATTCTTTCTTTCGGCCACTCCATTTTGCTCTGGAGTATAGGGAGCTGTCATTTCCCTTTTTATGCCCTGCTCTTCACAAAAAATTCTGAATTCACTTGAGGTGAATTCACCACCACGATCAGTTCTCAACACCTTTAAAGACTTTCCAGTTTGTTTTTCTGTCAAGGCTTTAAATATCTTGAACTTTTCAAAAGTTTCTGATTTTAATTGCAAAAAATATACCCAACTCATTCTGCTAAAATCATCTGTAAATAGCAAAAAATACCTGCTGCCTGATAATGATTCACTCTTCATGGGACCACATAAATCAGCATGAACTAACTCCAATACTTCAGTCGCCCGTCTCGAGTTTCCAACTGGAAAAGACTTCTTTGCTTGTTTTCCGAGCACACATCCTTCACAAACCTTTTTCTGGTCTTTAATAGAGGGAAGACCGCTGACCATTTCTTTGTTCTTTAACAATTGCAGACCGTTGCTATTTAAGTGACCGTACCGTAAGTGCCACAGATCAGCATCATTCATCTCTTGGTTATTGACCAACGCAACCTCTGTATCATCACTGAAAACAAGGGGAAACATTCTATTAGTAGACATAGTGGCATGCGCCAATAATTTTCCTGACCCCTTGCTCTTGATCACCCATCGTACACCATCAAACTTTACCGAGTGACCGAATTCAATCAGCTGACCAACACTGATCAGGTTATGAGCAAGACATGGAGCATATTGTACTTCTTTTATTAGCTTGCATTTGTCACCAAGAGTGATACCGACGGTACCACAACCTTCAATCTGAATTTGCTTATCGTCGCCTAACCGCACCCGAGATCTGATTGATTCGTCTAAGTCCTTAAACTTGGACTTATCACCTGTCATGTGGTTAGTGCATGCGCTATCAAGGTACCACACATCATTTGTCAGCACGTCACTAGATGTGTATGTCATGAACAAGTACTCCTCTTGTTCATCATCGCCTTCCTCTATGTAATTAGCTTCCTCCGGTTTCGACCAACAATATTTCTCAATATGTCCAGTTTTCCTGCAATATGAACATTGGACAGAACTGTTACGTCCTCTGCCTCTTCCTCTAAAACCTCCACGTCCTCGGCCTCTTCCTCTCGAACTAGAAAAATCACTTTCACCTTTAATCTGGAATGCCTTTTCTTCCTCTTTTCCTGCTGATCTATTGATTCTGACCTCATGAGCTTGCAAAGAACCCATTAATTCATCAAAAGTAAACTGTGAAAGGTCTTTTGATTCCTCTATTGCGGCTACAACATGATCGAACTTAGGGGCTAGGCTCCTTAGCACTTTAGCAACTATAGTTTCGTCAGATATCTTTTCACCATAAGATCTCATTTGACTCACAATAGCTGATATGCGTGCCAAGTACTCTTGAACCGATTCATTTCCTTTCAT